>CAUYUJ010015518.1:0-55000 GCA_963575745.1 Prorocentrum cordatum
ATTTTTCTGGTGTTTTTATCCTCTTTGCTCTTCGGATTTAGGGCGTTTCCCGTCCCTGAGGGTGTCTTCGCTCTTCGGGTTTTGGACGCTACCAAGTAGCTCGTAGAGCTCTTCGGCATCGAGGAGCTAGAGGAATTCCGGCGCAGGGTGGAGCTAGTACCTCGTCGATGGGCTAGAAGAATTCCGGCGCGGGGTGGAGCTAGTTGGCCGACCCGACGAGAAAGGACAAAGTGATTACTTTTGGGTGGGTTTGCAAATATGTGAAAGATATTTGATAATTCATTTTGAGAAAGCAGATTTTTCGCACCTGTAGTGGGTTAAGACGTGTCTACCAGTAATTTTTTAGGTCCGTAGGTGCAGTATTACTATGAAATCACTTGGCGGAACCGACGTTGGATAAAAACAGAAAAACATGATGTTTTGTTTTTTTTTGTTTCGCACTCCAGAAGCTTACTTCCTGTGTTCTGAGGAGCGCGGTGTGAGAACAGAGCTCTACGAGGGTCCCGGCGGTAACCTGGTTGACGGTTCACCGGTCCCAGTGATAACTTTTGGTGGTTTTGCAAATATTTGAAAGATATTTGACAATTCATTTGAGGAAGCAGATTTTTCGCACCTGTAGTGGGTTAATACGCGTCTGCCAGTAAAGTTTCAGGTCCGTAGGTGCAGTATTACTATCAAATCACTTGGGGGAACCGACGTTGGATAAAAACAGAAGAACGTGATTTTTCGATTTTTTTCATTTCTCACTCCAGAAGCGTACTCCCTGTGTTCTGAGGAGCGCGGTGTGAGGAACGAGCTCTACGAGGGTCCCGGCGGTAACCTGGTTGACGGTTTACCGCCTGTCCCTGTACCTCGTAGAGCTCTTCGGCATCGATGAGCTAGAGAAATTCCGGCGCGGGGTGGAGCTAGTTGGCCGACCCGGCCAGAAAGGACAAAGTGTTAACTTTTCGGTGATTTTACGAAAAATGGAAAGATATTTGACAATTCATTTTGAGAAAGCAGATTTTTCGCACCTGTAGTGGGTTATCGCGCGTTCGCCAGTAAAATATTCAGGCCCATAGGTGCAGTATCACTATGAAAACACCTGGCGGAACCGACGTTGTATAAAAACAGAACGTGATTTTTCGAGTTTCTCTGATTTTGCTCTAGACGCTTTCTTCATGCTTACCAAGGGGCGCCCTGTGAGAAAAGAGCTCTACGAGGGTCCCGGCGGTAACCTGGTTGACGGTTTACCGCCGGTTCCCAGTTGGTCGACCCGGCCAGAAAGGACAAAGTGATAACTTTTGGGTGGTTTTGCGACACATTGAAGGATGTTTGACACTTCATTTTGAGAAAGCAGATTTTTCGCACTTGTAGTGTGTTATGCCGCTTCCGCCAGTAAAATTTTCAGGCGCATAGGTGCAGTATTACTATCGAAACACTTGGGGAACCGACGTTAGATAAAAAAAGTAAAAACATGATTTTTCGAGTTTTTCGTTTCTCGCTCCAGAGGCTTTCTTCACGTGTTCCGACGATTGCTGTGCAAGAAAAGAGCTCTACGCGGTCCCCGGCGGTAACCAGGTTGACGATTTACCGCTGGTTCCCAGTTCCGGCGCGCTGGAGAGCTAGTTGGCTCGAAAAATCTCGACTGAACTTTGTGACAATTTTTGGTCGGTTGAAAATTTTGTTTTCGAAATTCAACAATTCGTTAGAGCTCTAGTATTTTTTCCCGTGATATTCGATCTTATTCCCGCTCGCCATCTTGATCTCAGCTCGATCGGGTGGGTATTACTATCGAAAAGCGTCATGGCGGGATCGGCCGTTTCGAGTCATCTTGTTACGCGCTGTTGGTTTTCCCGATACCTCGAGCTTCAGGACAGCTACAGAGCTGGTAAGCACAGCTAATCGATGTAGAATGATTAGGCGCGTTCGCCTGTTGAAACCAGAGCTCTGAACTCGGTTTGCTAGCCGGTTTGGGTCCGCAAACCTATTCGTATTATTCGAGTCATCTTGATTCGCACTGTCGGTATTCTGAACTTAACTCGAGATATAGGACAGCTACAGAGCTGGTAAGCACACCTCATCGACTCAGAATGATCAGGCGCGTTCGGCTGTTCCAACCAGAGGTCTGAACTCGGTCTGCTAGCCGAGCCAGGTCCGCAAACCTATTCGTATTATTCGAATCATCTTGACAGGCGCTCTCGGTTTCCTGTACTTAACTCGAGCTATAGGACAGCTACAGGGCTGATACTTACAGAAACCGATTCAGAATCATCAGTCGCGTTTGTCTGTCGAATCCAGAGCTCTGAACTCGGTCTGCTGCCCGATCCAGAATCGCGAAACTGTTCGTATTCTTCCAGTCATCTTGAGAGCTGCTGTCGGCTTTCTGCACTTAACTCGGGCTGTAGGGAGGCTGCAGGGCGAGTAATCACAGGAATCGATTCGGAGACATCAGACGCGTCCGCCTGTCGCATTCAGAGGTCTGAACTCGGTCTGATACTCGAGTTGGGTTGAAAAACTATTCGTTCTCTGCAATTTTTTTCGACATTATATGTTGTCAGGAAGCTCTACGAGTCCCCCGGCGGTAACAAAGGTTGACGGTTTACCGCCGGCGCCCAGTTGGCCGACCCGGCCCCGAAGGACAATGTGCGAACTTTGGGTCCGTTGGACAAACTTTCTGAGAGATTTGAACATTCGTTTTGAGAACTGGTATTTTTCGCACCTGTAGTGGATTATTTCGCGTTCGCCAATGCATTCTCATGTCCGTAGGGGCAGTATTGCTATCAAAACACTTGGCGGAACCGTCTTTCGATAAAAACATGAAACGTGATTTTTCGAGTTGTGGAGATCTTTCCCAGAGTCTTCATCGATATGTACCGAGGAACGCCATACGAGAAAAGAGCTCTACGAGGACCCCGGCGGTAACCTGGTTGACGGTTTACCGCCGGTTCCAGTTAGAAGCAGGACGGTGGTGGTGCCCGCTAGCAGCCCATCTTCGCCGGTCGAATGCTTTCTGGCGTAACTCGTAGAGCTTCCCTAAGCTAGTTGCTGGAAGCTTAAGAGTAATTCCGGCGCGCTGGAGAGCTCGTTGGCAGGAAAAAAAGAACTGAACTTTTGACAACTTTGGCTCGGTTGAAAATTTTGTTCTCGAAATTCAACAATTCGTTTGAGCTCTAGTATTTTTTCCCGTGATATTCGATCTTATTTCCGCTCGCCATCTTGATCTCAGCTCGATCGGGTGGTATTACTGCCGAAAAGGGTCATGGCGGGATCGGCCGTTTCGAGTCATCTTGTCACGCGATGTCGGGTTTCTCAAGATAACTCGAGCTTCAGGACAGCTAAAGAGCTGGTAAGCACAGCTAATCGATCCAGAATGATCAGGCGCGTTCGGCTGTTCAAGCCAGAGGTCTGAATTCGGTCTGCTAGCCGAGCTAGGTGCGCAAACCTGTTCGTATTATTCGAGTCATCTTGACAGGCGCTGTCGGTCTTCTTTACTTATCTCGAGCTACAGGACAGCTACAGAGCTGATACGTACAGAATCTGATTCAGAATCATCAGTGGCCGTTATCTGTCGATTCCAGAGCTCTGAACTCGGTCTGCTGCCCGATCTAGAATCGCGAAACTATTCGTATTGTTCGAGTCGCTTGCGAGATGCTGTCGGTTCTCTGCACTTAACTCGGGCTCTAGGGGGGCTGCAGAGCTGGTAATCACTGGAATCGATTCGAAGACATTAGGAGCGTTCGCCTGCGGAATCCAGAGCTCCAAACTCGGTCTGTTGCCCGAACTGGGTTTGCGAAACTATTTGTATTGTTCGAGTCATCCTGAGAGGTGCTGTCGGTTTCCTGCACTTAACTCGGCTGCAGGGGGGCTGCAGGGCTGGTAATCACAGGGATCGATTCGAAGACATCAGGCGCGTCCGCCTGTCGCATGCAGAGGTCTGAACTCGGTTTGATACTCGAACTAGGTTTGCCAAACTATTCGTATTGTTCGAGTCATCTTGAGAGATGCTGTCGATTTACGCACGTAACTCGGGCTGTAGGAGAGCTAGAGAGCTCGTGCAGAAGACAATCTAGAAGCATCGGGGGCGTTTGGCTGTTGTATCCGAGAGGTCTCAAATTGCCTGGGCTGAAAAACTATTTTTTCTTTGTAATTTCTTTTGACATTATATGTTGTCAGGAAGCTCTACGAGTCCCCCGGCGGTAACAAAGGTTGACGGTTTACCGCCGGCGCCCAGTGTGTTTCCTTTGCTCTCCGGGTTTTGGACGCTACCCAAGTACCTCGTACAGCTCTTCGGCATCGATGAGCTAGAGGAATTTCGGCGCGGTGGAGCTAGTTGGTCGACCCGGCCGAGGCGGAGAAAGTGACAACTTTTGGGTGGTTTTGCAAAAATTTGAAAGATATTTGACAATTAATTTTAGGAAAGCAGACTTTTACTCTGAGCATTGAGATATAAACTTTGTTCTCTGAGCAGCTCAGCTCTCTAGAGCCATTTTTAGTACCAGTTCACTTAAAGGAACTGACCTCATGTTGACTCCGAAAAATCTCAACTTGAAGTTTTTGTAGAAAAGCTGCCAGAAGCTCTGGCTTTGATGCTGAGCTTTCTCACGGATGCAAGGAGCTCTACGAGGTTCCCGGCAGTGACCAGGTTGACGGTTCACCGCCGGCGCCAGTACCTCGTAGAGCTTTTCGTACCTCGTAGAGCTCTTCGTACCTCGTAGAGCTCTTCGGCATCGATGAGCTAGAGGAATAACTCGTAGAACTTCCCTTAGCAAATCTTTGCTGGAAGCTAAGAGTAATTCCGGCGCGCTGAAGAGCTAGTTGGCAAGAAAAATATCGACGGAACTTTTGGTGACTTTTGGTCGGTTAAAAATTTTGTTCTCGAAATCCAACAATTCGTTTGAGCTCTAGTATTTTTTCCCATGATATTCGATCTTATTCCCGCTCGCCATCTCGATCTCAGCTCGATCGGGTGAATATTACTATCGAAAAGCACTGTGGCGGGATCGGCCGTTTTGAGTCATCTTGATATGCGCTGACGGTTTCCTGAACATAACTCGAGCTTTACGACAGCCATAGAGCTGATAAGCACAGCTAATCGATGTAGAACGAGAAGGCGCGTTCGTCTGTTGAATCCAGAGGTCTGAACTCGGTCTGTTAGCCGAGCTAGGTTCGCAAACCTATTCGTATTATTCGAGTCATCTTGACAGGAACTCTCGGTTTTCTGTACTTAACTCGAGCTGTAGGACAGCTGCAGAGCTGATGTTCACAGAAAAAGATTCTGAATCAGCAGTTGCGTTTGTCTTTCGAATCGAGAGCTTCGAATCTGGTCTGCTGCCCGATCTAGAATCGCGAAACTATTCGTATTGGTCGAGTCATCATGAGAAGTGCTCTCGGTTTTCTTCACTCAACTCGCGCTGAGGGAGCTACAGTGCTGGTGGTCACAGGAATCGATTTGAAGACATCAGGCGCGTCCGCTTGTCGAATCCAGAGCTCGGAACTCGGTCTGCTGCCCGAATTAGGTCTGCAAAACTACTGTATTGTTCGAGTCATTCTGAGAGGTGCTGTTGGTTTTCTGCACTTATCTCGCGCTGTAGGCGGGCTGCAGGGCTGGTAATGACAGGAGTCGATTCGCAGACATCAGACGCGTTCGCCTGTCGCATTCAGAGGTGAAACAATATTCACTATAAGTCGGAATGTTGATAGATGCTGTCGGTTTTCTCAACTTAAATCGAGCTAGGAAGCTCTACGAGTCTCCCGGCGGTAACCAAGGTTGACGGATTACCGCCGGCGCCCAGTTCCGGCGCGGGGTGCAGCTAGTAACTCGTAGAGCTTTCCTTAGCAAGTTATTGCTGGAAGCTTAAGAGTAATTCCGGGGCGCTGGAGAGCTAGTTGGCAAGGAAAATCTCGACGGACCTTTTGGTGACTTTTGGTCGGTTGAAAATTTTGTTTTCGACATTCAACACTTCGTCTGAGCTCTAGTATTTTTTCCCGTGATATTCGATCTTATTCCCGCGCCATCTTGATCTCAGCTCGATCGGATACCTTTTACTGCCAAAAAGCACTCCGGCGGGATCGGCCGTTTGGAGTCATCTTGATACGCGCTGTGGGTTTTCTCAAGATAACTCGAGCTTAAGAAACGCTACAGAGCTGGTAAGCACAGCTTATCGATTCAGAATGATTAGGCGCGTTCACCTGTTGAATCCAGAGGTCTGAACTCGGTCTGCTAGCCGAGCTAGGTCCGCAAACATTCGTATTATTCGAGTCATCGTAGCAGACGCTCTCGGTTTTCTGTACTTAAATCGAGCTGTAGGGCAGTTACAGAGCTCATAGTGACAGAAATCGATTGCGAATCATCAGGCGCGTTCGTCTGTCCAGTCGTGAGCTCTGAACTCGGCCTGCTGCCCGAGCTAGGTCCGCAAAACTATTCGTATTGTTCGAGTCATCTTGGAAAGTGTTCTCGGCTTTCTGCACTTAACTCGTGCTGGGGAAGGGCTACAGCGCTGCTGGTCACAGAAATCTATTTGGAGACATCAGGCGCGTCCGTCTGTCGAACTGAGAGCTCGAAACTCGGTCTGGTTTCTGCACTTAACTCGGGCTGTAGGGGGGCTGCAGGGCTGGTAATTACAGGAGTCGATTCACAGACATCAGACGCGTCCGCCTGTCGCATTCAGAGTTCTGAAGTCGGTTTGACACTCGAGCTGGGTTCCAAACTGTTCGTTTTTTTTGCCAGAGTCATCTTGAGAGGTCAGCCTTTGGGCTGAAATTCTCTGGATTTTTTCCACATTATATGCTCTCAGGAAGCTCTACGAGTCCCCCGGCGGTAACAAAGGTTGACGGTTTACCGCCGGCGCCCAGTTGGCCAACCCGGCCCGGGCGGACAATGTGGTGACCTGGGATTGGTTTTTCGAAGATGGCGAGAGATTTTGAAATTCGTTTTGCGAATTTCAATTTTATTCCATGCAGTGAATCATGGCGCATTCGATGGTGCAATTCTCAGGGCCTAGCTGCATTATTTCGATTAAAAGACTAGGGGGAACCACCATTGTGTACGACCGAAAAACAGATGTCAGATGTTTGAAGCTAGTATGCAGAAGCTTTTTTCTGCTGTTATCTCGGAACCGACCTGGTCTATGCAGATCTCTATGAGGGTCCCGGCGGTAACCTGGTTGACGGTTTACCGCCGGTTCCCAGTTATCGATGAGCTAGAGGAATCCCGGCGCGGGGTGGAGCCAGTTGGTCGACCCGGCCAGAAAGGACAAAGTGATAACTTTTGAGTGGTTTTGCAATTTTTTGAAAGATATTTGACAATTCATTTTGAGAACGCAGATTTTTCGCACCTGTAAACGACTATGAGGGCCTCTCCGTCTTAGTATGAGCTCTCTGGGCGCACTTTTACTATCGAAACACACGGAGCAACCATCTTCATGTCGACACAAAAAAAACAATTTTTCCCTTTTTCGAGAAATGCTTCCAGAAGCTCTCTCTTTTGACTCTGAGCACTCTTACGCGAGCTCTACGAGGTTCCCGGCGGTGACCAGGTTGACGGTTGACCGCCGGCGCCAGTTTATGTTGAGAAAGCAGATTTTTGCGCGTCGCATTGGCATATAAACTCCTCTCTAACAGCAGCTCAGCTCTCTCGATGGATTTTTGCATGAGTTGACTTCCAGGAACTGAGCGAATATGGACATCGAAAAACATCGAATTTGAAATTTTCGAAAAATCTATATTTTTTCACTCTGTGTCGATTCTCTGCACTCTTACCAGTGAGAGGAGCTCTACGAGGTTCCCGCCGGTAACCAGGTTGACGGTTCACCGCCGGCGCCAGTTTTGTCCTCAAAATTCAACCATTCGTTAGAGCTCTAGTATTTTTTCCCGTGACATTCGATCTTATTCCCGCTCGCCATCTTGATCTTAGCTCGATCGGGTACCTTTTGCTGCCAAAAAGCGTCCGTCCCGGCGGGGTCGGCTATTTCGAGTCATCTTGATACGCGGTGTCGGTTTTCGCAAGATAACTTGAGCTTCAGGACAGCTACAGAGCTGGTAGGTGCAGCTAATCGACTTAGAATGATCAGACGCGTTCGCCTGTTGAATCCAGAGGTCTGAACTCGGTCTGCTAGCCAGCAAACATATTCATATTATTCGAGTCATCTTGACAGACGCTCGGCTTTCTGTACTTAACTCGAGCTACAGAACAGCTGCAGAGCTGATACACACAGAAATCGATTGGAAATCATCAGGCGCGTTCGTCTGTCCCATCTAGAAGTCTGAACTCGGTCTGCTGCCCGAGCTAGATTCGCGAAACTATACGTATTGTTTGAGTCATCTTGAGAGACGCTCTCAGTTTTCTGCACTTAACTCGGGCTGTAGGGGGGCTGCAGGGCTCGTACTCACAGGAATCGATTCGAAGACGTCAGTCGCGTCCGCCTGTCACATTCAGAGCTCTGAACTCGGTCTGCTGCCCGAGCTAGGTTCGCGAAACTATTCGTATTGTTCGAGTCATCTTCAGAGATGCTGTCGGTTTTCTGCACTTAACTCGGGCTCTAAGGGGGCTGCAGGGCTGGTAGTCTCAGGAATCAATTCGGAGACATCAGGCGCGTCCGCCTGTTCCATTCAGAGGTCTGAACTCGGTCTGCTACTCGAGCTAGGTTTGCCAAACTATTCGTATTGTTCGGGTTATCCTGAGAGGTGCTGTCGATTTTCGCACGTTACTCGGGCTCTAGGAAAGCTACGGAGCTCGTGCGCACAGAGAACGATCCAAAAGCATGAGGGCGTTCGGCTATTGCATCGAGAGGTCTGAAATTGCTTAGGCTGAAAAACTATTCGTTCTCTGCAATTTTTTCCACATTATATATGATCAGGAAGCTCTACGAGTCCCCCGGCGGTAAGGAAGGTTGACGGTTCACCGCCGGCGCCCAGTTGGCCCACCCGGCCGAGGCGGACAATATGACAACTTTTGGGTGCTTTTGCGAATATTTGAAAGATATTTGACAATTTATTTTGAGAAACCAGATTTTTCGCACCTGTTGTGGGTTTTGCCGCATCTGCCAGTAAAATTTTCAGGTCTGTAGGTGTAGTATTACTATCAAAAGACTTGGGGGAACCGACGTTGAGTAAAAGCAGAAAAACGTATTTTTTTGAGTTTTTTCTTTCTCGCTCCAGAAGCTTTCTCTCCATGTTCCGACGATCGCCGTGCAAGAAAAGAGCTCTACGAGGTTCCCGGCGGCAGGTTGACGGTTTACCGCCGGTTCCAGTCTAAAACCTTCTAACTCTCAGAGAGCTTTCCGGGAAAATCTTACCGACGCCAGATCACCACCTTGTCTCTTGACGTCGGGTCTGCCAACTGGCTCCACCCCGCGCCGGAATAACTCGTAGAGCTTCCCTTAGCAAATTATTCCCTGAGAGCTAGAGGGTTTTAGATTAGAAGCCGGACGGTGGTGGTGCCCGCCAGCAGCCCATCTCTGCCGCTCCACGATCCCCGCAGCAACTCGCCCGGCCTGGCAGCGGGTCCGCAGCAATGCAGGATGGCTTCAGAAAGGGTTGACAGTGCTTTGCAGGCGCCCCAGGAGGGTTTGACAGAGCAGTGCAGGAAAGCACGTGTGCCGGCACGCGTGCAGGCACGCATGGGCGCGTGCCTGGCAGTGCCTTCGAAGCGCTTCAAGAGGGCCCCAGGGAGCTTTCTAGGAAAGATTTCCTGTCCCCAAGGGCCTCCTCGCTCTCCGGGTTTTGGGCGCTACCAAGTTGCTGGAAGCTCAAGAGTAATTCCGGGGCGCTGGAGAGCTAGTTGGCGAGAAAAATCTCGACTGACCTTTTGGTGACTTTTGGTCGGTTGAAAATTTTGTTCTCGAAATTCAACCATTCGTTAGAGCTCTAGTATTTATTCCCGTGATATTCGATCTTACTCCCGCTCGCCATCTTAGTCTGAGCTCGATCGGATACCTTTTACTGCCAAAAAGCGTTCCGGCGGGCTCGGCCGTTTCGAGTCATCTCGATATGCGGTGACGGTTTTCTCAAGATAACTCGAGCTTCAGGACAGCTACGGGGCTGGTAAGCACAGCCAATCGATGAGCTGATACACGCAGAAATCGATTCAGAACCATCAGTGGCCGTTGTCTGTTGAATCTAGAGCCCTGAACTCGGTCTGCTGCCCGATCTAGAATCGCGAAACTATTCGTATTGGTCGAGTCATCTTGAGAAGTGCTCTCGGTTTTCTGCACTTAACCCAGGCTGTAGGGGGGCTGCATGGCTGGTAATCACTGGAATCGACGCATACATCAGGCGCGTCCGCCTTCCGAATCGACAGCTCCGAACTCTGTCTGCTGCCCGAACTAGGTCCGCGAAACTATTCGTATTGTTCGAGTCATCCTGAGAGGTGCTGTCGGTTTCCTGCACTTAACTCGGGCTGTAGGGGGGCTGTAGGGCTGGTAATCACAGGAATAAATTCAAAAACATGAGACGCGTCCGCCTGTCGCATGCAGAGGTCTGAACTCGGTCTGATACTCGAGCTAGGCTTGCGAAACTATACGTATAATTCCAGTGATCTTGAGAAGTGCTGTCGATTTACGCGCGTAACTCGGGTTGTAGGAGAGCTACAGAGCTCGTACAGAAGACGATCCAGAAGCATCGGGGGCGTTCGGCTGTTGCATCCGAGAGGTCTGAAATTGCTTGGGCTGAAAAACTTTTTTTCGGTGTAATTTTTTTCGACAGTATATGTTGTCAGGAAGCTCTACGAGTCCCCCGGCGGTAACAAAGGTTGACGGTTTACCGCCGGCGCCCAGTTCCTCTAGCTCATCGATAACGAAAAGCTCTACGGGTACTTGGTAGCGTCCAAAATCCGAAGAGCGAAGAGATCCTCGGAGACAGGAAATCGTTTCTGGAGAACTCTGGGCGGCTCCCCTGACGCGCTTCGAAAGCTTTGCCAGGCACGCGTCCATGCGCACCTGCACGCTTGCAGGCAAGCATGGATGCGTGTCGGAAGCTCTTTCAGACCAGCTGCGACCCCAAACGAACCCCTGCGAGGATTCTGGACCGGCGAAGATGGGCTGCTGGCGGAAGCCACCACTGTCCGGCATCTAACCTAAAACCCTTCAGCTCTTAGAGAGCTCTCCGGGAATATCTTTCAAATATCAGCAAAACCTACCAAAGTCAGCACATTCTCTTTTCTGGTCGGGTCCGCCAACTAGCTCCATCACGCGCCGGAATTCCTCTAGCTCATCGATGCCGAGGAGCTCTACGAGGTACTCGAGCTTCGTTCACAACACTATTCGTATTTCTCAAGTTTACTTTAGTGACGCTGTCGATATTCTGCACTTAACTCTAGCTGTAGCACAGCCACAGAGCTGGTACGCAGAATCATCAAGGGCGTTTGGCTGCAGCATCTCTTGGTATCGTCCAAAGCCCGGAGAGCAAAGAGAAAACACACTGAAAAGCATTCCTGGCGAGCACTCGGACGCTGTCGTGAAGCGCTCCTGGGGCTTGGGGGGCTCCCCTGCAGCGCTTCTGAGCCCTGCCAGGAACGCTTCCACGCGTGCCTGCACGCGGGCAGGCACGCGTTGACGCGTGCCGGAAGCGCCCCCGGACCAGCTGCGGGGTCGGGCGAACTGCTGCGAGGATTCTGGAGCGGCCTGGCGGGCACCACCACCGCTCGGCTTCTAATCTAAAACCTTCTAGCTCGGGAATCTAGAGCTCTGAACAGAGTCTGCTTCTCGAGCTAAGTCCGCAAAACTATTTGTATGCAAGCAATGTTTTAGAATACCTGGTAGAGCTTTCGGCAAAGAACTCGGAGGAATTCGGGCGCACGAGGAGCTAGTACCTCGTAGAGCTCTTCGGCATAGAGCTCTTCGGCATCGATGAGCTAGAGGAATTCCGGCAGGTTTGGAGCTAGTTCCCGGAGAGCTCTCTGAGAGCTATTGGTTTTGAATAGAAGCCGGACGGTGGTGGTGCCTGCCAGCAGCCTATCTTCGCCAGTCCAGAATCCCGCAGAAGTTCGTTCGGCCCGGCAGCGGGTCCGGGAGAGGTTCCGGCACGCGTCCACACTTGCCTGCACGTGGGCAGGCACGCGTGGGGGGTGCCTGGCAGCGCTTGAGAAGCGCTTCTGGGGAGCCCCCCAGAGCTCCCCAGGGAAAATTTTCTATTTCCGAGGGTCTCTTCGCTCTCCGGGTTTTGGACGCTACCAAGTTGCTCGACCCGACCAGAAAGGAGAAAGTGACAACTTTTGGGTGGTTTGGCAAATATTTGAAAGATATTTGACCATTTATTTTGATAAAGCAGATTTTCGCTGCTGTAAACGACTGTAAGGGACTCTGCGTCTCAATATGAGCTCGCTCTGTAGGCACACTTTTACTATCAAAACACTTGGCGGAACAAACTTCACGTCGGCACGAACAAAATAAATGTTTATGTTTTTGAGAAATGCCTCCAGAAGCTCTCTCCTTCGACTCTGAGCACTCTCACACGTGAAAGGAGCTCTAGAAGGTTCCCGCCGGTGACGAGGTTCACGGTTCATTGCCGGCGCCAGTGCCAAGATTTGAAAGATATCTGACAATTCATTTTGGGAAACCAGATTTTTCGCAGCTGTAGACGACTGTGAGGGCCTCTGCGTCTTAATATGAGCTGTAGGCGCATTTTACGATCGAAACACTTGGAATGAAAAAATAAATGTTCATTTTTTTGCGAAATGCCTCCAGAAGCTCTCGCATTCAACTCTGAGCACTCTGACGCATGGAAGGAGCTCTACGAGGTTCCCGGCGGTGGCCAGGTCGACGGTTCACCGCCGGTGGCAGTATTTGACAATTTATTTTTAGAAAGCAGATTTTTCGCATCTGTAGTGGGTTATGCTGCGTCCGCCAGTTCAATTCTCAGGCCCATAGATGCAGTATTACTATCAAAACACTTGGAGGAACCGACGTTGGATCAACACAGGAAAGCATGATTTTTCGAGTATTTCGTATCTCGCCCAGAAGCTTTCTTCATGTGCTCCGAGGATCGCCGTGCAAGAAAAGAGCTCTACGAGGTGCCCGGCAATTACCAGGTTGACGGTTTGCCGCTGGTTCCCAGCGCCAGTCCAGACTCCCCGCAGCGATTGTAAAACGTCGCAGTGGGTCCGGGGGCGCTTTGGGCACCCGTCCACGCGTGCCTGCACGCGTGCAGGGACGCGTGGAAGCCTTCCCGGCAGCGCTTCACCCCGTCCCGGCAGCGAGTCCGGGAGAGTTTCCAGCAAGCGTCCGCGTGTGCCTGCACGCGTGCAGGAACGCGTGGAAGCGTTCCTGGCAGCGCGTCAGAAGCGCTGCAGGGCAGCACCCCAGAGCCCCAGAAGGGCCTCACAAAGGGCGTCCAAGGGCTCGCCAGGAAAGCTTTCTGGTGTGTGTTCTCTTTGCACTCCGGGTTTCTGGAGAGCTCTCTGAGAGCTAGAGCGTTTACCTCGTAGAGCTCTTCGTACCTCGTAGAGCTCTTCGGCATCGATGAGCTAGAGGAATTCCGGCGCGGGGTGGAGCTAGTTGGTCGACCCGACCAGAACGGACAATGTGACAACTTTTGGCTGGATTTGCGAAAATTTGAAAGATATTTAACAATTCATTTTGAGAAAGCAGATTTTTGCGCCTCGCATTGACATATAAACTCCTCTCTGACAGTAGCTCAGCTCTCCCGCTGCATTTTTTTATGAGTTGACTTCCAGGAACCGAGCCAATATGATCATCGAAAAAATCAAAAATTAAGATTTTTGATAAATCTTCATTTCATGAGTCTACTTCCATCCTGAGCACTCTTCCCAGTGCAAGGAGCTCTACGAGGTTTCCGGCGGTGACTAGGTTGACGGTTCACCGCCGGCGCCAGTTATCCATGAGCTAGACGAATTCCGGCGCGGGGTGGAGCTAGTAACTCGTAGAGCTTCCCTTAGCAAGTTATTGCTGGAAGCTTAAGAGTAATTCCGGGGCGCTGGACAGCTAGTTGGCAAGAAAAATCTCGACGGACCTTTTGGTGACTTTTGGTCGGTTGAAAATTTTGTTTTCGAGATTCCTCAATTCGTTTGAGTTCTAGTATTTTTTCCTGTGATATTAGATCCAATTTCCGCTCGCCATCTTGATCTCAGCTCGATCGGATATCCTTTTACTGCCAAAAAGCACACTGGTGGGATCGGCCGTTTCGAGTTATCTTGATACGCGCTCTCGGTATATTGGACTTAACTCGAGATATAGGACAGCTACAGAGCTGGTATGCACACCTGATCGATCCAGAATGATCAGGCGCGTTCGTCTGTTGCACCCAGAGGTATGAACTTAATCTGCTGCCCGAGCTAGGTCCGTAAACCTATTCGTATTATTCGAGTCATCTTGATAGACGCTCTCGGTTTTCTGTTTAACCTGAGCTATATGACAGCTACAGAGCTGATGCTTAGAGAAACTGCTTCAGAATGATCAGTCGCGGTCGTCTGTCGAATGCAGAGCTCTGAACTCGGTCTGCTGTCCGATCTAGAATCGCGAACCTATTCCTATTGTTCGAGTCATCTTGAGAAGTGCTGTCGGTTTACTGTACTTAACTCGGGCTGTAGGGGGACTACAGTGCTGGTAGTCACAGAACTCGATTTGGAGACATCAGGCGCGTCCGTCTGTCGAATCGAGAGCTCGGAAATCGGTCTGGTGCCTGAACTAGGTTCGCGAAACTATTCCTGTTGTTCGAGTCATTCTGAGAGATGCTGTCGGTTTTCTGCTCTTCACTCGGGCTGTAGGGAAGCTGCAGGGCTGGTAATCACAGGAATCGATTCAGAGAGATCAGACGAGTCCGCCTGTCGCATTCAGAAGTCTGAACTCGGTTTGATACTCGAGCTAGGTTTGCCAAACTATTCGTATTGTTCGACTTATCTTGAGAGGTGCTGTCCATTTACGCACGTAACTCGGGCTGTAGGAGAGCAGAGAGCTCGCACAGAAGACAATGCAGAAGCATTGGGGGCGTTTGGCTGTTGCATTGAGAGTCTGAAATCGCTCGGGCTGAAAAACTATTCGTTCTCTAGAATTTTGTTTCGACATTATATATTGTCAGGAAGCTCTACGAGTCCCCGGCGGTAAGAAAGGTTGACGGTTTACCGCCGGCGCCCAGTCATCAGGCGCTCTCGGTTTTCTGTGCTTAACTCGAGCTATAGGACAGCTAGAGAGCTGATACTCAGAGAAACTGCTTCAAAATGATCAGTCGCGTTTGTCTGTTGAACCCAGAGCTCTGAACTCGGTTTGCTGCCCGATCTAGAATCGCAAAACTGTTCGTATTGTTCCAGTCATCTTGAGAGGTGCTGTCGGTTTCCTGTACTTACCTCGGGCTGTAGGGCGGCTACAGTGCTGATAGTCACAGGAATCGATTTGGAGACATCAGGCGCGTCGTCTGTCAAATCCAGAGCTGGGAACTCGTCCGCTATACTATTCGTATTTTTCGAGTCATCCTGAGAGGTGTTGTCGGTTTTCTGCACATAACTCGGGCTGTTGGGGGGCTGTAGGGCTGGTAATCACAGGAATCGATTCAGAGACATCAGACGAGTCCGCCTGTCGCATTGAGAGGTCTGAACTCGGTTTGCTACTCGAGCTAGGTTTGCCAAACTCTTCGTATTGTTCGAGTTATCCTGAGAGGCGCTGTCGGTTTACGCACGTAACTCGTGCTGTAGGGGAGCAGAGAACTCGCACAGAAGACAATCCAGAAGCATCGGGGGCGTTCGGCTGTTCCATCAAGAGGTTCTCTGCATTTTTTCGGCATTATATTGTCAGGAAGGTCTACGAGTCCCCCGGCGGTAAGAAAGGTTGACGGTTTGCCGCCGGCGCCCAGTACCTCGTAGAGCTCTTCGGCAAGATGAGCTACGAGGAATCCGGGCGCAGGGTGGAGCTAGTTGGCCGACCCGACCTTACGAGACAATGTGACGACTTGGGGTCGGTTTTTCCCGGAGCTCTCTGAGAGCTAGAGGGTTTTATTTCCAGATTAGAAGCAGGACGGTGGTGGTGCTCGCCAGCAGCCCATCTCCGCCGGTCCACGATCCCCGCAGCGCCTCGCCCGACCGGGCAGCGTGTCCGGGAGAGCTTCCGGCAGGCGTCTACGCGTGCCTGCACGCGTGCAGGCGCGCGTGGAGGCGTTCCTGGCAGCGCTTCAGAAGCGCTCCAGTGGAGCCCCCCAAGAGGCCCCGAAGCGCTTCACGAGAGCGTCCGAGGGCTTGCCAGGAAGGCTTTCGAGTCTGTGTGGTCTCCTTGCTCTGCTTTGGACTCTTATCTCGTGGAGCTCTTCGGCATCGATGAGCTGGAGAAGTTCCGGCGCGGGATGCAGCTAGTTGGCCGGCCCGGCGCCGACGGACAATGTGCGAACTTTGGGCCGATTGGGCCGACTTTGGGCGAAAACAAAAAACAATTCTTGGAGTTTACGCTAACGTGAATCTTCGTGCATCTCAGCACCGCGGAAGGGAAGAGCTCTACGAGGCTCCCGGCGGTAATCTTGTTGACGGTTTACCGTCGGCTCCCAGTTGGGCGCTACCAAGTACCTCGTAGAGCTCTTCGACATCGATGAGCTGGAGGAATTCTGGCGCGGGGTGATAACTTTTGGGTGTTTTTGCAATATTTGAAAACTGAACTCGTAGAGCTTTCCTGAGCAAGTTATTGCTGGAAGCTTTAGAGTAATTCCGGGGCGTTGGAGAGTAGTTGGCAAGAGAAATCTCGACGGACCTTTTGGTGACTTTTGGTCGGTTGAAAATTTTGTTCTCGAAATTAAACAATTCGTTAGAGCTCTAGTATTTTTTCCCGTGATATTCGATCTTATTCCCGCTCGCCATCTTGATTTCAGCTTGATCGGGTACTTTTTACTGCTAAAAAGCGTCCAGGCGGGATCGGCCGTTTCGAGTCATCTTGATACGCGCTGTCGGTGTATTGGACTTTAAGTCGAGATACAGGACAGCTACAGAGCTGGTAAGCAAACCTTATCGATTGAGAGTGATCAGGCGCGTTCGTCTGTTGCATCCAGAGGTCTGAAATCGGTCTCCTAGCCGAGCTAGGTCCGCAATTCTATTCGTATTATTCGAGTCATCTTGACATAGGTACAGAAACCGATTCAGAGTCATCAGTCGCGTTTGTCTGTTGAATCCAGAGCTCTGAACTCGGTCTGCTGCCCGCTCTAGAATCGCGAAGCTATTCGTATTGTTCGAGTCATCTTGAGAGGTGCTGTCGGTTTTCGTACTTAACTCGGGTTGTGGGGGGGCTGCAGTGCTGATAGTCACAGGAATCGATTCGGAGACATCAGGCGCGTCCGCCTGTCGCATTCACAGCTCGGAATTCGGTCTGCTGCCCGAACTAGGCCCGCAAAACTATTCGTATTGTTCGAGTCATCCTGAGATGCTGTCGGTTTTCTGCACTTAACTCGGGCTGTAGGGGGGCTGCAGGGCTGGTAATCATAGGGATCGATTCGGAGACATCAGACGCGTCCGCCTGTCGCATTCAGAGGCCTGAACTTGGTCTGATACTCGAGCTAGGTTTGCCAAACTATTCGTATTGTTCGAGTCATCTGCAGGGTTGCTGTCGATTTACGCACGTAACTCGGGCTGTAGGAGAGCTACAGAGCTCGTACAGAAGACAATCCAGAAGCATCGGGGGCGTTCGGCTGTTGCATCGAGAGGTCTATCGCTTGGGCTGAAAAACTATTCGTTCTCTGCAATTTTTTGGCGACATTATATATTGTCAGGAAGCTCTACGAGTCCCCCGCCGGTAAGAAAGGTTGACGGTTTACCGCCGGCGCCCAGTTTGGGTGGTTTTCGAATATTTGAGATTTGACCATTTATTTTGAGAAACCTGTTTTTTTTGCACCTGGAGACGACTGCGAGGGCCTCTGCGTCTTAATATGAGCTCTGCTGGCGCACTTTTACGATCAAAACACTTGGCGGAACCAACTTCATGTCGACGTGAAAAAAAATAAACGTTTAATGTTTCAGAAATGCCTCCAGAAGCTCTTTCTGTCGACTCTGAGCACTCTCACGCGTGGAAGCAGCCCTACGAGGTTCCTGGCGGTGACCAGGTTGACAGTTCACAGCCGGTGCAATACTTCGTAGAGCTCTTCGGCAAAGAGCTAAGAGGAATTCGGGCGCAGGGTGGAGCTAGTTGGCCAGCCCGACTAAAAAAGAGACAGTGTGGTAACCTGGGGTCGTTTTTTTTTTCACTGTGTGCAAAATTTTGAAGTTTCTTTTCAGAAGTGAGATTTTTATTCCCTGTAGTTTCCTATGGCGCACTTGCTGGTGAAATTTTTATGACTCTGGGTGCAGTATTACCATCAAAACACTTGGAGGAACCGATTTTCTATCAACATTAATAATTGCGTTTGCCTGCGTAATCTGATAAGCTTTTTCGGTGGGCAGGCAGCGAGAGGGAGGAGAGGGGGTTATGCGGCGACTGTCAGTCGAATTCTCAGATTCGTAGGTGCAGTATTGCTATCACACTTGGAGGAACTGATTGATGGAAACCGAAAAATCGTGATTTTTCAAGTTTTCTGGTTCTCGCTTCAGAAGCTTTCTTCATGTATTCCGAGGAGCGCTGTGCAAGAAAAGAGCTCTACGAGGTGCCCGGCGGCAACCTGGTTGACGGATTACCGCCGGAGCTCTTCAAGAAAGATGTCTCCCGTTTCAGAAGGTCTCTTCGCTTTCCGGGTTTTGCACGCTACCAAGTGGACGCTACCAAGTGTCAACTTTGGGTTAGTTTTGCGAAGATTGACAGATTTTTGAGTATTCATTCTTAGAAACCAGATTCTTCGCACCTGTAGTGGGTTTTCTTGCGTCTGCCGGTGACATTCTCAGGTCTGTAGCTGCAGTATTACTATTGAAACATAAGGGGAACCGACTTTCGATAACATAACGTATTTTTTCGAGTTTTTGGGTCTTGCTCCAGACGCTTTCTTCACGTCTACCGAGAAGCGTCGTGTGAGAAAGAGCTCTAACCTGGTTGACGGTTTACTGCTGGTTCCAAGTTGATGATGCAGCTGATCACACTGATCAGGCAAATCCCTCTGGTGTTCGAGAGTCGTGTAGCATCCCGCATCTTCGGCGCAAGTTGGATACTGAGTTGCCTCCACGTCTCAGGGCCAGAGACTCCCTGCTCGAAAATTCTCTGGAAAGCACGCCGCACAAACGCTCCTGCACGGCAAATCACGGATGACCTCAGCAACGATTCCATCGCTACCGGGTGCCGTGCCAGGCTTCAAAGACGCACGAGCCTGCATGAGCATACCCATCGTGATGACTCTTCCCTCCACCCCACGGTCGTTCTGTCTGAGCTCCTGAAAGGCCTGCAAAGTCCGTTTTTCCTCCTCCGTGTTCGTGTAAGACGCCGTCGCATACCTAGTGATCTCCGTACTCCACCTAGTCCTGTCCATTGTCAGCACACCCTCACACTCCAGCTCCTTGAGGATACACCGAGAGGTCTTACTGGATCCCTTGTGGTCCTGCAGGAGTTGGTTCCTTCTATGCTGCCTCCTAGGGTCTCCTACGCAGCAGTTGTTTGCGAGCATTCCCAAGGGCCCCGCGCCTGATGCAGACTCCACCTCTATGAGCTCCCTGGGCCCCTGGATAGGTTTGCAGTTGGGGCGCCCCTTAGTGTGGTCCACAAGCTTTGCCGTCTCCAAGAGTACCCGTCCGACCTGTTGTAGGTCCGTCCCTACCGTGTCAGATGCAAGCCCCTCGATCGACACATCCGCAAGCACACGAAACATACTCCTCGCCGTGTCATCCGTCGGCTGCCAGCCAACCATGGACACATGGCGAGGTGGCAAAGCCTGGCGCCTGATCTCCGTAGTCTTGAGAGTTACCCAGACCAGAGCATGATCACTATAGGCACTGACTTTTGCACGTATACCTAGCGAAGCTTTGATGGGTTCCACAAACTGGACCTGGCATCTGATTTCCTGGTGAGCTCGTGCTTCATCCGCGCACCAACGTGTAGGGATGAGTATGTAGTCAAGCACACGCTGCACATGTGTGGAACAGTAAGGTACATGTGTGATACGTCGTGCTCCATATGTGTTCGCCGCACAGATCCCCACGTGCTCATGAACCTCATAAGCATGTCCCTCCTCTCTGCATGGTAGTTCGCCTCCTCCCTCCTCCCGTCCACCTGCATGACCACCTCCCGTCATTCCCAGCCTATCTGGTTCGAGTTCCGTCTCAGCATCCATCCCCACCCATGGTATGACTCCAGCCTGTGTAATTTGAAACATAGTAACACTGCACTTTGTAAGTGCATCTAAGTATTCCCCCAAGTGGTCAACATCACGCATCACGCATGGTAGATACACTGAAGTAACTAGAGCACCCCTGAATTCGACACACGCAAATCGTACCCCACTCCGTCGTGCAATCACATGCGGTGCCCAATCCCTGCACCATGCAACAGCCGCCTTGGAGCAGGATCTATAGTGAATCTCCCATCCACATCTATTGAAAGTATTTGCACTGGTATGTTCACACTCTTGCAAGCACACCACTCGAATTGACCTGGCTTTGCATGCAGCGACCAGGTTAGGTACCTGACCGTCGGATATCTTCTGCACATTCCAGGTTGCGACGACGGTCTCAGTCGCAGCCCTACCGCCCCGTCAATGATTGGGGCACCGTAGTGTCTGAAGCAACTGCACCTGTTTAATATCAGGCTCGACGTGCGTCAAGTTGGCGCCATATAGGTTCCATCCTTTTGTCGGTCCCCATTCTGCAATCAACGTCTTTTGTGTCGTATCCTCAGAATTCGGTATATACCACATATATGTCATCGGCGGACCCGTCTCACCTCGAAGAATAGCCGTCGCATTGCCCTTGCTATCCGAAAACAGTGCTTGAAACCTCCCCACCGCCCGAACATGTTCGATCTTCCATGGCTGGCATTCAACTTGAAATCGCACATTGAGAGGCAATGAAGTGAGTCCCCGCCTGTAGTCATCTTCCCACGCACGCTTCGCTTCCCATAGGATCTCAGAGGATGTCCCTGGCTTGAAATAGATCCTACCCCTCGTGTACGGCCAAGGCCAATATCTACCTGTATTTTCCTGCACCGTCCGATCCAAGTCCAGTGCCACCCTCTGTGTAGCTTCAGTTTGTTTAGAATCAATAAGACCATTCATCGCCGTCGTCAGTGCCTCCTGTGAAAGAGCCTCCCGTTGACGTATCTCACGGTTCCTCCATCCCTCCCTTGAAACCCATCCCTTGAACTCAACATAACGTGGCTTCCAAGCTGGATCATGCATGTCCGTACCCGCCTTCGTGGGTCCACTTGCTACCGACAGCCCGTCCCCCTGCTGGAGCTTCTGAACTTCATTGGTGAGGTCCTTGATCGCCGACTCTGTTTTCGAGACCCTGGAATCCAGATATGTTTTAAGACCGTCCGTTTCCGTACGAATAGAGTTCCTAAACGATTGCATGTCTGCCGTCATAGTCTGTTGCCCCGTCATGATAGATCGAAACATCTGTTCAATGTCAAGGCCAGCTTCTTGGGCAACCTCATTCGCACCTAATGTTTGTCCCGCACCTCCTCCTTTCCCTCCACCTTTGACATTGCGAGCACGGACAGCTCTAGCAAACGCACCGTCCCCATCATCAACTGTCATGCCCTGGCCCGTCAGATGCAAGCCTGGAGCACCTGAAACTGAAGAACCTGCTGGCATTGCGGGTGCAGCACCTGAAACTGAAAAACCTGCTGCAGCCATCGTTCTTTTGTGGTTGCGCAAGAATATTGAAATCGTAACCTTCACCCTGCACGAAGTGGTTGCGCAAGATATTGAAATCGCAACCTTCACCCTGCGCAAAAGGTACTGTTGGTGTGAGCGATGGCACACAGATAACAGCTCCCCTGTCACTTCGAGGCGCCCCGACCTGCCTGGCAAGAAAGTCCAAATCAGCGTGACTGAAATCGGATCCCCAGCGTTCCAGTCCGTCCGTCTTTGCAAGTAAGAAGAAAAGAGACAGCTACAGCAGCAACAATAACAATAACAAGTGCAGGCGGCCTGACACAAGCCAAAGATACAAAGTGCAGCGGCCTAGCGACCTCGACCTCGCTGAACCCGAAGAAGACGATGAAGGCAGCGATGGCTGCCGCGCCGCCGCCCCGCGGCGCCGCTCCCCCCACGCGCGCTAGACGCCTGTGGGATCCAGACGCCTTGAGCCAGACGCCTTGGTAGCGTTCAATACCCGGAGAGCGAAGAGACCTCCGGAATGGGAAATCTTCCCTGGAGAGCTCTGGGGGGCTCCCCTGCAGCGCTTCGAAAGCGCTGCCAGGAACGCTTCCGCGCGTGCCTGCACTCGTGCAGGCGCGCGTGGACGCCTGGCTGCGGGGATTCTGGAGCGGCGAAGATGGGCTGGTGGCGGGCACCACCACCGTCCGGCTTCTAATCTGAAGCCCTCTAGCTCTCAAAGAGCTCTCTGGGAAAATACTAGAGCTTTAACTGGGAGCCGGCGGTGAACCGTCAACCAGGTTTCCGCCGGGAGCCTCGTAGAGCTCTATCCTCCTGCGGCGCTGCCCGGAACACATTAAGGGGGTTTTCTTTATTTCTGTGCAGAAGAGCTCTCAAGCTCATCTGCAGCTCGTGCTACGTGAATAAATCACCATCGGTTCGCAAAAAAAAAATGGTTGCATACGAAAAGTTTTGCGGACCTAGCTCGAGTAGCATTTTGTGTTCACAGCTCTAGATGCTCCAGCCGAACGCCCCTGATGATTCCGGATCGGTTTCTGTGCGTATCAGCTCTGTAACTCTGCTACAGCTTCAGTTAAGTACAGACCGACAGCGCCTGTAAAGAGAACTTAAAGAATACGAATAGTTTTGCGGACCTTCGAGTAGCAGACCGAGTCCAGACCGCTGGATCCAACAGACAAGCGCGCCTGATGATACTGAATCCGTTCATGTACGAACCGGCTCTGTATCTATCCTGAATCTCGAGTTAAATACAGAAAACCGACAGCACTTGTTAAAATAACTCGAAGAACACGAATAGTTTTACGGACCTAGCTCGAGCAGCAGACCAAGTTTAGACCTCTAGATGCAAATATCGGCGTTGTAGCTCTCCAATATCTCGAGTTAAGTAAAGGAAACCGTGAATCCGTGTCGAGATGGCTCGGAACACAGTCGGTTCCTTCAAGTTTTTTGATAGTAATACTGCACCAACGGGCCCGGGAAATTTCACAGACGCAAGCGTCATAACCCACTACAGGTGCGAAAAATCTGTTTTCTAGAAATGAGCTGTCAAAGATCTTTCAAATCTCAGCAAAACCGAGCCCAAGTCGTCACATTGTCTCTTAACGTCGGATCTGCCAACTAGCTCCACTCTGCGCCCGAATTCCTCTTAGCTCAGCTTGCCAAAGAGCTCTACGAAGTGCGAATGGTTCAACTGGGCGACCGCGGTAGACCGTCAACCTGGTTACCGCGGGGGACCTCGTAGAGCTCTTTTCTTGCCCAGCTCCTCGGAACACGTGAAGCAAGCTTAAGCGAGAGCCAAAAAACTAACGCCGGCGGTGAACCGTCAACCTGGTCACCGCCGGGAACCTCGTAGAGCTCCTTCCACGCATAAGAGTGTTAAGAATCGAAGCAGACAGCTTCTCGGAGCATTTCTCAGAAAAACCTTCACTTTGCATTTTTTGGTGTCACTCTGATGTCGGTTCCAGCTAATTCTTGGATAGTGAAACTCTCTCTAGAGAGCTGAGCTGCTCTGAGAATGGAGTTCAGATACTGATGCTCGGCGTAAAAATCTGCTTTCTCAAAATAAATGGTCAAAAATATGTTAATCTCAGCAGAACCGACGCCAAGGCACCACTTTGTCCTTTCTGGTCGGGTCGACCAAGTGGGAACCGGCGGTAAACCGTCAACCAGGTTACCGCCGGGCACCTCGTAGAGCTCTTTTCTTGCACAGCGCTCCTCAGAACACATGAAGGAAGTCCTGAAGCGAGAGCCGAAAAATTCGAAAAATTACGATTTTTCGATTCTCATCCGATGTCGGTTCCTCCAAGTGTTTTGACAATAGTACTGCACCTACGGACTTGGGAATTTGACTGGCCGACGCGGCATAACCCACTTCCCTCCCTCCCTCCCTGCCTGCTCATCGAAAAAGCTTGTCAGATGATCCAGAAAAACGCATTTTTTTGTGTCGATGCAAAGTCGGTTCCTCCAAGTATTTTAATCGTAATACTCCCCCTAGAGCCGTGCAAATTCACCAGCAGGTGAGCCATAGCTAACTACAGGGAATGAGAATCTCACTCTTGAAAACGAACTCCGAAATTTTGCATAAAGTGAAAAAAACCGACCCCAGGTTATCACATCCTGTCTTTTCGTCAGGCCGGCCAACTGGGACGCGGCGGTAAACCGTCAACCAGGTAACCGCCGGCCGGGAGCCTCGTAGAGCTCTGTTCTTTCTCAAGCGTAAAGAAAAAAGTTTTTTTTTTTTTTTTTTTTTTTTTTTTTTTTTTTTTTTTTTTTTTTTTTTTTTTTTTTTTTTTTTTTTTTTTTTTTTTTTTTTTTTTTTTCTTCCCCCCCGCCCCCCCCCTTTTTTTGGATCGTCGTTTCGTGGGCCTCGCTCGAGTGCCAGACCGAGTTCAGACCTCTGGATGCGAGAAAGGAACGCGCCAGGTGATACTGGATTGGTTTATATGCGCACCAGCTCTGTAGCTCTTCTAAATCTTCAGTTAAGGGGAACCGACGGCACCTGTCAAGATCACTCGTATAATACAACTAGTTTTGCGGATCTAGCTCGAGTAGCAGACCGAGCTGAGACCCCTCGATGGGACAGACAAACGCGCCCGATGATTCTGAATCCGTTTCTGTAAGTATCAGCTGTGTAGCTCTCCTAAATCTCGAGAGAAGTACAGAAAACCGTCAACGCGTGTCAAGATGACTCGAAACGGCCGACGGTTCCCTCAAGTCTTTTGATAGTAATATTGCAGCTGCGGACCTGAGAATTTCACTGGCAGACGCGGCATAACCACTAAAGGTGGGAAAAAATATAGGTTTCCCCAACGAATTTTCAAATTTTGCACAAACATTGAAAAACCGACCCCAAGTTATCACATTGTCTCTTTAGGTCGGGTCGGCCATCTAGCTCCACCCTGCGCCCGAACTGGGATCCGGCGGTTAACCGTCAACCAGGTAACCGCCGGGAGCCTCGTAGAGCTCTGTTCTTTCTCAAGCGTGAAGAAAAAAGTCGAAACATTTTTTTTTTTTTTTTTTTTTTTTTTTTTACATTTTGGATCGTCGTTTCGTGGACCTCGCTCGAGTGCCAGACCGAGTTCAGACCTCTGGATGCGAGAAAGGAACGCGTTGGGTGATACTGGATCGGATTATGTGCGTACCAGCTCTGTAGCTCTTCTAAATCTTCAGTTAAGGGGAACCGACAGCACCTGTCAAGATCACTCGTATAATACAAATAGTTTCGCGGATCTAGCTCAGCAGGCCGAGTTGAGACACCTCGATGGGACAGACAAACGCGCCTGACGATTCTGAATCGGTTTCTGTAAGTATCAGCTCTGTAGCTCTCCTAAATCTGGAGAGAAGTACAGAAAACCGTCAACGCGTGTCAAGATGACTCGAAACGGCCGACGGTTCCCTCAAGTCTTTTGATAGTAATATTGCGGCTACGGATCTGAGAATTTCATTGGCAGACGCGGCATAACCCACTATAGGTGGGACGAAATATTAGTTTTCAAAACGAACTTTCAAATTTTGGACAAACATTGAAAAACCGACCCCAAGTTATCACATTATCTCTTTAGGTCGGGTCGGCCGACTAGCTCCACCCTGCGTCAGAATTCCCCTTAGCTCATCGATGCCGAAGAGCTCTACGAGGTAGTCCTCTTAGCTCATCGATGCCGAAGAGCTCTACGAGGTACTGGGAGCCGGCGGTAAACCGTCAACCAGGTTACCGCCAAGACTCTCTTAGAGCTCTCGATTCACGTAATAGTGCTCAGATATCGATCATAAGCTCAAGTCAACGGTGGCCTCACGACAACTCAAAATATTATATTTCAGTGGTGTATACAGATTTTCCATCAAGTTTTGTGTTTACATTAGAACTCGACATCTCGATATTCAACAGCGCGTCATAGCCTACTACATGCGCATAGAATACTGGACTAATGTATCGTGCTTCAAGCTCTTGTCGCATGCACAAGACCATTATCATTTTAGGGAAACAATTCCGACGACCAACGGTTCCTCCACGTTTTTCGACAGTAATATTACAGCGACGGACCTGAAGATTTCACAGGCGAACGCGGCACAACCCAATTCACGTTACAAAAATAGTGGTTCCCGAAACGAGTTTTCAAATCTCTCATAATCTTCGAAAAACCGACGCCAGGTTGTCACATTCTCCGCCGGGGCCGGATGGGCCAACTGGGATCCGGCGGTAAACCGTCAACCAGGTAACCGCCGCCTCGTAGAGCTCTGTTCTTGCGCGGCGCTGCTCGGAGCACACGAAAAAAGCTTTCCCAAGCGTGAAGGAACAAGCTCGAAACACATTTTTTTTTTTGTCATTTTACATCTTCGCTTCGTGGACCTAGCTCGAGTGCAAGACCCAGTTCAGACCTCTCGATGCGAGGAAATGAACGCGCCAGGTAATACTGGATCGGTTTATGTGCGTACCAGCTCTGTAGCTCTTGTAAATCTTCAGTTAAGGGAAACCAGCAGCACCTGTCAATATCACTCGTATACGAATAGTTTCGTGGATCAAGCTCGAGTAGCAGACCGAGTTCAGAGCTCTCGATGGGACAGACGAGCGTGCCTGATGATTCTCAATCGGTTTATGTAAGTATCAGCGCTGTAGCTATCCTAAATCTCGAGTTAAGTACAGAAAACCGTCAATGCGTGTCAAGATGACTCGAAACGGCCGACGGTTCCCTCAAGTCTGTCGATGGTAATATTGCAGCTACGGACCTGAAAATTTAACTGGCAGACGCGGCACAACCCACTACAGGTGGGAAAAATACTGGTTCTCAAAACGAACTTTCAAATTCCACACAAATTTAGAAACACCGACCCCAAGTCGTCACATTGTCTCTTAAGGTCGGGTCGGCCAACTTGGTAGCGTCCAAAACCCGGAGAGCAGAGAGCAAAGAGACTGGCGCCGGCGGTGAACCGTCAACCTGGGCACCGCCGGGAACCTCGTAGAGCTCCTTCCAGGCACGAAAGTGCTCAGAATCGAAGCAGACAGCTTCTGGGGGCCTAACGTCAACTTTCGATTTTTCGATGTCACTCCAATGTTGGTTCCCGCTAATTTTCAGATAGTAAAACTCTATCTACACAGCTGAGCTGCTTTCAGAATGAAGTTCAGATACTAATGCTACGCGCAAAAATCTGCTTGCTCAAAATAAACGGTCAAATATCTTTCAAATATTCGCAAAACCACCCGAAAGTTGTCACTTTGTCCTTTCTGGTCGGGTCGACCAACTGGGAGCCGGCGGTAAACCGTCAACCAGGTTACCGCCGAGCCTCGTAGAGCTCTTTCCTCGCACGGCGCTGCTCGGAACACATGGGAAAAGCTTTCTCGCGCGCAAGCTGAAAACCCGAAAAAAATAGGTTTTTTTAGCTTTCATCCAAAAACGGTTCCCCCAAGTGTTTTGATCGTAATACTGCAGCTACGGACTTGGAATTTTACTGGCAGACGCGACATAACCCACTACAGGTTCGAAAAATACAAGATCTCCAAATGCTGGAGCCGGTGGTAAACCGTCAACCAGGTTACCGCCGGAAGCCTCGTAGAGCTCTTTTCTCGCACTGCGCTGCTTAGAACACGTGGGAGAAGCTTTCTCATACGCGAGCTGCAAACTCGAAATAGTAGTTTTTTTTAGTTGTCACCAAAAGGCGGTTCCGCCAAGTGTTTCGATAGCAATACTGCAGCTACAGACCTGAGAATTTGACTGGCGAGCGCGGCACAACCCACTACAGGTGCAAAATTTAACGATTCTCAAAACGAATGGTCAAATCTCTCACAAAGTTCGTCCAACCCACCCAAAGTTCGCACATTGTCCGTCGGGGCCGGGTCGGCCAACTAGCTGCATCCCGCGCCCGAATTCCTCTAGCTCATCGATGCCGAAGAGCTGTGCGAGATATCTCTCAGAATGTTTGCCCAACCGGCCCAAAGTTCACACATTGTCCGTCCGGGCCAGGTGGGCCAACTAGCTCCACCCTGCGCCGGAATTTCTCTAGCTCATCGATGCCGAAGAGAACTACGAGGTACTAGCTCCAGCCTGCGCCCGAATGTGGGAACTGGCGGTAAACCGTTAACCAGGTTGCCGCCGGGGCCCTTGTACAGCTCTTTTCTCGCACGGTGCTTCTCGGTACACTTGAAGGAAGAGTCTGGAGCAAGACACAAAAAATTCGAAAAATCACGATTTTAAGTTTTTATCCAAAGACGGTTCCCGCAAGTGTTTTGATAGTAAAACTACACCTATAGACCTGAGAATTTCACTGCAGATGCGACGTAACCCACTTCAGATGCGACAAATCTGCTTTCTCAGAAATATCCTTCAAATCTTAACAAAACCGACCCAAAGTTGCCACATTTGCCTGATTTGCCATCAGTGTGTGTTGCAGTTTATTGCGCTTCCTGTGAACCGACGGTTGTGCACATACGGGTTTGAGAAGGATCAGAAGGTCACTGACGTCACGGCACCACTATCACATCTTACTAGACATGCTGATGTGTGGGCGAAGGCGGAGTCTATGCACGTGGGAGTCTTGGACATGCACAAGGCGTTCGATAATGTCACGCTGCACACTATCATCAAGGCCATGCTGTACCTTAAGTACCCTGTGTGCCTCATAAGAGCCATTGTGGAGCCCATGCTGGATAACATTGCCACCTTTGAGTTTCAGAACGTGTGCGGCGATGAGGTGAGATACAATAAATCGGTCCGAACGGGAGGTAAGGAAGGGCCTATACTCTTCAATATCGTCTTGGAGGCCATCTGGGGATCTGTGATTCAGACTTGGGATAACTTAGGATACGGTGTCCGACTGGAAGGGGGGGGGGGGGGGGACGGATGGTGCTCTTGTACACCACTTCTTGTGGGCAGACAATGTTACGCTCTGTGCTGCGTCGCAACTTCAGCTACAACAGATGATCGGTATGATGACGGTGACACTCAGACGGGCAGGGATGGACTGGAAGGAGGATTCTTTGGCATATGTACTTTTTGGCCAGACGTACACCTGTGGCGATCCGCCGCTGCTCTGCCCGCTCTCGCCAGCCATCTGTGCGATTTCTGGAGATGAGGATCTCCCAGAGCACCTGCGCTCTACTGTTGTAATGCCGAGGAAGGAGGAGGAGGAGGTACTAGGAGTGAAGCTCAGTTCGGAAATCAAAGGCTACCGCGGTTTGTATCATCGACTGGAGAAGGGGAGGGACGCCTATTTTGCAGACATTCAGTTTTTTTCGCTCCAGAGCGGTCTCACTCAAGGAGAAGTTTCGCAGGTATGTCGTTCGTGTGCAGTCTGTGGTGTACCGCGGATGTATAGGCTGGCCGTGCAACCTACGACTGCTGGAGAGGATAAAGGTCTGGGAGGGAAGGTGTCTGAACGGTATGCGAGGACTACACGAGGGAGGAGGAGACGTGGGAGGAGTTCAAGGACAGAACCACACCGAAATCATACGAGTTATTCTTGCAGGCTGGCCACTGCAGTCTCTTAGCGAAGGTGGTCCGAGCCAATTTCGAGTTTGCGCTGGAGGTTGCCCAGTTTCATGATCGGGCCTTTGCCTCCACAGACGTGCGTGGAGCACGAGCGTGGCGCCAGACGCTGCAGGCTATGTTACACTGTGCGGGGGAATGGTCACTACGGAGGGACACACTTGTATCCATGTTCACAGGAGCCAGGAGGAGGAAAGGTACGAGGAGAGTGGGAGGGAGAGCGCATGCAAGTACTGACAGCTGGCATTGTCTTATGCTGGCGGCGAGTGGTAATTTACGCTGGTTCAGCTTCAAGTGGAATGCTGCGGACTGGTGGAATGTAGTAGCGTGCATGACGAAAATGCAGCCTCGATGGGAGCCCATCTTCAGGAAGCCGCCGTGTGCCCCATGTCCTGTAGATACGTGGGACTCGCCTGGGGGCTCCGAGAGGCTTGCTCGTAGGATTGCCCACGGGAACAACAACCAAACTGTCTGGCAGGAGGGCTCGGAGGGCTCATTATCGGTTGAAATGACAGGAGATAGTATGTGTGTGGTGAACTGGGCCCGAGGGATCTGGGAATGCCGTGATCGTTCGTACCGCAGGAGAGTGCATGGTCTACAGAATGATATGTATCAACTTGCCGAGGATTACGACATCAGGTGTGCCACTGTAGGGGCGGATCCGTGGAAGCATATCTACAGAGAGTTCAATTGTGTTGCGGATGAGCTGACTTGGGAGGCGAGGAGGGGGAGGACGGGAAAATGGATTGACTTCATATATTTACGACAACAGAGACAATCATACGTATCCGTGGAGGATGGGACGGTGGCGTGAGTGTTGAAGGCTCTGCTCTAGGTTGCTATGTGGAGGTCTCTCTTGGGGGCAACCGCTGGCGACGAGTTTTCCAGGAGGCTTCTTTACTCCCTCTGGGGGCCACTGTTACAGAAAGCGAGCTTACAGCTTGTGAACGCCTGCTGCAAGGTGTTCGGCAGATTATCTCTGAGATTCTCGGGCCTCCAACCCCAAAGAGGTTGAGTGGGCGTGAGGGGCTCTAGGGACTCTGCGCGGCTAGGGCGCGCGCGCCCTGTGTAGCCGACCCCAACACCCAACCAAGTTTGCCCGTGATATTCGATCTTATTGCCGCTCGCCGTCTCAATCTCAGTCGATCGGGTAGATATTACTGCCAAAGAGCAGGCCGGCGGGATCGGCTGTTTCGAGTCTAGGCATCGTCGGTTTTTGTACTTAACTCGAGCTCTAGGAGAGCTACAGAGCTGATAGTCACAAAAACCAATTCAAAATCGTCAGGCGCGTTTGTCTGTTGCATCCAGAGGTCTGCGCTCGGTCTGCTGCCCGAGCTGGGTCTGCAAAACTATTCGTATTATTGGAGTCATCGTGAGATGTGCTCTCGGTTTTCTATACTTAACTCGGGCTGTAGGGGGGCTAGAGGGCTGGTAATTGCAGAAACCGATTCGGAGACATCAGGCGCGTCCGCCTGTCGCATGCAGAGGTCTGAAATCGTTCTGCTACTCGAGCTAGGTCCGCAAACTATTCGTATCGCTCGGTTCACCTCGACAGGGACTGTCGGTTTTCTGTACTTCACTCGAGCTGTACGGAAGCTACAGAGCTGATGCGCACACAAACCGGTGCAAAATAATCAGGCGCGTTCGTCTGTTGCATCCAGAGGTCTGAAATCGGTCTGCTACTCGAGCTAGGTCCGCGAAACTATTCGTATCGTTCGAGTCATCTTGAGAGTTGCTGTCCGTTTTCGTACGTAACTCGGGCTGTAGGAGAGCTACAGAGCTCACCCGCACAGAAACTGATTCGGAATCATCAGGCCCGTTCGTCTGTTCCATCCAGAGGTCTGAACTGGGTCTTCTACTCGGGCTAGGTCCGCAAAACTATTCGTATTTTTCGAATCATCTTGACAGATTTTGTCCGTTTTCTGTATTGAATTCGGGCTGGAGAGCTGCAGAACTGGTACGCACAGAAACTGATACAGAAGCATTGGAGCGTTCGTCTGTTGCATCGAGAGGTTTGAACTCGGTCTGCTACCCGAGCTAGGTTCACAAAACTATTCGTATTCGACTGATATTTTTTGCCAAATGATGGTGAATCTCTTCACTGAACTCGAGCTGCAGAGCAGCTCGAGGGCTCTTTGGCCGAAAAATCAGAAGGACATCATGAGGCGCGAAGCATCTAGACGCTTGGTTTGGGTCTGTTGTGAGCGCAGACGCCAAACGCGGATTCGTACTCTGCTATTTTCTCCCAAATGGTATTTTCTACACGCTGCAGATGATAGAACTGTTCAGCACAGCAATGGGATATCACTAGACGCCTGAGATCAGTCTGGTATCAGCGCTCGGGCTGAAAAACTATTCGTTCTCTGCTAATTCTTCGGACATAATACATGGTCAGGAAGCTGTACGAGTCCCCCGGCGGAAAGAAAGATTGACGGTTTACCGCCGGCGACCAGTTCCCGGAGTGCCTCTTTGCTCTCCGGGTTTCGGACGCTACGTAACTCGTAGAGCTCCCCTTAGCTAGTTGCTGGAAGCTCAAGAGTAATTCCGGCGCACTTGAGAGCTAGTTGGCAAGAGAAATCACGACAGACTTTTTTCTGACTTTTGCTTGGTTGAAAATTATGTTCTCGAAATTCAACAAGTCGTTAGAGCTTTATTTTTTCCGTGATGTTCGATGTTATTCCCGCTCGCCGTCTTAATCCCAGCTCGATCGGGTACCTATTACTGCCAAAAAGCGTCGCGGCGGGATCGGCTGTTTCGAGTCATCTTGACAGGTGCTGTTCGCGTCTGCATTTAACTCGAGCTGTAGGAAAGCTACAGAGCTGGTACGCACACGTAATCAATTCAAAATTTTCAGGCGCGTTCATCTGAAGCATCTAGAGGTCTGAAATCGGTCTGCTACTCGAGCTATGTCCGCGAAGCTATTCGTATTCTTCGAGTCATCTTGACAGGTGCTGTTGGGTTTCTGTACGTAACTCGAGCTGAAGGAGAGCTACAGAGCTGGTGCTCACGTCGATTCAGAATCATCCGGCGCGTTCGTCCCAAGCATATAGAGGTCTGAACTCGGTCTGCTCCTCGAGCTAGGTCCGCGAAGCTATTTGTATTTTACAGATTTCTTTCGAGATTATGGTGGGTGACTCGTAGAGCTTCCCTAAGAGCGTTAGCGGCGAAGCTAGAAGAGTAATTCCGGCGCGCTGGGGGGCTAGTTGGCAAAAATCTCGACGGATGTTTTGGGAACTTTTGATTTGTTTAGATAGAATTTCTCGAAATTCAACCATTCGTTAGAGCTCTAGTATTTCCCCCCCAGATTCGATCTTATTCCCGCTCGCCGTCTTAATCTAAGTTCGATCGGGTACTTATTACTGCCAAAAAGCGTCGCGGCGGGATCGGCTGTTTCGAGTCATCTTGACAGGTGCTGTCCGTTTTCTGTACTTAACTCGATTTTTAGGAAAGCTACAGAGCTGGTGCGCACACGTAATCGATTCAGAATCATCAGGCGCGTTTATCTGAAACATCTAGAGGTCTGAACTCGGTCTGCTACTCGAGCTAGGTCCGCGAAACTATTCGTATTCTTCGAGTCATCTTGACAGGTGCTGTCGGGTTTCTGTACTTAACTCGAGCTGTAGGAGAGCTACAGAGCTGGTGCTCACGTAGTCGATTCAGAATCATCCGGCGCATTCGTCTCAAGCATATAGAGGTCTGAGCTCGGTCAGCTACTCGAGCTATGTCCGCGAAGCTATTCGTATTCTACCGATTTCTTTCGAGATTATGGTGAGTGACTCGTAGAGCTTCCCTGAGAGCGTTAGCGGCGAAGCTATAAGAGTAATTCCGGCGCGCTGGGGGGCAAGTTGGCAACAAAATCATGACGGATGTTTTGGGAACTTTCCCCCCATATTCGATCTTATTCCCGCTCGCCGTCGTAATCTCAGCTCGATCGGGTACCTATTACTGCCAAAAAGCGTCTCGGCGGGATCGGCTGTTTCGGTCATCTTGACAGTTGCTGTCGGTTTTCTTAAGTTAACTCGAGCTGTAGGAGAGCTACAGAGCTGGTAGGCACACGTAATCGATCTAGAATCGTCACGCGCGTTCGAATGAAGTATCTGGACGTCTGAACTCGGCCTGCTACTCGAGCTAGGTCCGCGAAACCATTCGCACTCTATTATCTTTTTGAGATGATGATGCGTTTCTTGACTCAACTCGAGCTGCAGATGAGCTACAGAGCTTTTTGGGACAGCAATCGGAAGGACATCATCGGGCGCGAGAGTCTGAAGTATCTAGACGCCTGAGCACGGTACGTTATCAGCGCTGGAGCCGAAACAGTATTCGTACTCTGCTAATTTTTTGAAAATGATGATGGTTTTCTTGACTGAACTCGAGCTGCAAATGAACTACAGAGCTCTTAGGCACAGCAATCGGAAGAGAATCGTCGGGCGCGCTAGCTGACAGTATCTAGATGACCGACCTCGGTCTGCTATCAGAACTGGGGCCGAAACACTATTTATATTATTCTTTTGTTTTGGGGGATGACGATGGTTTTCTTGTCTTAACTCGAGCTGCAGATGAGCTACAGAGCTGTTAGGCAGAGCAACGAGAAGGAAATCATCAGGCGCGCTAGTTCAACGTATCTAGACGCCTGAACTCGGTCTGCTATCAGCGCTAGAGCCGAAAATCAAAATGTATTCTGCTGGTTCTTGAGAGATGGTATTGGTTTCCTCCTCTTAGCTCGAGCTGCGGATGAGCTGCAGAGCTGTTCGGCACAGCAGTTGGAAGGAAATGCTCAGGCGCGCTAGTTCAAAGTATTCAGACGCCTGAACTCGGTCTGCTATCAGCGCTTTGGCCGAAACACTAGTCATACTCTGCTAATCCTTTGGAGGTGATGATGGTTCTCTTTACGCTGTTCGGCGCAGCAATCGGAAGGACATGAACAGACGCGCTAGCTCAAAGTGTCGAGACGCCTCAAGTGGGTTTGGTATGTCTGTTATTTTCAGAGATGCTTCACTGTTTCTTCTCCTTTGCGTCCTCTTCCATGAGACCGCGCCCTCGCGCGCGGAATGCGAGATTGCCGCGCCCGCATTGCGCGAGGAAGCTCTACGAGGTCCCGGCGGTAACCAAGGCTGACGGTTTACCGCCGGCTCCCAGTTTCTTCACTTAACTCGAGCTGCAGATGAGCTTGAGAGCTCTTCGGCACAGCAACCGGCTCAGGTGCGCTTGTCTGAAGTATCTAGACGCTTGAATTCGGTCTGTTATGAGCGCAGAAGCCGAGCAACTAGTCATACTCGGTTTTTTTTTTTCTGGTGATGTCATTGTTTTCTTGACTGAACTCGAGGTGCAGATGAGCTTCAGAGCTCTCAGGCACAGCAATCGGAAGATAATCACCAGGCGCGCTATTTGAAAGTATCCAGACACCTGAACTGAGTCTGCTAGCAGCGCTCGGGCTGAACAACTATTCGTACTCTGCTAGTTTCTCCGATATGGTATTGGTTTTCTTGGCTTTGCTGCAGATGAGCTACAGAGCTGTTCAGCACAACAATTGGAAGGGAATCATCAGGGGCGCTAGTGAAATATATCTAGACGCCTGAATTCAGTCTGCTATCAGCGCTCGGGATGAAAAAATATTCGTTCTCTGCGAATTCTCTGGAGATGACATGTGGCAAGGAAGCTCTACGAGTCTCCCGGCGGTAACCCAGGTTGACGGTTTACCGCCGGCGCCCAGTAGCCCACCCGGCCTGGACAGACAATGTGGTAGCTTTCGGTCGGTTTGGCTAAGATTTGAAAGATATTTAACCATTTGTTCGAGAAACCAGAGTTGTACGCTCAGCATTTGCATATAAGCTTTGTTCTGAGAGCAGCTCAGCACTTCCAAGGGAGTTTTACTATCGATCCACTACCGGAACCGACCATATGACTCGTAGAGCTTCCCTAAGAGCGTTAGCGGCGAAGCTAGAAGAGTAATTCCGGCGCGCTGGGGGGCTAATTGGCAAAAAAAACTCGACGGAATGTTTTGGGAACTTTTGATTTGTTTAAATTGACTTTCTCGAAATTCAACTAATCGTTAGAGCTCTAGTTTTTTATTTCCCCCATATTCGATCTCATTCCTGCTCGCCGTCTTAATCTCAGTTCGATCGGGTACCCATTACTGCCCAAAAGCACTCAGGCGGGATCGGCTGTTTCGGTCATCCTGACAGTTGCTGTCGGCTTTCTGTATTTAACTCGAGCTGTAGATGAGCTACAGAGCTGGTAGGCACACGTAATCGATCTAGAATCGTCAGGCGCGTTCGATCGAAGTATCTAGACGTCTGAACTCGGTCTGCTACTCGAGCGATGTCCGCGAAACTATTCGCACCCAATTTTTTTTTGAGATGATGATGCGTTTCTTGACTTAACTCGAGCTGCAGATAAGCTACAGAACTATTTGGCACAGAAATCGGAAGGAAAGTATCAGGCGCGATAGTCTGAAGTGTCTAGATACCTGGAGTCGGTGCGTTATCAGCGCTGGAGCCGAAACACTATTCGTAGTATTTTTTCTTTGGACATGGTAACGGTTTTGTTAATTTAACTTGAGCTGAAGATGAGCTACAGAGCTATTCGGCCCATCAAGTTGACGGAAATCATCGGGCGCGCTAGCTGAAAGTATCTACATGCTTGACCTCGGTCTGCTATCAGAACTGGGGCTGGAACACTCTCTGTATTCTGTTAATTTTCTTGGAGGTAACGATCGTTTTCTTGACTTAACTCGAGCTGCAGATGAGCTACAGAGCTGTTAGGCAGAGCAACCATAATAAATCATCAGGCGCGCTAGTTTAACGTATCTAGACGCCTGACTCGGTCTGCTATCAGCGCTAGAGCCAAACAACTATTCGCATTCTGCTTATTCTTGAGAGATGGTATTGGTTTCCTCCTCTTAGCTCGAGCTGCAGATGAGCTTCAGAGCTGTTCGGCACAGCAATCGGAAGGAAACACTCAAGCGCGCTAGTTTAAAGTATTCAAACGCCTGAACACGATCTGGTTTTCTTTACGCTTTTCCGAGCAGCAATCGGAAGGTTACTAACAGACGCGCTGGCTCAAAGTGTCCAGACGCCTCAACTGGGTTTGGTTAGTCTATTTCCCAACCATCCTGTGGTGTTGGGTCCTCGTTTTGAAGAGACGGTGCCCCGCGTTCCTCCTCCTCCTCTCCTCCCTCCTCCCCCTCCTTGCCTCTGCTCTCGGCACACCTCTCACGCGTTTCGTAGCCCCATAGGGAGCTCCACCGAAGGCCCCAGTGGGGGTGTTCGCATGCGGTTCCCCCACCCAGGGCAGCGTTTCGTGGCCCCATAGGGAGCTCCACCGAAGGCCCCAGTGGGGGTGTTCGCATGCGGTTCCCCCACCCAGGGCAGCGTTTCGTAGCCCCATAGGGAGCTCCACCGAAGGCCCCAGTGGGGGTGTTCGCATGCGGTTCCCCCACCCAGGGCAGCGTTTCGTGGCCCCATAGGGAGCTCCACCGAAGGCCCCAGTGGGGGTGTTCGCATGCGGTTCCCCCACCCAGGGCAGCGTCGTGCCCCATAGGGAGCTCCACCGAAGGCCCCGCATGCGGTTCCCCCACCCAGGGCAGCGTTTCGTAGCCCCATAGGGAGCTCCACCGAAGGCCCCAGTGGGGGTGTTCGCATGCGGTTCCCCCACCCAGGGCAGCGTTTCGTGGCCCCATAGGGAGCTCCACCGAAGGCCCCAGTGGGGGTGTTCGCATGCGGTTCCCCCACCCAGGGCAGCGTTTCGTGGCCCCATAGGGAGCTCCACCGAAGGCCCCAGTGGGGGTGTTCGCATGCGGTTCCCCCACCCAGGGCAGCGTTTCGTGGCCCCATAGGGAGCTCCACCGAAGGCCCCAGTGGGGGTGTTCGCATGCGGTTCCCCCACCCAGGGCAGCGTTTCGTAGCCCCATAGGGAGCTCCACCGAAGGCCCCAGTGGGGGTGTTCGCATGCGGTTCCCCCACCCAGGGCAGCGTTTCGTGGCCCCATAGGGAGCTCCACCGAAGGCCCCAGTGGGGGTGTTCGCATGCGGTTCCCCCACCCAGGGCAGCGTTTCGTGGCCCCATAGGGAGCTCCACCGAAGGCCCCAGTGGGGGTGTTCGCATGCGGTTCCCCCACCCAGGGCAGCGTTTCGTAGCCCCATAGGGAGCTCCACCGAAGGCCCCAGTGGGGGTGTTCGCATGCGGTTCCCCCACCCAGGGCAGCGTTTCGTGGCCCCATAGGGAGCTCCACCGAAGGCCCCAGTGGGGGTGTTCGCATGCGGTTCCCCCACCCAGGGCAGCGTTTCGTGCCCCATAGGGAGCTCCACCGAAGGCCCCAGTGGGGGTGTTCGCATGCGGTTCCCCCACCCAGGGCAGCGTTTCGTAGCCCCATAGGGAGCTCCACCGAAGGCCCCAGTGGGGGTGTTCGCATGCGGTTCCCCCACCCAGGGCAGCGTTTCGTGGCCCCATAGGGAGCTCCACCGAAGGCCCCAGTGGGGGTGTTCGCATGCGGTTCCCCCACCCAGGGCAGCGTTTCGTAGCCCCATAGGGAGCTCCACCGAAGGCCCCAGTGGGGGTGTTCGCATGCGGTTCCCCCACCCAGGGCAGCGTTTCGTGGCCCCATAGGGAGCTCCACCGAAGGCCCCAGTGGGGGTGTTCGCATGCGGTTCCCCCACCCAGGGCAGCGTTCGTGGCCCCATAGGGAGCTCCACCGAAGGCCCCAGTGGGGGTGTCTCGCATGCGGTTCCCCCACCCAGGGCAGCGTTTCGTGGCCCCATAGGGAGCTCCACCGGAGGCCCCAGTGGCTGCTCTCGCATGCGGTTCCCCCACCCAGGGCAGCGCTTCGTGGCCCCATGGGGAGCTCCACCGAAAGCCCCCGTGGCGCAGTTCGCATGCGCTTCCCCCACCCAGGGCAGCGTTTCGTGGCACCATAGGGAGCTCCACCGAAGGCCCCAGTGGCGCAGTTCGCATGCGGTTCCCCCACCCAGGGCAGCGTTTCGTAGCCCCATAGGGAGCTCCACCGAAGGCCCGCCCCGGTGGCGCAGTCCGCATGCGGTTCCCCCATCCAAGGCAGCGCTTCGTGGCCCCATATGGAGCCCCACCGAAAGCGGCACCCACAACGCGTTACCAACAATTGCTTATGGTTGGGTCTTTCGCCAGGATATTTTTTTCTAGAGATGCTTCCTTCTCACTGCTTCTTCTCCTTCGCGTCCTCGCGCCGCAATGCGAGATTGCCGCGCCCGCATTGCGCGAGGAAGCTCTACGAGTTACCGGCGGTAACCAAGGTTGCGGAAGCGGAGCTTACCTCCCGCTCTCCCGCGGCCTTGGCCCGTCGGGGACTCCTCGAGCCGCATCGTGCGGACAGGTTTTGTGCGTGCACACGTAACGTGCATCTCTGTGTGCCGAACGGGTGACCTGTCGGCATTGGATAGATTAGTTGTTCTTGCGTGCCCCATTCTTGTGCGGCATCATGACAGCGCAATCTTGTTCGATGAGTTCTGTTTCGACCAGTTGGAGAAGAAAAAAAAAGATAATTATCCTGGCGAACGACCCAACCATAAGCAATTGTTGGTAACGCGTTGTGGGTGCCGCTTTCGGTGGGGCTCCATATGGGGCCACGAAGCGCTGCCTTGGATGGGGGAACCGCATGCGGACTGCGCCACCGGGGCGGGCCTTCGGTGGAGCTCCCTATGGGGCTACGAAACGCTGCCCTGGGTGGGGGAACCGCATGCGAACTGCGCCACTGGGGCCTTCGGTGGAGCTCCCTATGGTGCCACGAAACGCTGCCCTGGGTGGGGGAAGCGCATGCGAACTGCGCCACGGGGGCTTTCGGTGGAGCTCCACGATGGGGCCACGAAGCCACTGCCTCCGGTGGAGCTCCCTATGGGGCCACGAAACGCTGCCCTGGGTGGGGGAACCGCATGCGAACACCCCCACTGGGGGGCCTTCGGTGGAGCTCCCTATGGGGCCACGAAACGCTGCCCTGGGTGGGGGAACCGCATGCGAACACCCCCACTGGGGCCTTCGGTGGAGCTCCCTATGGGGCCACGAAACGCTGCCCTGGGTGGGGGAACCGCATGCGAACACCCCCACTGGGGCCTTCGGTGGAGCTCCCTATGGGGCCACGAAACGCTGCCCTGGGTGGGGGAACCGCATGCGAACACCCCCACTGGGGCCTTCGGTGGAGCTCCCTATGGGGCCACGAAACGCTGCCCTGGGTGGGGGAACCGCATGCGAACACCCCCACTGGGGCCTTCGGTGGAGCTCCCTATGGGGCTACGAAACGCTGCCCTGGGTGGGGGAACCGCATGCGAACACCCCCACTGGGGCCTTCGGTGGAGCTCCCTATGGGGCCACGAAACGCTGCCCTGGGTGGGGGAACCGCATGCGAACACCCCCACTGGGGCCTTCGGTGGAGCTCCCTATGGGGCTACGAAACGCTGCCCTGGGTGGGGGAACCGCATGCGAACACCCCCACTGGGGCCTTCGGTGGAGCTCCCTATGGGGCCACGAAACGCTGCCCTGGGTGGGGGAACCGCATGCGAACACCCCCACTGGGGCCTTCGGTGGAGCTCCCTATGGGGCTACGAAACGCTGCCCTGGGTGGGGGAACCGCAGCTCCCTATGGGGCCACGAAACGCTGCCCTGGGTGGGGGAACCGCATGCGAACACCCCCACTGGGGCCTTCGGTGGAGCTCCCTATGGGGCCACGAAACGCTGCCCTGGGTGGGGGAACCGCATGCGAACACCCCCACTGGGGCCTTCGGTGGAGCTCCCTATGGGGCTACGAAACGCTGCCCTGGGTGGGGGAACCGCATGCGAACACCCCCACTGGGGCCTTCGGTGGAGCTCCCTATGGGGCCACGAAACGCTGCCCTGGGTGGGGGAACCGCATGCGAACACCCCCACTGGGGCCTTCGGTGGAGCTCCCTATGGGGCTACGAAACGCTGCCCTGGGTGGGGGAACCGCATGCGAACACCCCCACTGGGGCCTTCGGTGGAGCTCCCTATGGGGCCACGAAACGCTGCCCTGGGTGGGGGAACCGCATGCGAACACCCCCACTGGGGCCTTCGGTGGAGCTCCCTATGGGGCCACGAAACGCTGCCCTGGGTGGGGGAACCGCATGCGAACACCCCCACTGGGGCCTTCGGTGGAGCTCCCTATGGGGCTACGAAACGCTGCCCTGGGTGGGGGAACCGCATGCGAACACCCCCACTGGGGCCTTCGGTGGAGCTCCCTATGGGGCTACGAAACGCTGCCCTGGGTGGGGGAACCGCATGCGAACACCCCCACTGGGGCCTTCGGTGGAGCTCCCTATGGGGCCACGAAACGCTGCCCTGGGTGGGGGAACCGCATGCGAACACCCCCACTGGGGCCTTCGGTGGAGCTCCCTATGGGGCTACGAAGCGCGTGAGAGGTGTGCCGAGAGCAGAGGCAAGGAGGGGGAGGAGGGGGAGGAGGAAGGAGGGGAACGCGGGGCACCGTCTCTTCAAAACGAGGACCCAACACCACAGGATGGTTGGGAATCAAACTGGCGATTTGTAGACAAGCTGTATTTGATGTTATGCAGTTTAATGCTCGTGATCCATCTTTTGCGGCTGATCCGAATACTTTCCCCGCGTTTGGCTGGTTTGATAACCTCGATGATTGTGCGCGAAACCCATGCCCGTTTCAGGGGAACTCGGAGGAGCCCGTCAATATATTGTTGAGTTCCTTATCGGTGCCAACTGCTGTGCCAACTGATCGTGGAGAAGCTTTCTCGTCTCATTCGGTTGCGCATTCTCCAGATGTGGTGCAGTCTCCAGATGGTGGGCTGCAGTCGGAGATCCATACGGCCGCTTCAGGATCCCAGGATGTAGGACCCAACCTTGCTGCTGAAGAAGCGTCGCTTGCTTCTCAATCAATTGATGCTGTGCTGCACTCAGTTCCTTTGGATTATTCTTTGCACTCAGCTCCTTTGGATTATTCTCTGCACTCAGTTCCTTTGTATTATTCTCGAGAGCAAAGGGAAGGTGGAGGCCCCGAGGCGCTGCCGTTGGCATCCTCGAAAACCCACGGAGAGTGCGAAGTCGACCAGCGTAAAGATAACTGTGCTTCTTCTTACCGGCTCTGTTCAGATGAGTTGCAGAGCAATCGATCTGAGTGTCAAGCTGCCAGGGACTGGGCCCGTGCCAATGGCGATGCAGTTGCTCTTTGGCGGGAATTCGAACGGCTCCCCAAAGATGAGTTTCATGCTCGGATCGAGGCGCTCAAGGCATACAAACTTCGAATGGAAATTGAGAGTCCCGAGGAGGCGCCGAGTCCAGAGGAGGATGCTGGCCGTGGGAAAGGCCAGAGGCACCGCAGAAACAGGAGGTGGGCAAGGGCGAAGGCTCAGGCAGTTCTAACTGGCTCTTCTATGTCAAAGTCGGCCCATCCATCTACTTGCGATCCTCCCCAACCTCCGTCCTCTTTTGCGGACTTGTGCAGTTCTTCAAATCACGTCGAGTGCGCCGGCACGGCTACCACATGGGTGCTCCAGACGCACATCACGCGCCTGCTCGTGGCGGACCACCTGCAGAAGGAGGACGCTGATTGGGATGCGGTCTTCCACGCATGGGATAAAATGGCCACCCTGCGAGAGAGGGCAAATTTCTATTTGGAACAGGCTACTCTGCACCGTCTGTGTGAGTCTTACCACCGTGATGGGGAGGAGGACGCGGACATCCAGAGACTCTGGGAGCAGTTTCGGTTGGACAAGATAAGGATGCACCGTATTGCGGGGTGGTGCTGCGGACATTGGCGGTGCTTGACATTCTACTCAAGTGGTGCTCAACGGTTGATGGAACAACGCTTGCAGAGCCACATTAGGAACCTTCGTGTAACCTTTTGGCCTCCTCATCATAAAGATTCTTCTGTGGCTTCACACCCTGGGAGTTCCACGACTGGGAGCTTATCTCATGCAGTTGTGAGTTCAGCAGTGACGGAGGACGAGGAGAAACGTAACCACGCAGATTATTTGCTTCAGTTGGCGTGTAATTTAAGGATCAGGAAATACTGCTTCCGCAAGTCTGGCCGGGTAAAGCTCGTTCACTCTTTCACGGCTGCCACGCTGTATCGCCTTATGGCCTCGGGTGCCGAGGAAAAGGCTGTGTTGCTTGAAGCGCTTCTTCGGGATCGCGCGAGACTTGGCCCGATAGCCAATTTGACCCATCTGTCGATGGATATCAGAGACTTTAGTCACCACAGACTCGTGACGGTTTTCATGATGAATGGATGCGTCGCACTGTAAAGAACTACCGCGAGTTGGCGGCCAAGGCGGGATACCCAATTGATTGATTAATTTAGTGATTGCACATAGGCTGACATGGTTGGCCAGAACCAGAAATTGCTACGTTGTATTCCATACTTCCCTTATTGAACATGCGAGCAAAACAAAACTAGACGGCCTCCGTGGATTCTTCGACGGAGGTCGCTCTGTGGAGGGATGTGCTGCAGAATGGTGTTTAGGTTTGTGTGTGCACGGGGCGTGGCTGTTCGTGGCGGAGGAAGCTTTCTCGGTTGATGCCTCTGCTTCTGTCGTGTTCTGTGTGATGTTTGCAGCGCAACGGCTCTGTATGGCCGTGGTGCACGTTTTGGGTAGCCTCTTTCATCTCAAACCTGTTCCTACACCTTTGCAGTTTCACATTTCGTGCTGCATCCTTTTCCTTGTTCCTGCATCCTATTCTGATGCCTCTGCCTCAGTGGCTCGGCAGTGTGATGATAAGAGATGCCTTCTCTAGCTACCCTGTGCTCCGTTTGGGAGTCCTAGGGCTCAGCTGTCACAGCTGTCCGCGCCCTGACTCAAACTCAAACTCAAAAACCAAGGTTGACGGTTTACCGCCGGCTCCCAGTATTGACATCACAAAATGCAAACATGCAGATTTTAAGAAATCTTATGCGGAGTTCTCTGCTTCGTTCCTGAGCACTCTTACGCGTGCTAGGAGCACTACGGGTTCCCGGCGGTGACCAGGTTGACGGTTCGCCATCGGCGCCAGTCTGAGGTCGATCGGGTACATATTACTGGCAAAACGCACTCTGGTGGGATAGTGCTCTTTAGCCTGATGTTGCGGCGGAATCTGGGTTTCGGGGCGGCGGTGGTCGAGGGGCTGCACGTGCGCTGTGTGCCGGTGTGTGCGCGTCTCCGTGTTATTGTGTGTCTGTGTCTGTGTGTCCGTGTGTCCGTGTTTTTGTGTGCCTGTGTGTCTGTGTGTCTGTGTCTGTGAGTCTGTGTGTCTGTGCGTCTGTGTGTCGGTGTGTCGGTGTGTCTGCATGTCTGTCTGTCTGTCTGGCTGTGTGTCCGTGTGTTCGTCTGTCTAGGTGTTTGTGTTTCTGTGTGTCCGTGTCTCTGCGTGTCTGTCAGCCTGCGTGCGCTCGCGGCGTTGGAGCCCCCGCGGCCCCCCCTTCCTCACTAGCGCTTCGCGAGAGCGGAGTGGTTGGAGTGGAGGGAGGGCCGGCCCCGAAATGGGGCGGTGCCTCTCTCCTCAGGAATCTCTCTCAGGGATCTTAGGGCGAATGTGAAGCATATCTTCAGGGAGAACAATGAGAGAGCTGACAGACTGACACATGAGGCCCGCGAGGGCCTAACTTATATCAAAGAGTCGTACGATTCTATATTTACTAACGCGATGAATGTCGTTGCCATTCGGGGTGCCTGGGATGGTGGCGTCTCGGCCTTAGGGGCTGGGTGTGGCTGCTGGCTTGATATCGGGTTTCGGACAAATACTAGCGACTGTGTTTGGACGGAGGTGTACAGAGAGGCCTGGTGTTTGAGCGATGCTTGCACAGTTACTCAAGCTGAACTGAGTGCCGCGGAACGGCTGCTTGCAGCCACAGCTCGTCTTGCGCGTGTTTGCCGTCTCTTTTCATGTTGATGCCTGTGCTTGTGTATATCTACGCGCTTCGCGCTCTATACTGTACAGGCTGAATTGTAACAGCTGACGCTGCCGTGTGGACACTGCGACTGGGCTCTGAGAGCCCGCTTCAGTCGACTCCAAGCCAAGCCAAGCCTCTCTCCTCCGGAGCGCTGGCGGCTGAGGCGGGAGGTGGGGCGCGCGTGGGCGGTAGGGGGGCGCGGGGAAGTCGGGGGGTGGGAGTGTGTTGTCTTTCTTCGTCGCCACTATGTCAGTGTCTGTAGATGTCTGCGTGCGTGCGTGTGCCTGTGTGTGTGTTTGCGTGTGTCGGTGTGCGTGTGTGTGTCTGTGTCTGTTTGTCTGTGTGTCTGCGTGTCTATGTGTCTCTGTGTCTGTTTTTCCGTGTATCTGTGTGTGTGTGTGTGCCTTTCTGATTGTTTGTGTGTCTCCTGTGTTCTCTGTGTCTCTGTGCGTGTGTGTGTGTGTGTGTGTGTGTCAGTGCGTGTGCGCGCGCGGCGCTGGCGCCGCGTGCCCCCCCCCCTCTCTTCTCCTTCCTCTGGCGCTTCGCAAGGGCGGAGTGGTTGGAGTGGAGGGATGGCCGGCCCCAAAATGGGGCGGTACCTCCCGCCTCATAACACGCGGTTTTGGGGTGGAGATCTGTGGGGACTCTCTTCTTATCATATCATGGCTCCTAGGGCAGTGGGCGGTAACTGACTACACGTATCGAAAAAGAACAGGCTATATCATTGACATCATGAGCACTTTGACGGAGATCTATGGAGTTCGGGCACCTTCGAATGGCAGGGATCCTTTTAAGCATGAGTTTCGCGAAGTAAATGAGCACGCATATCGACTCACACATGATGCCCGCGAGGGCAGATCACATGAATGGAAGCGCTCTTTTTGCATGACACACACATATGGACATATAACACCTATCGCATTGAGGGGGTCCTTCATGGCGGGAAATCTGAGGATGGAGTAGGATGTGGTGCATGGCTCGAGGCGGCGTTCATATCCAGGTCCGACAGGATAGAGGGAAAGTTTTCGACCGTGTCCTGGCAGCTCGTCTGGGAAAAAGCATGGTTGATTCCGTCAGAGAGCACAGTCACACAGGCTGAACTATCTGCAGCAGAGAGTACGGTACACAATATTGTTCAATTTCTTGGTGAGTTTGAGTCTTACTTTACTTGATCGTGGATTGTGAAAGATTGTGCTCGCTCGGATGAATAAGAGCTTGTTCTTTGTTGTGTTGCCCGCGTGTTTGACGCGGATGATATATCATGAGCTTCGCTCTTGTCACCTGTCCGTGTGCTTGGCACGGTTTTGACTCGCATGATCATGCAAATAAGAGTCTCTGCCGAGACGGACACTGCGACTGGGCCGTCAGGCCCGTGAGAGTCGTTGCCAGCCAGCCAACCTCCCGCCTCCGGAGCGCCGGGAGGGTGTCGCGGGGGGGGAAGAGCGCTCGTCTTGTTTGTGTGTGAGGGACCCCGCGCATGTTTCGGTCATTTTTTTACGCTGCTCGGGTTTTCGGGAGATAGTGCGATGTAGGGACCGCTGCCACAGTTCTTTAATGCAGTTCAATCGATAGGAAGTGATCCAATGCATGCCGCGGAAGGGATCTGAGAGCTGAGATCGGGCCACAGATTACTTGATGATTTACTTTCCGAGGACATGCGCTTGTCAGGAACGCGGGAGCCTCTGGCTGTTCTCAGCGGTCATAGGTGTAGAATGCGAAAAGTCATGACCAAACGAAGCTAGCCGAAGGCTGTGGAGAGGTGAATTCGGTCTGCAGATCCATCAAATTAGATACATCTTTATATCATGCAACGGAACGTTCTGATGACATGCAGTATTCGCAAGATAGGATCTTCAAGCTGTCCTCAGCAGTCACGCGGCTGCGGAGCTACGGGGTTCCCGGCGGGAATGGAGTGGAGGAATGCCTGCGTTTGGGAGTGGAGGAATGCCTGCGTTTGGCAGGATACTAGGCCTCCTTGTGTGGCTATCGCCTGGGCGGTGACCCGACCCTGCTGTGGCGGCACGCAATGCGCAAAAACCAGGTTGACGGTTTACCGCCAGCGCCCAGTGCCTCGAAGAGCTCTTCGGCATCGATGAGCTAGAGGAATTCCGGCGCGGGGTGGAGCTGGTTGGCCCAGCCGGCCCGGGCGGGCAATGTGGGAACTTTGGAGCGGTTGGGCGAATATTGTGAGAGATTTGGAAATCCGTGTTCAGAACCCGTATTTTCGCACCTGTAGTGGGTTATGCCGCGTCGGCCTGTTAAAATGCCAGGTCTGAAGCCGCAGTGCTAGCGAAACACTTGGAGCAACCGATCTCGTATGAGACCCGAAAAATAAATCTCGCAAGTTTTTAAGCTGAGCTTCGGGGAAGTTTTCCCTTCATAATCTAGGCACTTGTTTGCGTGATGAGAGCTCAACGAGGGTCCCTGGCTATTTTCTTTCTGTGAATTTTACGGACTCAAATGGTGGGAGTCCTTTGTGCCGACAGATGCCGCGTATGTTCAGTTCTGCGAGCGCATGTGTACACGGGCGATGCTGAGTTATTTTCAGAAGAGAAAAGGGTGCGGTACAACAGGTGGGGCCCTGCAGGAGGTACATGCTATCACACAAAACGACCTACACACTTATGGGGCTCAAGAGGGCGCTCCAGCTTGCAACGACAAGCTGGCCAAACGTATTGCGTTACAAAATATGAAGGAGGTTGTGTATGACCTCGACTCATTTGGGATCCCTGTGTACATCTCTGGGGACAGTCTTCTGGTGGTGTCTTGGCTTCAGGGTGTCTGGAGGGTGCTTAATCGTACCTATCAAGATAGGATCAACAGAATGATACATCAGCTGGACAACATGTGTCAGAGGTTCGGAATTAGGCCTGCTTCTCATGGGAGGGAAATCGTCGATCACACATACAGGGAATGGAATACGCGTGCAGATGTACTCACTCATACGGCCCGTGTCGGGCCACCAGTGATTCGGGATAGGATTGGGCTTTACGCCCCTCAGTTAGATCAGGTGTTTCGCGTTTGTGCCATCAGAGCTGGATTCGATGGTGGCATTTCTTGCGACGGCGTGGGAGTTGGGTGCTGGATAGATGTTGGACCGATATCGAGGCTCTCAAGGCAGCCACAAAGCCATGATATTATCTGGACGGAGGTGTATAGTGCGGCGTTCTCGATTGATCCTACTTCAACAGTGACAGATGCCGAGATCTCGGCCGTTGAGCAGACGATTATGATCTTGCCGCGGGTTGTACAAGCGTATTTCGGACAGGATATGATGTGAATAAGTGATTGTGCTCACTCACGCCTTGCCCGTGTGTGTGTCGTGTGTGTGTGCTTGACCTCTCATCCTCCTAATAAGAGCTGGCTCGCGCCTCTGATCGTTTTGATCGGTGAGGCTTCCGCCTGCTCCCGATACGTCCGCCTCTTGCTCCGACTAGGCTGGAAAGCCTGCGCAGTCGACCGCAAAGTCCGCAAAAAACCTGGTTAACGGTTTACCGCCGGCTCGCAGTTTTCTAGCTGAAATTGGGAAACGCTGTTTTCTCGTTATCTGGCTGCTCATTTCCGTGTTCAGAGCTCTACGAGGGTTTCATTCTCCCGTTTGGCTTGTTACTTGATGCCTCAAAGTAGGTCACTCGCAGCTCTGATCGACAGTGCAGTTGCCTCAAAGCAGGTCGCTTGCATGAGATCGTCGTTTTTCCTTGCTCATCGGGGCTCGCTGCCCCATGAGGTCCTGCATAGCGTGACCGCAAACTGCAAAGAAAAACTTGGTTAACGGGTTACCGCCGGCTCCCAGTTGTGAGATTTGACAAGTCGTTTTAGGACAACCGATTTTTAGTCCTGGCAGTAGATTCTGGCGCGTTCTGTGGTGAAAGTCTGAGGGTTGTAGCTGCAGTACAGCTTTCGAAAATTCGGAGGAATCATCGGCCACCAGATGGTAATAATTTCTTGAACTTAGCGAAAGGAGGAAGCGAATTGCACAGCTCAAGTATCCTCTGCACCTCTTGTAGATCATGACGCGTTCGGCTGTGGAGTTCCCAGGTCTCTAGCTCCAGCATTACTGTCAAAACACATGGTGAATGTAACTTTGTTGAAAGCAAAAATACATTTTTCGAATTTTTAAGCTGATATTGGAGGGCTTCGTCGTCGTAATCTGAGCCTCTACTGAATTGAAGAGCTCTACGAAGGCCCCGGCGGTAACTTGGTTGACGGTTTACCGCCGGCTCCCAGTCATCGTCTCTTTTCTCCCCCTCTACCTTCCCCCCTCCTGCTCGGCATTCTCCCTTCCTCCTCCCTCTCCTTCTTTTCTGCCTTCTTCTTCTCCTCCTCCTCCTTCTCTTCCTCGGCCTTCTCCATCTGCTTCTCCTCCTCATTTCTTTTCCTCCTCCGCGTCCTCCTTCGTGAAACCGCGCCCTCGCGCGCGCGCAATGTGAGGTTGCCGCGCCCGCATTCCATTCATGTATATCGAGAAAGCTCTACGGGTTCCCGGTGGTAACCACGGACAATGTGACAACCTGGGGTCGGTGGCTCGTAGAGCTTCTCTAAGAGCAAAGCGGCGAAGCTAGAGAGTAATTCCGGCGCGCTGGGGGGCTAGTGACTCGTAGAGCTTCCCTCAGAATAAGTATTCGTACTCTATTACTTTTTTTTTTGCAGAGATGACGATGCCTTTCTTGATGTAGCTCGAGCTGTTGATGAGATTAGAGCTGTTCGGCACAGCAATTGGACGAAGATCGCCAGGGACGCTCGTTGCAAGTATCTACGTGTTTGAAATCGGTCCGCTACCAAAGCTGGAACCAAACAACCGTTCGTACTCCTGCTCCTGGTCCTCTTCCTTCTTCTCCTTCTCCCCTTCCTCCATCAGGTGCTCCTTCTCCTTTTTCTTCTCCTGCTCTCTCTCTCTTTCTCTCCTTCTTCTCGTGCTCCTCCTCTTCATCATCGTGATCGTCCCTCTTTTTCCCCTCGGCTCTCCCCCCGCCTGTGTGTCATCCTCCTCTTCCCCTCCCTCCTTCTCCTCCGCCTGCTCCCTCTCCTCTTCCTTCTCTTCCTCAGCCTCCTCCACTTCCTTGTCCTCCTCGCTCCTTCTTCATCTCCGCGTCCTCCTCCGTGAAACCGCGCCCTCGCGCGCGCGGAATGCGAGATGGCCGCGCCCGCATTCCATTCATGTATATGGAGGAAGCTCTACGAGTTCCCGGCGGTAACCGAGGTTGACGGTTTTCCGCGGGCTGTCAGTTTTTGGAAGATTGTGAGAGATTTTGAAAGTCGTTTTGAGAATCCAGATTTCTGTTCCCTGCAGTCGATCATGGCGCGTTCGATGGTGCCATTCTCAGGGCTCTAGGTGCAGTATTTCGATCCAAACACTTGCCGGAACCGTCGGTCGTCGAGGCGTTTTTTTTTTTTTTTTTTTTTTTTTTTTTTTTTTTTTTTTTTTTTTTTTTTTTTTTTTTTTTTTTTTTTTTTTTTTTTTTTTTTGTTTTTTTTTTTTTTTTTGTTTTGTTTTGAAATTATGCCTTTTTGTAAATGTAACTCAAGGCAGAAGCAAGCTACATAGCTCTGGCTGCATCTGCAGCAGTATTGGCTCATTCCGCGCCAAGCAGTAAAATACCTCGTGGAGCTTTTCGGTATCAATACTTCGTCGAACTCTTCGACGAGATGAGATAAGAGGAATTCGGGCGCGCGGTTGAGCTAATTGGCCGACCCGGCCAGAACGGGCAATGTGGTGACCTTGGGCCATTTTTTCTGAAGATTCTGATCTATGGGAAAATTCGTTCCCTGCAGTCGATCATGGCGCGTTTCATGGTCCCACTCTCAGGACTGTCGGTGCAGTGTTTCGATCAAAACATTCATAGCGTGTGACGTCGAAGCGGAAAGTTCGGAATCGTATCTCCTCGTTATCTGGGTGCTAAGTTTCATGTTCAGAGCTCTACGAGGTCCCGGCAGTAACCTGGTTGACAGTTTACCGCCGGCTCCCAGTTGTGAGCGATTTGAAAATTCGTTTTGGGAATCCAGGTTTCGTTCCTTGCAGTCGATCATGGCGCGTTTCATGGTGCAAGTCTCAGGGCTGTAGGTGCAGTATTTCGATAAATATTTTGAGCAAACGGCGTTGTATAAAACTGAAGAACTGGTTCGTAGAGCTTCCCTAATTTCGAAGCGGCGAAGCTAGAGAGTAATTCCGGCGTGCTGGGGGTCTAGATGGCAAAAAATATCGACGGAAGTTTTGCTTACTCTTGGTCAGTTTAAATCGATTTCTCGAAATTCTTGACGCTTCGCGTATCCCCACCAGCCCATCCAGAAACGGTGTCCAGGCAAGTTGAAGAGATCAGGGAAGTGGGGGAGCAACGAGAGGGACAGCCGATCCATGCAAAGGATGAGGCGGAAGAGGAGGCCAGATGGATAGATGAGGGGGTGGCGAGGAACCCAGCGAAGGAGGGGTGAGGAGAATGATGACGCTGGGTGGATGGTTGAATGCCGCTCGGATGCCTCTTGGAAGCCTTTTGGAAGCCTCTTCGGGCGTCTTGGGGGTCTCTTGGCGGTCAATAGGGGCTCTTGGGCGTCTTGGGTGCTTCGGGGGGGCCTCTTGAGGCCGCTTGGGATCCTCTTGGGGGGCTCATGGGGGCCTGTTGGAGGCCTCTTGGGGCCTCTTGGGGGTCTTGGAGCTTCATGGGGCCTCTTGGAGGCCTCTTGTGAACCATCCTGGGAGCCTCTTGGAGCCTCTTGGGGGCTTCTTGGGGCCTCGTGGCGGCCTCTTGGGGCCTCTAGGAGGCCTCTTGGAAGCTTCTTGGGGCCTCCTGGGCGCCCTTTGGGGCCATTTTGGAAGCGATCGATCACAGAAGGGGGGTTCCCTAATGAACCCTGCCCCTCGGGAGCTCCCAAAATAGCCGCCTGGACCCCTCCTGGGGCGCTCTTGGAGCGCTCTTGGGCGCTCTTGGGGCCGTCTTGGGGCCCTCTTGGGCCCCTCTTGGGGCCTCCTTGGCCCCTCTTGGAGCCATGTTGAGGCCTCAGATGGCCATCTGAAGCGAAAAGGCGAGAAGCCGAACATCATTGGTTTTCTGGAGGTTTTTGGAGGATTTTGGCTTCTTGGGGGGCCTCCTTGGGGAGATAATTGGCCTCTTGGAGCTGTCTTGGAGCGTTCTGAGAGCGTCTTGGAGCATCTTCGGAGCCATCTTGCGGCATCTTAGGCTATCTTGAGCCATCTCATCTTGGGCTATCCGAGGCGCTCATGGAGCCATCCTGGGCCATCTTGGACACTCTGACCGCTCGCGACCGGGCCCGTCCAGGTCCAGGGGGGGGGGGGGTAGGGGGATGGGTAACCCCCACCCCGAAGGGGAAGAAGGGAAGATGGAAGAGGAAACTCCTTAAACCACCTACGCCCAGAGGGCTGGTGGGATTCAGAAGGTCGTTAGACCGCTCTTTTTTTCTCCACCCATATTCGATCTTAGTCCCGCTCGCCATCTTAATCTCAGGTCGATCGGGTTCCTATCGCTGTCGACAAGCATGTGGGCGGGATCGGCTGTTTAGTGTCATCTTGGCAGGTGCTCTCGGTTTTCTGACTTAACTCGAGCTGTAGAAGAGCTACAGAGCTGACGGGCACACCTAATCTATCTAGAATCATCAGATGCGCTGCTCTCGAGTATCTAGATGTCCGAACTAGCTGGGTCTGAAAAACTATTCGTACTCTGCTATTTTTTAGAGAGATGGTGCTGACTTTCTTGACTTAACTCGAGCTGCAGATGAACTACAGAGCTGCTCGGCGCAGCAATCGGAAGATAATCATCAGGAGCGCTGGTCTCAAGTATGTAGATGCCCGAAGTCGCTCTGCAAGCAGGGCTTGGTCCGAAAAACTATTTGTACTCTGCTAATGGTTCAACGATGATGATGGTTTGTCTTGACTTAACTCGAGGTGCAGATGAACTTCAGAGCTCTGCGGCGCAGCAAAGGGACTCATCAGAAGCCCTTCTCTGAAGTATCTAGATGCCCGAACTCGCTTTGCTACCAGAGCTGGGTCCGACAATCTGTTCGTACTCTGCTATGTTAAGAGATGATGATGGTTTTCTTGGCTTAACTCGAGCTGCAGATGAGCTATAGAGCTGTTCGGCGCAGTAATCGGAAGATAATCATCAGAAGCGCTATTCTGAAGTATCCAGATCCCCGAACTCGCTCTGCTACCAGAGCTGGGTCCGAACAACTATTCGTTTTCTGTTAATTTCTCAACAAATGATGATGTCTATCATGATGTAACTCGAGCTGCAGACGAGCTACAGAGCTGTTCGGCACGGCAATCGGAAGAGAATCATCAGAAGCGCTAGTTTGAAGTATCTAGATGCCCGAACTCGCTCTGCTACCATAGCTGGGTCTGAAACACTATTCGTACTCTGCTAATTTTTTTCAGAGATGACTTTCTTGATGTAACTCGAGCTGCAGATGAGCTACGCAGCTGATTGGCACAGCAATCGGACGAACGTCATCAGGAGCGCTAGTTTGGAGTATCTAGATGTTTGAGATGGGTCTGCTACCATAGCTGGAACCAAAAACAATTTGCACTATTTTTTCCTTCTGAGATGATGATAGTTTTCTCTACTTCGTTCGAGCTGTAGGCTGGCTAAGAAGCTGAGAAACACTTCTCGAAGCTTCTCCTCTTCCTCCCCTACTTCCTCCTCTCCTCCGCCTCCTCCTTCTCCTTCTTTTTCTTCCTCCTCTCTTCTCTTCCTCCTCCTCCTGCTCCTGCTCCTCTTCCCCCTCCTTCTTCTCCTCTTCCTCCTTAATTTGCTTCTTCTCTTCTTTCTTCTCCTTTTCCTTCTCTTCCTCCTCTTTCTCATTCTTCTCCCCTTCATCATCATCATCATCATCATCATCATCATCATCATCATCATCATCATCATCATCATCATCATCATCATCATCATCATCATCATCATCATCATCATCATCATCATCATCATCATCATCATCATCATCATCATCATCATCATCATCATCATCATCATCATCATCATCATCATCATCATCATCATCATCATCATCATCATCATCATCATCATCATCATCATCATCATCATCATCATCATCATCATCATCATCATCATCATCCATCATCATCATCATCATCATCATCATCATCATCATCATCATCATCATCATCATCATCATCATCATCATCATCATCATCATCATCATCATCATCATCATCATCATCATCATCATCATCATCATCTCCGTCCCTCTTCTCCCCCTCCACCCCTCCCCCTCCTGCTCGTCATCCTCCTCTTGCTCCTTCTCCTCCTCTTCATTCTCTTCTTCAGCCTCGTCCAACTCCTTCTCCCCATCACTCGTTCTTCTCCTTCACGTCCTCCACCATGAAACCGCATTCGTTCATGTATATCGCAAGGAAGCTCTACGAGATCCCGGCGGTAACCAAGGTTGACGGTTTACCGCTGGCTCCCAGTGCATTTTACGAGTTTTCTAGGTGAAATTTGGAACGCTATCTCCTTGTTATCTGGGTGCTGATTTGCGTGTTCAGAGCTCTACGAGGGTCCCGGCGGTAACCTAGTTGACGGTTTACCGCCGGTTCCTAATATTTCAATCGCAGCTATGGTTCTAGGCCGAATTGCGACGTCTCGATACTGTAGGCCAATGTACCTGATCACATTCTGTTTTGAAAAATGCTTCTCAGCTCCATAGCCAGCCTCCAGCTCGAATTAAGTAGAGAAAACTAACTTCATCTCAAACAAATGAGCAGAGGACGAATAGTTTTTTGGTCCCAGCTGTGGTAGCAGACCGATCTCAGGCATCTAGATACTTGAAACTAGCGCTCATGATGCATTTCCTTCGATTGCTGTGCCGAACAGCTTTATAGCTAATCTACAGCTCGATTGACTTTACGGAAAGCGACAGCATCTGCAAGATGGCACTTAAGAGCCGATCCCGCCCATTTGCTTTTTGGTAGTAGTATCCACCCGATCGACCTGAGATCAAGATGGCCAGCGGGAATAAGACCGAATACGGGGGGGATAAATGTTTGAGCTTTAACAAAGGGTTGATTTTTGAGGGAAGAAACACAACATCCGTCGAGATTTTTCGAGCTAGCTAGCCCGCCAGCGCGTCGGAATTACTCTTGAGCTTCGCCGCTTCGCTGTTAGGGAGCTGTACGAGTCAAACCACACGTGAGAAAAATTCTGGATTTCAAAACATGTTCGAATCGTTCAAAGTCTGCCACCTACCGAGCCCAGGTCACCATGGTCCGCCTGGGCCGCGGGGGCCAAATGGGTGCCGGCGGTAAACCGTCAACCAGGTGACCGCCGGGACCCTCGTAGAGTTCTTAACACGCAAAGCATTCAGATTACGAATGTCAGCTTGCAAACTCGCAAAATGTATTTTTCAGGGTTTTATGGGAAGTTGGTTTCACCGCGTCGTTTGACAATAATATTGCAGCTACGGATCTGATAATTTGACAGACAGACGCGTCATAACCCACTTCACGTTGGAAAAGTTCTGGTTCTCAAGACGAAGTG
>CAUYUJ010015518.1:60000-62500 GCA_963575745.1 Prorocentrum cordatum
TCCATTGGCTCCTCGTTGTGACACTGGTTTTGCAGTTGTTTGCAGCATTAGGCTCGTATTGAGTCCGATCGAATCGGTTTTGAATGCCGGGCAGGATCGGCAGGCACTGCTCTTCATGCTTGTTTGTTTTTTACCAGCGACTGTCTATCCATGATCTCGAGCAGTCAGGGTCATGTCCGCGCTCAGCCTTGTAGGCTCGGGTCACGGACGGCGGCTCGGGTAGCTATGCCCAGAGATGCCCTCGCTCGGCGAGGCGTCCGCCATGCCTCCCCGGCCTCCAGCGGGGGCATTAGCGAACCTTTTCTCTTGGGCTTCAATGTGATGTCGAACTTCCGCATATTGTCGTCGTCCTCCTTGTAGTCCTCCTCCTCCTCCTTATCCTGCTCACTCACCATCCCTTCTCGCACAGAGGTCTGCGGATTTGTACGGGCGTCCCTGGATGTCTTCAGAAGCTTTTGGTGTACTTAAGATCGAAGGTGCATGTTGAGCTTAAGGTCCACGGGGTATGGACAGGAAGGTCGCCCATTGCGTAAAGTGTCGCATCATGACCGATGCATTTTCCCCATCGCATTGCTGCTCTTACGGGTTTCGAGAGTATGTGTGTGTGTCTCCGAGTCTCGTCATTGAGCCTGGACAGTGCAACCGTAAAGTATAACTGCTCTCATGTAGTATCAGATATCAACGATCTCGCGAGAGCCTTGCCGTCACGATTTTACGATGGTTCTGCCACAACGCATCGGGGCAAACTGCTTTGAGATCAGGGAGTGGTAGTAGAGTACCTTCAGACCAGTCCTCTCGCCGTCGTCCTCTTCCATCTACGCTCCATAGCCCCATGTGCTCACTCCTACTCCTCCGCACCATCTTCCTCTTCCCTTTCCAGCCCGACGTCACCATGCATTCTGTGACACGGGCCCCATGAGCTCTCGACTCTTTCCGCAGCATATTTTTCGCCATCCCTGGAAGTTTTCGACGATCCAGGATTTCGAAGCCAACTTCCAAGGCGCAAACATAGACTGGCCGTCGCGATTCCCTTCCCAGTTCCTTCCTCCTGCCTGTCGTCCTGATGCGCCAAGACGCGTCTTCTCAGCGGGCTGGTCCTGTCGAGTTCCAGTCCTGTTGTGGGCGACGGCCATGAAGACGATGACGACGACGACGACACCCACGACGACGAGGAACATCAGGATCATACGAGGAATCCCGATCAGCAGAAGGCCCTTGTGCCCAGGGCCTGGACTACGTGTCCGACGACGGCTCCGATCACGACGACGAGGACGACGACGCTGACGACGAGGATCACAGATATCCGACGATGCATTTTTTCATCCCGCGACCCCAGGGGTCCCTGCCTTCTCCCCTCGGTTTTTCCGCCAGGGGCCCAGTTCTGATGTGCCCGGGCCTCGAGAGCGGCTCTCGGAGCCAGAGGTCGAGGACAACGGGCTCCCAGAGTCCGAGATCGGCCTCCGGAGTCGAGGCGGAGATCGAGTCTGATGGAGAAACTGGTTTCGAGGTGGAGATCGAGTTGGAGATCTTTAGAGTCTTTAGAGATCGAGGTGGAGATCGAGTCACACCCTTTGGCTGCCTGGGACTACGACGACGACATCAGCGACGACAGCCACGACCTGCTCTCCGCCAGCCTGGCGAGCCTCCCGCGGGCCTCCCCTCCGCGCGAGGGCGGGGCCCCGAGCGAGCGTCAGAGTCCCTCGCGGCCCCTCCCGCCGTCGTCGTCGCAGACGGCGGCGGCGTCGTCGTCGCTGCCACCGTTGCCGCCCTCGTGGTGGTGGTGGTGGTGTTTGTCGTTCTGTTGTTCGTTTTTGGCACCCCGAGCCGCCTCGGGAGCCATTGTGGCCACTGCTGGCAGCCGCGGAAACTCGTCAGGATGGTGTCTGAGAGGGGCTCGGAAACCTGCCCAGAGCGATAGTGGACTGGTCGACCCATACCTTCCGCGTCCGTCGTCGTCGTCGTCGTCGTCGTCGTCGTCGTCGTCGTCGTCGTTGTCGTCGTCGCTGCCGCCGCTTCCGCCGCTTCTCCTCTTGCTCGCGGTGTTCCAGCCTTGCACCATCTCGTCTCTCTCCACTCCAAGGTTGCCCGCGGATGGCGCGGAGATGATCCTCTTCCTCTCTCCTTCCAACGTTTTTTTTCGTAGACTCAGCGCCGGTGTACAGTTCGCAGTGTTCTGCTAGCACGGCCCTCTGTGGAGCCTCTGAGGCAAATAGCTACGGTCCCGATGATCCTCCTCCTCCTCCTCCGCCCTCCCTCCTTCCTCATCCACTGTCCTCCTCCGTCCCTATGCTTTGTCGCGGCCAGCTGCACGCTTCCCGCAGGCACCCTGCATGCCATCGAGAACAGGCTGAAGGGTCCTGGGTCTGTGAGGAGAGCCCTTTCTCTTCTCTGGATGATCGCGTCGCCGCTGCCGTGCGTGTGAAGAGTGGAAGAAGAATAATAAGTAGTACAAGTAGAAGAAGTAGAAGTAGTAGTAGTAGTAGTAGTAGTAGTAGTAGTA
>CAUYUJ010015518.1:67500-75000 GCA_963575745.1 Prorocentrum cordatum
AGGGATTCACTGACCCGGTTCACGTGAATGATCCTGCAGGGTCTTGCAGGACCGTACAAGGCCTGACCGACCTGGGTTTGGGTTGACCCGGGTCAGCAGATTCCCGAAGAGTAGTATTCTGATTGGGTAATTGTTGAACGGCTCTCTGAAAAGGCAGGGATGCTAGAAGAGATTTGAATTGAAGTTTTCCAAGAAGGCTTCTTGTGGAAGGCAGGGGGGCTCCTGAGAAACAAAATGCCACCCTTGCCCTGCCCTCTCGTTGCTCGAGCTGCCTCCTCCTCCTCCTCCTCCTCCTCTCTCGCCCTCGTCCGCGCCCTCCTCCTCATCATCCTCGTCCCCCTCGTCGGCGCCCTCGCCACCGTCATCGCCGCCGCCGCCACCGCCGCCCCGCCGCTGCCGCCGATGCCACCGTCGTCGTCGTCGTCGTCGTCGTCGTCGTCGTCGTCGTCGTCGTCGTCGTCGTCGTCGTCGTCGTCGTCAGCGTTGTCGTCGTCGTCGTCGTCGTCGTCGTCGTCGTCGTCGTCGTCGTCGTCGTGGGCGGTGGCGGCGGCGGCGGCGGCGGCGGCAGCGGCGTTGGCGTCGGCGTCGGCGCTCGCTCTCCCCCTCAGGAGACTCCTCCACGACCGCCCGCAGCCTCGGCCTCTTCGCGCTGGGGGCGTGCGCCGGCTGCGTGCGCACGGTCGTCTTCGACGGCGCGGCGGAGCGCCTGCGCGCCTCCCTGGCCGCCGAGGTCTTCGCGGCCCGCCTGCTGCTGGAGCCGCGGGACCTCAGGGACCCTGGCGCTCCGGCCGGGGCTGGGGAGGCCAAGGTCGGCGACTGCAACGGGCGTGGTTGCGCCGGGGTGTGCGGGCTGCGATCGGCGCCGTTTGGGGCTTCCGGGGGGTCGCGGCGTGGCGCCACCGGTCTGATGAGCCCTCGTCGGGGCGCGCGCGGAGAGAGTTCTGCCGAGGTCCTCGCCCGCCCCCCCAGGGTGTGGGTTGCACACCAAACCCTTTGCAAGCCACGCCCCTCGGAGTTGCTGACAAGGGCGGCCAGGGCGGCGGCGGCGGCGGAGCTGACGGCGCGGCGCCTTCGGCGGCGGCCGTGCTCGACAGTGACGTGGGGCTGTGCGCAGAGGTTCCGAAGAGGAAGAGATGCGGGGCCGCTGCCTGGCATGCAAGGCTTCGGGCTGCGCACGGACAGTCCCCCCCCCAGGCAGTCACGGCTGGCCTCGACGGGCCGCCCCGAGTAGCCCCAGGCGCTCTCACAACCCTGGCGCCGCCGCCGGCGGCGCCCTTGGGGCGCGCCGCGCCCCAGCGCAGGGGTATTGAGACCGCCCTTGGCTACTCTTGGCGCCTGTTGAGGCCAGACGGGACTACCTGGGAGGGCCGTCTGTTCGCAACCTGAAACCTACCACCGCCATCTGGTTGGAGTCGCCCCGAAATTCTGGTCAGAACGTGCCCCTGGGGAGGTCCCAGGAGCAGCGGCATCGGTGCCTCGTGGCCCCCCCCCCACCGCGAGGTGGTCCCCAAGCTGCAGAACGTCGCGCGGTTCACAGCCTCGGTCGTGGGGGGCACGGTCGCGATGCTGCTGGCCTCGTGGAAGCTCACCGCGGCCGTCTGGCCGCTCCTCGTCACGGGCACCCTGCACGGTGCGCGGGCTGGCGCAAAGCGCGGGGCGAAGGCGGCCGCACAGCTCGCGGCGGCGCGCGAGGAGGCGCTGGAGTTTGCGGAGGAGAGGCTGCAGCACGCAGACCTCGTGCGCTGGTTCTGCCGCGCGGAGACCGAGGCTGACGAGTTCGGCAAGATGTATGGCGCCTGTACCGCCGTGGCCTCCCGCGCGGCGAAGAGCCGCGGCATAGCGCACATGATCTTCGACTTCATCTCCAAGGGCATCATGCTCGGGCTGGCGACCCTCGGCAGCCGCCTCGTGCAGCGCGGCGAGCTCACGGCCGGGGAGCTGACCTCGGTGTCTGCTGATCACGCGATCGGCGATCACAGGTCGCAGTGATGGGTGGATCACGTGATCGCTGCTCACGTGATCGGTTCGGCTGGGTCACGCGGTCGTCCGAGCTTGCGTGCGCGATCGAGCCGTGACGAGCGCGGCTGCCATCGAGATCGGGGTGCGTTCAGATCAGGTGACTGGGTGGTGTGATCGGCCGAGTGGTGATCAAGCAGACACCCAGACCACCGACGCCATGATTCTTTCATCACGTCGAGCCCCAGGTCTCGACCCATTCCCCAGGACCAGTTTTGCATCCCGTGCCGTCTTTTGACGGTCCCCGGCCCAGTGAGGGCTCCCGGAGGCTGAAAATAGAGGAAGACTTGCCGCACGGATTTTTCCCGCGACGCGAGAATGTCTGGGACGCTGAGGAGCTGACATCCTCCCCAGTCAAGTCCAACAAAAACTGCGGCTGGGGCCCCAGGCGCCATCCGTCTGCGCCATTTTTCGAGCCGGCTCGATCTGTGAGGGCCCCAGGGCCCCGAAACCCAGCGACCGCGCCCGTGGCGACAAAGGGTGCAAAGCCCAGATCAGAGAGCGGTGATCACAAAGGGGGGGAAAACCGCCCGGACCCGATATCTGGCGTTTACTACACGGTCTTGGGCGTTTGCCAAACAGCCTTGCCCTGTTCGCTTCCTTCTTTGGGTGCGTTTTGCTGAACGGCCTCGCGCGTCGTGGCGATTGGGATTGGGGTGTTATGAGGGTGCATGTTCTGCTCGCTGGATCCACCAGACACTGAGGAGCTGACGTCCTTCTTCTTCCACTCCTCCTTCTTCGGCCTGGGGCTCTACGGCCTCGTCGGCCTCGCGCCCGAGGTGGCAGCCGCGCGCGCCGCCGCGGCGCGCCTGGCCGCGACGCTGCCCGCCGCGGCCGGCGCTGCGGGCGCCGCGGCCGCCGCGGACCCCTCGGCGCCCTCGGCCCCAGCGCTGCCCGTGTCGTTCGAGGCCGCGCGAGGAGAAGTGTGCACCGCGGTTGCCCCGCCGCCTCGGAGGAGGAGGAGGAGGGTATCTGCCCGCCCGCGTTGGCGGGCAGATATCCACATCCACTGCTCCCCGAGTCCTCGGGGCACGGCCCAGAGGCAGGGAATCTGGTCCTATTCTGGCGGCGCAGTGGTTGCCCTGATGCGCCCGCGCTGAAAAGCAGCACCGGCCGCGTTCCAAGCGTCTGGGTGGAGCACGCTGCGTGCAGGCTCTGCGCGGCGTGGGCCCACGTTTTGACGAACTTATCGCGCCAAGCCAGCGTTTTCTATCTACGGGTTGAGTTCCGCGCCAACACGCGGCGGGCTGCGTGCTGCGTATCGGGGCAGCTAAGATGCGCACATGCCCTGAGATCCTGAGACCCTGGCATCTCAGTCTTTTCGAGCCGGGAGGTCTCGGGCCCCGGGGCCCTCACACATCGATCCGGCGTGATAAATGGCGCAGACAGCTGGGGTCTGGGGCTTTGGTCGTGATTCTGTTTCAATGATCCCGCGCCGTCGCATCTCGGTGTGCACCGAGCCTGGCCAGGCCCACCCTGGGCCCAGGATCGGTGCACGTGTCTCCCTGGCCGAGCCAGGGGGGCGCGGGCACCGATCCTCGGCACTGGGTGATTAGGCCTGGGCAGGGTCGGGGTCTACTGTGTGCCTGCTTCGCTTTCCCGTGTCGAGGGGGTGGACTTCTCGTACCCGGGCGGCAGGCAGGTGCTCCGCGGCTTCTCCCTGGACGTGCGCGCGGGCACGACCTGCGCACTGGTCGGGCCGTCCGGCAGCGGCAAGTCCACGGCCGTGGCCCTGCTGCTCGGCGACCACGACGCCGCGGGGGGCCGCGTGCTCGTGGGGGGCAGCGACGTCCGCGGCCTGCCGCGGCCCTCGCTGCGGGGCCGCCTGAGCGTGGCGCCGCAGCAGTCGGCGCTGCTGGGCGGCTCGGTCTCCGGGGCCATCGCGTTCGGCTTCCCCGCCGCCAGCGGCGCGGCCACGGAGGCGCTCAGCTGTCCTGATGCGCACGTGCTGAAAGGCAACACGTTCCCCATGCACCCACGTCTCTCGCGCACGTGATAGCCGACGTTTCGGCGAGCGTCTCGCGCCGGGCCCACGTCTTCCATCCACGTGTCGAGCTACGTGGCAAATCGCCACGGGTTGCGCGTTGCGTATCGGGGCAGCTAAGCGGAGGCGGACATCCAGCGGGCCGCCGAGACCGCTGGCGCCCACGGCTTCATTGCCGCCCTGCCGCAGGGCTACGCCTCTTCGGTGGGCTGCGGCGGCCAGCTGCTGTCCGGCGGGGAGCGGCAGCGGGTCGCGCTGGCGCGGGCGCTGGTGAGGCCAGTTGCGGTCGCTCCGCCGGCTCTGGCCCACCACGCGTCGGCGCGACACGTTATCCACGTCCCCATACCTAAGCGTCAAGGTCCCGAGCCTTTCCCAGCCTCCCGCCCCGCGGAGTGGAGTGACACGCCATCCGCCTGCAAGGGATGGCGTGCCGCTGGGGCCCGCCGCCGCGGCACTCAAATCAAACGTTCCTGACCGTACCCTTAGGTCTTGAGCCATTTACTTATGGTCTGGCAGATATATGGCGATCATATGTTCTAGTTGGTAACGATGTACAGTGTTGTATAGATGCATACATCATCGCTGTCCAAGCTTCTTTCGAGTAACATGCGCATTCGGTTATTTTCCAAGCGGTGTAATTTGCTATAAGTATATATATATATGTTTCTCTTTTTTCCACTGTACGTCTGTACTAGATTACGTCTGTATGTTCGTTTGTTAGCAGCGCTTGCACGTTGTGGCAAACATCTTCCCCCTCATGACAAGAATGTACGCTTCGCGTATCCCCACCACCCCATTCGCAAACCGTGCCCATGAGACGAAGATAACACATATAGTGAAACAGTGCGGGCGACCATGGTGAACAGAGCGATCTCTGGGAGCAAGGGGGGGCCTTGAAGTGCCTCTTCCTGCCATCCCCAGGGCCCGCGTGGGGGCGAGGGAAGGCAGAGGAGGAGGAGGCGGAGGAGGAGGAGGAGGAGCAGGAGGAGGAGGAGGAGGAGCATGAGGAGCAGGAGGTGCATGAGGAACATGAGGAGCATGAGGAGCAGGATGAGCAGGACGACGACGACGACGACGACCACGACCACGACCACGACCACGACCACGGCCACGACTACGACCACGACCACGGCCACCACCACGACGAGGACGACGACCACGACAACCACGACGACGAGGAAGAGGGGAGAATGAAACGGACGACGATGAGGGCAAGGACGAGGACGAAGAGGAGGAGGAGGAGGAGGAGGAAGAGGAGGAGAAAGAGTAGGAGGAAGAGGAGGAGGAGGAGGAGGGAGGAGGAGGAGGAGGAGGAGAGGAGAGGAGAGGAGGAGGAGGAGGAGGAGGAGGGGAGAGGAGGAGAGGCAGGATGAGGAGGAGGAGGAGGAGGAGGAGGAAGGGAGGAGGAGAGGAGAGAAAGAAGAGAGAAGGAGGAGGAGGAGGAGGAGGAGGAGGAGAGGAGGAGAGACAACAGGAGGAAGAGGAGGAGGAGGATCAGAAGGGAGGAGGAGGAGGACAGGACGAGGAGGAGGAGGAGGAGGAGGAGGAGGAGGAGGAGGAGGAGGAGGAGGAGGGGGACAACGAGGACGATACCATATACCTCACAATCGCCTCTTGGAGTCCTCTTGGGACTCTTTCAGGGGATCTTCTGGTCCTATTGGGGCTCTTTTGGAGGGTCTCGGGGCCCTCTCGGAGCCCTCTCGGGGGCCCCTGTGCAGCCCTGGAGGGCCTCTTAGGGCCATCTTGGGGCCAATCAGAGTGGGGCGGTCCCCAGTGTTCCTCCCCCGCTGGGGCCATCAACTTCGCCTCTTGGGGCCCTCTTGGGGCGTTCCTGGGCCGCTCTTGAGCGCTATAGGGGGTCGTCTGGGGGGCCTCTTGGGCCGCTCTTGGGTCTCTCTTGGGCAATCCTGGGGCCATCTTGATGGCTGCCGTCCGGGTTTGCGTTTTCTATAATTCAACAATATGAAGAGGGCTAATTATGGGAAGCGCAGCCCCAGACGACTGCCCCGACACATTGCTCGGGAAACGCGTTTCCGAGAATTCGAATTCCGAATTATGGGAAGCGCAATTTCCGTTGACCAGCCGTATCCAATGGGCCGGGATTGCGTTTCCCATAATTCGGAATTATGGGAAACGCAAGTCTGGCCCACGGAGTGCGGTTTTTCTAAGGAAATTGCGTTTCCCATAATTCGGTTTCCCCGAATTCGAATTCCGAATTATGGGAAGCACAAGTTCCTTTGACAGACAGCACTCTATCAATGTGCCAGAATAGCGCTTCCCATAATTCCGAATTGTGGGAAACGCAATGCTGGCCCCTTGGTTTCCCATAGTTCGGCAATTTCCTTTGAAAAACAACACTCGATGGGCCAGAATTGCGTTTCCCACAATTCCGACTTATGGGAAACGCAATTCTGGCCCATTGAGTACGGTTTTTCCTGGGAAATTGCTTTTCCCATAATTCGGCTTCCCAGAATTCGAATTCCGAAGTATGGGAATCGCAAGCTCCTTTGAAAAAACAGCACTCAATGGGCCAGACTTGCGTTTCCCAGACTTCCGAATTATGGGAAACGCAATTCTGGCCCATCGAGTGCGGTTTTTCATGGGAAATTGCGCGTCCCATAATTCGGATTCCCAGAATTCGAATTCCGAAGTATGGGAAATGCAATTTCCTTTGAAAGACAGCGCTCAATGTGCCAGAATTGCGTTTCCCATAATTCCGAATTGCGGGAAACGCAATTCTGGCCCATTGAGTGCGTTTTTTCCAAGGAAATTGCGTCTCCTATAGGTCGGTTCCCCAGAATTCGAATTCCAAATTAAGGGGAACGCAATTTCTTTTGAAAAGCAGCACTCGACTGGCCAGAATAATTATGGAAAACACAATTCTGGCCAATTGAGTGCGGTTTTTCTTTGGAAAATGTGTTTTCCATAGTTCGGTTTCCCAGAAGTCGAATTCCGAATTATGGGAAACGCAATTTAATTTGAAAAACATCACTCGATTGGCCAGAATTGCGTTTCCCATAACTTCGAATGATGGAAAACACAATTCTGGCCCATTGAGTGCTGTTTTTCCTTGGAAATTGCGGAATTATGGGGGACGCAATTCTGGCCCATTGAGTGCGTTTTTTCAAAGAAAGCTCGTTTCCCATAATTCGAATTCCGCGAAACCGAATTATAGGAAACGCAATTTCCCGGGAAAAACCCCACTCATTGGGCCAGAATTGCGTTTCCCGTGCAATGTGTGCTTGGGGCAGTCGTCCGGGATTGCGTTTCCCACAATTAAAAAACATGGGAAACGCAATTCCGGCTCATTGAGTACGTTTTTTTGAAGAAAAATGCGTTTCCCATAATTCGCAGGGCTATCGTCGGCTATCTTGGGCCATCTTGGAGGCCATCTTGGAGCACCGGATGTTTTCTTGGAGCCATGTTTCGCCATCTTGGACGCTCTAACCGATGGCGAACTCCAAAATTAACCTCGGGAGGGGGGCTAGTTGGACCTCCCG
>CAUYUJ010015518.1:80000-82500 GCA_963575745.1 Prorocentrum cordatum
CCATACCTTGTAATGTGCGAATGGTTACACCATATATCATAGCCGTTCGTATGAGTGATGGGATTTCACAATCGTTGGGGCTTCAGAGTCGGTATGTTCTGCGTGAAACTAATTACCAGCATGAGTCCTTCGTGGTCGTTCGTAGGCGCAAGTAGGCACTAGAAACAATTCGGCGCCAGTCGGCGCTAATAGGGACAATGATAGACACGACCAGTGGCTATTAGGGTGGAGCCTGTGCTTCCAGACATCCAGCCTCTCCGATTTTTTCGATGCCTGGGCCCCTGGGGTCCGGACCACTTCCCCGGGGCAGGTTCTTCGTCCTGAATTGCTTTTTTGTCGCTCCCGAGGCCCGGCGAGGGCCCCCAGAGGCCGAAAACTGCCCAAATACAGCGGCCCCAATGTTTTTGGGGCGTCGGACCTCTGGGCTTGGTCGGACGGTGGGAGGGCGCGCGACGGGGGGCGTGCCCTCGCGCGGGGCGCCCTGTTGGTGGAGCGTGTGACCTCTGGGCTTCCATCACCCCCACACTTGATGCACACGAGGCCGGCGCCCGTGCTGGTCTTGGACGAGCCTACGAGCGGCCTCGACGCGGCCACCGCCGCGGCGGTGACGGAGGCTGTGCTCGCGCCCCGGCCAGGCAGGCCCACGACGATCGTGGTGACGCACAGCCCCGAGGTCGTCAAGCGCTGCGACGCGGTGGCCGTGCTGTCGAGGGACGGCAGCATCGTGCAGCACGGCCCCCAGAATCAGCAGCTTCGGCCTTATCCCTATCCCTCCGATTGGCAAGGCCAAGGCGACGACAGTCTCAGGGATATGCAATCAGAAGCTTAGGGACTCGAACTTCGGCACCAAGGTAGGGCGATGCCAAGCATAGGGATAGGGACATGTTCCAAGCTGGTAACAAAAGTTCGAAGTAGAGTAAAACGCCATAAACATAAACTTTTGGCGCTCCGCACGGATTTCTTGGATCCGCGCTGGCCCCCCTCGGCGGCGCCTCCAGCCCCGCCCCCGGCGCGCTCCGCGCGCCAGGGAGGGGGGTCCAGCGCGGATCCAAGAAATCCGCGCGGAGCGCCACAAGTGTGTATTTATAGAAAAAATGATTCTTTTCTCCAGACATGGAAAATGGTACCAGCACGCAGCGCCTCGCCTCGTTCTCGCCACTTGCTGGGGCCTCCGGGGAGGCAGCCGTCGCCACCCTCGGACTCGCTGCGAACCGCCTGTCAGACAGCACCCCGGGGGGTCCGTGGAGCAGCGGTACCGTTCTTTTTTTTTATCTTTCCCCAGGCCCCACGGCGAAGCTGCTGGCCGCACCAGGGGCGGCCCTGCGGGAGGTCATGGAGGCGGGGGTGCCGGGAGCCTGACCGGCCTTTTTGGCTGCACCCCCTCTGCTGGTTTGCCCTGCCAGCTGGCCCTGCCAGGTGCCCTCCCGAATCGACTCAACTGTTTAAGGATGTTGCGACCGCGCTCCCCGCACGCTGCCTCTCTCGCTCTTTTTTTTTTTTTCTCTCTCTCTCTCTCTCTCTTTTTTGTTTTTGTTTTTTTTGTTCTCTCTCCCTATCTCTCTCTCTCTCTCTCTTCCGTCTCCTCTCGCCCTGTCGTTCTCCATCCTCCTCGTACTCTCCTGCTGCCCTTCTCCCCTCCTGTTCCCTCCTCTTCGCCCTCCTCCTCCTCCTCCTCTTCCTCCTCCTCTTCCTCCCTGCTTCACGCTCGCTCTTTCCTCCCCTTCTCCCTGCGCTGGGCTCCCAACCGCCGGTGTGGCGTTGGTCGACCGGCGCTCCGGCGGCCAGAGGTGGGCCCCTGAGAGCGGTCCTCCGTCCTCCTCCTCCTCCCCGCAGCGGCGCGCCAATCGGTGTCAGGGTGAACCTCGGAGAGCGCAGGCCGCAGGCCCGGCCGCGAGAAGCCCTCGTGCCTGCCAGGGGCCCTCCGTGCGGGAGAGAGGGGCGTCCACAGCCGCTGTGTCCGGGGGTCTCGGGTCATGATGTTCCAGCCTGCTGTGGCCTTGATCGCCAGAAGGAATTTCGAGCGCGAAGCAAAAAGTGCCAGAGCTCGAGGGTTTCCGCGTGTCGGGCCCTGGGAGACACTCGTCCGACGCTGTTCCGACACTCCTTCGGCACTCTTTCGGCACTTTTCCGGGTGCTCGAAAGTATTTTTGGGATGTGGTCCTTAAGTACGGTGGGAGCAACATGAGTCTCGGGCTCCACTCCCCGAGGCGCACGCGAGGCGCCCAGAACCCCGGAGGCTCGATCTCTGTCCATGGCCGCTGCGCCTCGGCCTCTTGTCTCAAGTCGGGCATGTCCCCCTGCAGGGTTTTTTCGACGAAAAACAAAACATCCCCCCAAAAAAGTCCAAGAATAGTCTGGGGACTATTTCTTGAGTATTTGTTGACCTTTTTGGTATATTTTTGGATTCTTGTTCATCGTCGGAAATCCCCTTGTCGCACTTTCCCAGAAAGTCCAAGACGCAGTGGACATACTAGTACTATGTGTTCGTCGCCCCCCCCAG
>CAUYUJ010015518.1:85000-165000 GCA_963575745.1 Prorocentrum cordatum
GTCGGCGTCGTCGTCGTCGCCGCCGCCGCCGCCATCGCCGCCGTCATTGTCGTCGTCCGTCGTCTGTCGTCAGTCGTCCGTCGTCGGTCGTCCGTCGCCGTCGCCTTCGCCGTCGTCGTCGTCGTCGTCGTCGTCGTCGTCGTCGTCGTCGTCGTCGTCGCCGTCGCCGTCGCCGTCGCCGTCGCCGTCGCCGTCGCCGTCACCGCCGCCGCCGCCGCCGCCGCTGCCGTCATTGTCGTCGTCCGTCGTCCGTTGTCCGTCGTCCGTCGCCGTCGCCGTCGCCTTCGCCGTCGTCGTCGTCGTCGTCGTCGTCGTCGTCGTCGTTGTCGTCGCCGTCGTCGTCGTCGTCGCCGTCATCGTCGTCGTCGTCGCGCGTCGTCGTCGCCGTCGTCGTCGTCGTCGCCCTGAGCTGTGCTCCTGCTGGCCGCCCACTGGTCACGGGCCTCCCGGGCCTGGGCTCGAGTTGTGGCAAGGAGAACACCTCCAGACTTAGCTCTTAGCCGCCTCGATACGCCTGTGCTGAAACGCAACATGTACCGTGCTGGAAAAGTCCGTATCAATCCTCCTCCTCCTCCTCCTCCTCCTCCTCCCTTTCCTCTTCCTCCTCCTCCTCCCTTTCCTCCTCCTCCTCCTTCTCCTCCTTCTGACGTTGGCCATGCTATAAACGTGCTCAGTGCTCAGTATGCTGCTGCGCGCACCTCCTCCTCCTCCTCCTCCTCCTCCTCTTCCTCCTCATCCTCCTCCAACTCCTCTTCCTCCTCCTCCTCCTACGTTGCGTGTTGGCTCAGCGTATTCGCCCACGGTTTGGCGAACATATCTCGTCAGACCAGCGTTTTCAGTCTACGTGTTGAGCTCTGTATCAGTACGCTACGTGTTGCGTGTTGCGTATCGGGGCGGCTAAGCCGCCCAAGCAGCCGATGCCTTGTTTTTATCCATTTGGGATGCCCTGAAGTCCCGACCCCTTCCCCAGGCCTGGCATTCATCCCCGGTTGTTTTTGGATGGTCCCGGACTCCGGCAAGGGCCCCCAGAGTTAGGATGCACTTCTTGGGAGGTTCACGGTCGAAATCTGGTCCAGTGATGCAGAGTCCGGCTTAATGCGGCTTCATCCCAATGAATCCGGTTTCATCCAGCTTGATCCTGGGCTCAATCCGGCCAGGTCCGGTTCAGTGGCTTCTCATCGGACTTGAGTAGCCTTCAGTCGCCCTTTGCGAAGACCTCCCAGGAGTTGCTTCCTCAGCGGAGGCCGACAACGGCCAACCGCCTCCCGGCGCGATGCCTTCGCGACGCGAGCACGTTTCTCAGGAGAAGAAGAAACACACAGACACAATTAATCCTCGATTCCCCAGAAAATATGGGAAAATATGGGAAGTGGGGGGGAAGACAGAACCCCAGACAATATGGGAAAATATGGGGAATCTTTTTATTTGTGTGTATTTATTTGTGTGTCCTGGTGCCCCTTCAGTTCCACTTCTCGAGCCACAGCTCGGCTCTCCAGCGGCCACACTCGGGACGACTCAGGAGGAGGCCCCAGCACTGCCGAGAGCCAGCGGACACGTCTGACGCCCGCCAAAGGGCGACATCTCTGGCCGTGGTATCTCCGCGCCGCAGGCAAGCCTGCGCCCTCCTCCTCCTCCTCCTCCTCCTCCTCCTCCTCCTCCTCCTCCTCCGCCCTCCTCCTGCTCCTCCTCCTCCTCCTCCTCCCTCCTCCTCCCCTCCTCCTCCCTCCTCCGCCTCCTCCTCCTCTCCTCCTCCCCTCCTCCTCCTCTCCTCCTCCTCCTCCTCCGCCTCCTCCTCCTCCTCCTCCTCCTCCTCCTCCTCCTCCTCCCTCCTCCCTCCTCCTCTCCTCCTCCTTCCTCCTCCTCCTCCTCCTCCTCCTCCTCCCTCCTCCTCCTCCTCCTCCTCCTCCTCCTCCTCCTCCTCCTCCTCCTCCTCCTCCCTCCTCCTCCTCCTCCTCCTCCTCCTCCTCCTCCTCCTCCTCCTCCTCCTCCTCCTCCTCCGCCTCCTCCCTCCTCCTCTGCCTCCCCCGCGGCCCCGCGGCCGAGCCGGCGCGCGCGCGTGCGCAGGCCAACCCGCGCTCCCGGCGGCGGCTGCGGCGGCTGCAGGAGGACCTCCGGGCCAGCGCGGGAGGCCGCCTGCGCCGCCGCCCTCGGCGCTTGCCGGCGTCGTCGTCGTCGTCGTCGTCGTCGTCGTCGTCGTCGTCGTCGTCGTCGTCGGCGCTCGTCGTCGTCGTCGGCGTCGTCGTCGGCGTCGTCGGCGTCGTCGCCGTCGTCGGCGTCGTCGTCTTCATCGTCGGCGTCGTCGGCGTCGTCGTCTTCTTCGTCGTCGTCGTCGTCGTCGTCGTCGTCGGCGTCGTCGGCGGCGGCGTCGTCGTCGTCGTGGCTGTCGTCCCTGTCGTCGTCGTCGTCGTCGTCGTCGTCGTCGTCGTCGTCGTCGTCGTCGTCCTGGCCGTTGCCGTGGGCGCCGCCGTCGCCGCGCGTGCCCTCGCGCGGCGGTGGCAGCCCCGGACATCCCCCCAGACAGCAACAGACCTCCCGCGGAAGACGCCAACCCTGATCCAGGAATCGAGACTAGACGTTCGAGGTTTTCAAACTTTTTTTGCTGGTTCTCGGCAGGGGTTTTCCAGCCTCGGGATGCTCTCCAGAAGCTGCGCCTCGCCGAGGGCATTCCAGGGGTACCTGGATCGATCGAACGGCCGAAGGAGAGCCGAGTTCTGGCCCGAAAGCCAGGGGGTGCTCGCTGGGCCAGGGGACCGTTGAATAAGGGCTCGGCTGAAAAGCTGGCCCTGGGAAAGGGGCGGGGCTTTTGAGGGTCCCGCATGGAGAAAATCGAGGGGGGCCGCTCGTCTGGCCTCTGTGCCGTCAAAAGTCCAGGCCTCCCGCACGGGATCCGAGTGGACGGGGGGCGGAGGGTCGCGTCGAATCGCTGACGCATCGGCGATGCGGCTCGATGTCGAACCGGATTTTCTCTACGCCGACGGCTCCGATGCATTGCCGACGTCGCCGATGCGTCGCCGATGCGTCGCCGATGCATCGGCGAAGCATCGGCGATGTGTCGCGATCCCCCGATCTCATCTGCTTGGACCCAACTGGGGAGGCCTCCAACAAAAGGCGGCTAGGGATGGAAATCCTGTCCTGGGGGCGGGGGGGTTGATCGGGGCTCACGTAACGAGGCTCATCGGACTGGGCGAGGACGAGAATACATCCGTTCCAGAGCGTTCCGGAACGATGTCAGAGCGTTCCGGAACACTCTGCGAAGGCCGCGGCGCCCGAGACGTCCCCAAGAGCCACCGGATCTCAGAGATGCTCGACTTATGCTCACCCGATTCTATCCTCCCCCTGGCTTCGTCCCAGCTCTCGTGACGGGGCTCAGCGCCAACGGGGCTCGGCCAGGACGCCAGGTCCTGCAGGGTCCTGACTGCTGCAGGGTCCTGCAGAGGCTGGACCTCGGCTGAGCCGGATTGGGGCGCCGCTCGTGGCCCTGGGGGTCCTCCTCCTCCTCCTCCTCCTCCTCCTCCTCCTCCTCCTCCTCCTCCACCTCCTCCTCCTCCCTCCTCCCTCCTCCTCCTCCTCCCTCCTCCTCTCCCTCCTCCCTCCTCCTCCTCCTCCTCCCTCCTCCTCCCTCCTCCCTCCTCCCTCCTCCCTCCTCGTGTATTTGCGGGCGAGATTTCCATCCACGTCCACTGCGACTCTGACTTCCTGGGGAAGGGCACCACAATGCCGAGGCGCAGTGGGGATGGAAGACATTTAGCCTCCAGGGGCCAGGGTAGGTGGCCTCCAGCCTCCATCTGGCCTCTAAGCGGTTGTCTGGGGAAGGGAGGCCGAAGCTCCAAGATGCAGTGGATGTGGGAATCACATCTGCCCTCAGTATTAGCTGAGCCAGGTTTGGGAAGCCCAGCAGAAATCAGCATAGTAAGTTTCGAATGACCCCTGCGTCGACCCAAACATGTGTACTGCTCGAAAGCCAGGACGTCCGGCTCACAGCTGGTCATTGTGAGGGTCGGCGCTTTGAAAAGCCAAGGCGCCCGGCCCACAGCTGGCCCACAGAGCCAGCATCGGCTTCCGGCCCACCAGGAGGGGCGCCATCCCTTTGAGGGTCGCCGCTTTTCGAAGGCCAACGCGCCCGGCCTACAGCTGGCCCACAGAGCCGGCAGAGGCCTCCAGCCCGCTGGGAGGAGTGCCGTCCTCGTGGGGTTCATCGTTCTTCGAAGTCCAAATCGCCCGGCCCACAGCTGGCCCACAGAGCTGGCAGTGAGGTTTCCCGGGAGAGGCGCCATCCCTGTGAGGGTGGTGGCTTTTCGAAGGCCACCGCGCACGGCCCACAGCTGGCCCACAGAGCCGGCAGAGGCCTCAAGCCCGCGTGGAGGAGCGCCATCCTCCTGAGCGTCGCCACTTAAGGCGCCCCGCCCACAGCTGGCCCACGGAGCCTCGCGAGGACGCCGCCCCTCCCGAGGAGGGGCGGCATCCTCGCGAGGGTTGCCGCTTTTCGACGGCCGGGGCGCCCGGCCCATAGCTAGCCCACAGGGCCGGCAGAGGCCTCCAGCCCGCGTGGAGGAGCGCCATCCCGGTGAGGGCCGCTGCTTTTCGTAGGCGAAGGCGCCCGGCCTGCAGCTGGCCGCAAAGCTGGCAGAGGCCTCTGGCCAGGAGGGGCGCCGTCCCTCCAATTAAGGGTCGCCGCGCGCTCCGAGAGCCAAAAAGTCGCCCAGCCCACAGCCAGCCCACAGGGCAGGGCCTCGAGGAGGGCCATGCTCGCGAGGGCCGCCACGTTTTCGAAGGCCAGGGCGCCTGGCCCACAGCTGGCCCACAGAGCTGGCAGAGGCTCCCGGCCGGCCCACCAGGAGAAGCTTGCCACCTTAGTGGGGATCGCCGCTTCTCGAAAGCCAAAGTGCACAGCTGGCCCACAGAACCGGCAGAGCCTTCGAACCCGCTGGGAGGAGCGCCATCTTTGTGGGGTTCGCCATTTTCGAAGGCGTAGGCGCCTGGCCTGCAGCTGGTCCGCAGAGCCGGCAGAGGCATCCAGCCCGCCAGAATAGGCGCCATCACAGTAAGGGCAAAGCGCCCGGCCCAGAGCTAGCCCACAGAGCCAGCAGAGCCTTCCAGCCCGTTGGGAGGAGCGCGACCCTTGTGAGAGTCGCCGCTTTTCGAAACCTCTTGGGGGCCTCTTGGGGGCCTCCTGGCCTTCGAAGGCCGTCGTGGGTGCTTATTGGGCACTCGTGAGCCCCTTTTTAGATGCTTCAGGACAGTCTTGGATGCCGTCTTGGAGCCGTCTTGGGGGCTTCTTGGGCTGTCCTGGGGCCCTCTTCGGCAGTCTTGCGGGCTTCTTGGGGGCCGCCTGGGCCGTCTTAGGCCGATCTTGGGGGCCTATGGGCCCGTCTTGGAGCGTCGGAAGCCATAAAAGGGGAGATCTCTAAAATCATTGAAGCACCCGAGGCAAATCGATGATGTGGGTCTCCTGGAAGTCCTCTTGGAGCCCACCTGGGGCGTCTTAGGGGCCTCCTGGGCCGTCTGGAGGACATCTTGGGCCGTCGTCGGCACTCTTGTGGCCGTCGTGGCCGTCTTGGAGGCCATCTTGGGCCATCTTGGCCGCCTTGCAGGCGATTTCGGCAAATGTGTACTTTTTTCCGAGGCTTTGCGGGTGGCCGGCGGGGGGCCGAAGCCCCTGGAGGGGCTCTTCAGAAAATCTCAGAAAACAGACATCCAGTAAGCCAGGCGCCCCTTTCATGAATCAACAGGGGGCGGCGGATCGAAGACGCCTACTGCGAATCACCGCCGCCCCCTGCCTTTTTGGAAGCGCCTATGTGGCCGAACGTTGAGGCCAGACCTGCCAAGCTATCGGACCATGTGTTCCCCGAATCTGTGTGGAAAGCCTTCGGGGAACACGTGGGCATCTTGAAGGTCATCTTGGCCGCCTTGAGGCCATTTTGACCCTTTCGGGCCTTCTTGGAGGACGTCTTGGAGGGCTCGTGGGCCGTCTTGGAGGCCATCTTGAGCGTCTTGAAGGCCTCTGGGGCCGTCTTGGGGGCTTCTTGGTGCCGTTTTGGGCGCCTCTTGGGCCGTTCTGGGGCCATCTTGGGGGCCTCTTGGGCGATCCTTGAGCGATCTTTGGGAGCTCTTGGGCCGTATCGGGCCGTCGGAAGGCCGAAACGAAGCAAATGTCAACATCCTTCAAAAACCTTCGGAACATATTTTTTTAGGCCTTTTCTGGCCTTCCTGGAGGCCCTCTTGGAGGCCTATTGGGCCGTCTTGGGCAAGCTGCGAGCCACCTTTGGCCATCTTGGTGGGCTCCTGGCCCGTCTGACGCCGTCGGAAGCCGTTTCGGGGGCCTTTCTGGGCCGACTTGGGGCCCTCTTGGGGTGCTCCAGGGTCGTCTTAGAGGCCATCTTGGGCGTCTTCGAGGCCTCTTGGGCCGTCTTGGCGCCCTCTTTTGACCGTCTTGGGGGCCTCTTGGGCCGTCATGGGGCCATCTTGGAGGCCTCTTGTGGGCGACCTTGGGGCGACCTTGGGGGCCTCTGGGGCCGTCACGGGCCGTCGGAAAGCAGAAAAGGCGCAAATGCCCAAACCCTTCAGAAATCTAAGGAAAATCAAGGATTTTGGCCTCCTCGGGCCTTCCTGGAGGACCTCATGGAGGCCTCTTGGGCCGTCTTGGAGGCCTCTTGCGGGCCTTTTGGGCCGTCTTAGACCATATTGAGGCCATCTTGAGCAGTCTTGGATGCATCTTGGGGCAATCTCAGCCGTCTTGGAGGCCATCTTGGCTGTCTTGGAGGCATCTTGCAAGCCATCTTGGGCCATCTTCGTGATTTGTTGAAGATGTCCCGAGCGAAACGGCCGTTTCTGGCATTGATTTGTGCAGTTCCCGGGTGGCTGGCGGGACGGGCCGAAGCCCCAGGGGGAGTTCTCTTGGAAAAAGAACCGAAACCCATATCATCCGGCACGCCAGGCACCCCTTTGCTAAAGCAAAAGGGGGCGGCGGATCGAAGACGCCTACGGCGAATCACCGCCGCCCCCTGCCTTTTTGGAAGCGCTTATGTGGCCGAACGTTGAGGCCAGACCTGCCAAGCCATCGGACCATGTGTTCTCCGATATGTTTGGAAAGCCTTCGGGGAACACGTGGTCATCTTGAAGGTCATCTTGGCCGTCTTGGAGGCCTCGTGGGCGATCTTTCGGCGATCTTTGGGGTCTCTTGGGCCGTCTCTGGCCGTCGGAAGGCCGAAAAGAAGGAAATGTCAAAATCCTTCGAAAACCTTTGGAAAATCAATGTTTTTTGCCTTTTCCCTCCTTCGTGGAGGCCCTCTTGGGGGCCTCTTGGGCCGTCTTGGGCCAGCTTCGAGCCAACTTCGACCATCTTGGTGGGTTCCTGGCACGTCTGACGCCGTCGGGAGCCGTCTTGGAGGCCTTTCTGGGCCAACGGGGGACCCTCTTGGGGCGCTTCGGGGCCGTCTTGGAGGCCATCTTGGGCGTCTTGGAGGCCATCTTTGGCGTGTTGGAGGCCTCTTGGGCCGTCTTGGGGCCCTTTTGGGGCCAACTTGGAGGCCACTTGGGCCGTCATAGGGCCCTCTTGGGGGCCTCTTGGGCGATCTTGGGGGCCTCTTGGGCCGTCTTGAGCCGTCGGAATGCCGAGAAGAAGCAAATTCCAAAATCCTTCAAAAACCTAAGGAACATCTATGATTTTGGCCTCTTCGGGCCCTCCTGGAGAACCTCTTGGTGGCCTCTTGGGTCGTCTGGGAGGCCTCTGGGGGGCCTCTTGGGCCGTCTTGGGCCGTCTTCGACTCTCTTGGGCCCTCTTGGAGGCCGCCTTGGACCATCTTGGGCGGACTTGGAGGCCATCTTGGGCCATCTTCGCGATTTTTTGAGGATGGCCCGAGCGAAACGGCGGTTTCTTGAGCCATCTTGGTGGATTTTTTCCCGGATTGAGCACCTTTCCGGGTGGCCGGCGGGACGGGCCGAAGCCCCATGGGGGAGTTCTTTTGGAAAAAAAACCAAAACCAAAGCCGAGAGGATCCAGCACGCCAGGCACCCCTGCGATGAATAGACAGGGGGCGGCGGATCTAATGCCTTCGGCCCATCCCACCACCGTGCCCCTGGGCTGTGGGTCAGAGTTCTCAGGGATGTTTCTTAGAATCTCTTGGATGCGCTCTCGGGGGCCTTTTGGGGACAGCTTTGGGGACTCAGGGTCCTCTTGGAGGCCTCTTGGGGCTTCCTGGGGGCCTCTTGGGGGCCTCTTGGGGACTCCTGGGGATTTCTCGGGGCCGAGGGCTCGAATTGTCCGTTCGGGTCCCCCCTCTGGGCCCCCTCTTGGAGCCGTCTTGGGGGCGTCTTGGGCTGTCTTGGGCGCCTTTGGGGCCGTCTTGGGGCCATCTTGGACCGTTCTGGGGCCCTCTTGTAGGCCCCTTGGGGCCGTCTTGGGGCGATCTTGGGGGTTGGGCCGTCCTGGAGCGTCGGGAAGCCGAAGAGGCATCATCGTCGCGGGCTGGTCGATCTCAGGGACAGGGATAGTTAATTCCGAGGCTGGGCCACCCCTGCCTGCTGCCTCGCCCTTTGACCGTTTGCCGTCTGCCAGGCTAGCCCCCCATCTCTTCTTTCTTCTCCTCTTCTCCCCTCCTCCCCCCTCCCCTCCTTCCCTCCTTCCCTTCTCCCTTCTCCCCTCTCTCCTACCCTCCTCGCTCCTTCCCCTCCCCTCCCCAGATCTCCATCGACTCGACCTCCCGAGCCGCCCGCCCCTGGAGCTCTCGACCCCGTCCCCGGCGCCAGCTGTTTATCCCGCGCCGCTCTTCGACGTCGGTGGTGGGGCCGGCGGCCAGACGGAGGCCGCCCTGCGATGCCGTCGACGGCGCTCTTGCTGGCCGTTTGTCTCGGCGCCGTCTGTGGAGCTGCCAAAGGATTGAGTCCCGGCCCTCTCCTCGTCGTTTCACCGAGCATCACCTGCACAAGCTTGAGGCATTCAAGCAGGGCGTCGCCTTCGAGGATCGAAGGCGGATGGCCGGCGGAAGCAAGAAGAGGCCGCCTCCGCTGGCAGAATCTGGCGGAAGGCCGGTGGAAGCCAGCGGAAGTGAACATCGGCCTCCCAAGAGACAGCAAGGTTGGTTCAGGGCCTCTTCGTGAACCCGCCACTTATAGTATCTGGGCGTGGGCCCCCCAGGGGCGATACGCGCGCTGATACATCTCGTAGCATATGCTCGTTGGCTGGCGTTTTCTGGCCATACCGCTGGGGCCTCGACGTGCTATCATATTGTTGTGCTATAGGATCTGGTTGGACGCATGCATGCAAGGAGGACACAAGGTAGAGTCAAAACGCATAGTAAGGGCAAGTAACTCTCCAGGATTACCCTTGAATCCTTGCCCCTTCGGCCCATCCCGAGCAGCTTTCACTGGCCAGCCCCGTTCGAAAAACGTCAGCTTGGCCCTTTCAAGGCCCGTGCACCCTTACCGCGCATCCTTAATTACTATACGTTGGGACTGTAGTGCGTACTTCTGCGAGCCGTCATCTTCGTCGTCACCCTCATCCTCATCCTCATCCTCATCATCATCGTCATCGTCATCGTCATCCTCATCCCCATCCTCATCCTCATCGTCATCCTCATCCTCACCCTCATCGTCATTGTCATTGTCATCGCCATCGTCATCCTCCCCTCTAGCCCCCTCCCCCTCTCCATCTCTCCCTGCCCCTCCCCCTGCGCTCGCCGTGCAGGCCGCCGAGCGGCAGCGCCCGGCGCAGGCGCGACGGACAGGGGCCGTATGGAGAGGCCCGCGTGCGCACGCCTGCGGAGCAAAAGGGCCTGGCGACGACGACGCCCTCGGCGTCGAGCCCGGGCCTCAGGCCCCCTCGGGTCATGAGACATCACGGCGGAGGGTTTTCCGGCAGGCTTCGGCCCCTCGGGGCCCTCGCCAGGCTCAGGGGCCGTCAACAAGACGGCTCGGGGTGAGACCGGTCCCGGGGAAGGAGCGCAGAGCGTTCTGGGTGCCCACGCCATGGAAGAGCGTGGCGTCGGGGGTCTGGGAAGCCGACGGCGACGTTGAGGGCGACGGCGGCCTGCTAGGAGGCCAGTGCCCTTCTCCTTGCTTTTCCGCCTGCGCCCCTGCTCTCGTGCTCTCCTGCGCCTGCTGGTCCTGCCGTTCCCGGCTCCTGCTCCTGCTCCTCTTCGGTTGCGCGCAGGAGGGCTCCCATCACCGCAGTGGCCCCTGGTGCGGGCCCAGGAGGATCCTCCCAGAACTGGCTTGCGCGTTTTGTGTTGCCCACCTCCTCCCGCTCCTCCTCCTCCTCCTCCTCCTCTTCCTCCTCCTCCTCCTCCTCCTCCTCTTCCTCTTCTCTTCCTCGTCTCTTCCCGCCAAGCGCAGCCTCCTTACAGCCGCGCGCCGAATATCTTGCCTAGCGTCAATCCTGCGTGCAGCGGATGTTCCTCCTGCCTCCCTTTCCGGCCCCTTCTCCTGCTTCTCTGCCCCTTCAGCTTCTGCTTCTGTTCTTCTTCTCGTCGTTGTTGTCGTGCTCGTCGTCGTCGTCGTCGTCGTCCTCCTCCTCCTCCTCCTCCTCCTCTTCCTCCTCCTCCTCCTCATCCTCCTCATCCTCCTTCTCCTTCTCCTCCTCCTCCTCCTTCTCCTTCTCCTTCTCCTCCTCCTCATCCTCATCCTCTTTCTCCTCCTCCTCCGTTGGCCTCTACTATGCGGTCGACGAAACAGGGCCCCCATCCCCATCGCCACGTCCATGCCCGGCCATCTTTCATCCAATGTCCACCATATAACCGTTTTGCGCTGCGCTGCGTTGCGCGAGGAGGGTGGGATGGGGTAGGGGATAGTGGATAGGGCCGGCGGTACACCAATGAGGGGTTTCTTAGCATCAGCACTTTCTGAAACTGTACCAGACCTGCCTGCGAACCAGTGGGCAAACAGGGCATAGTGCGCAGTTCTTCATGCTGTAGCATCCTGTTTGTAGGATGTTTGTATGATTGCAGTCAGACGGGACAGAACTAGACCTGAGCAACGCATACGACAACATCGACCATGATACCGCCATCGAGAGTCTGGACCGTTCTAGATTACCTGAGGTGTTAATGTACACATGCGCTGCAGTTTGTCGTGGACCGAGATATTGCAGTATTGCTGATACACTGGCGTCGCCCATCAGGCCTTTTCAGGGGCCCACCTCAGGGTGACTCTACAGCGCCGGCTACGACGATAGTTTTTTCACCTTTGTAGCCACTTGGTGCGAGTGGGTGCTTCATGGACGACATATCTCTGGTGTCACAGTCGCCTGACGCCTCGCAGGGGGACCTCGGCATGACCAAGCAGTTCGGCGCCAGCGTGGGCTTCTCGGATAATGTGAGCCAGCGACAGAAATGGTCAGACGCAGACCCCGTTCCGAAGCAGATCGAGCACCTTGGTGTACGGTGCGTCCCAGTCGACCCTTCGATCCACATTGTGCCTCGTACGAAGTGGGAGAAAGTGGAGACGGGAATCTGTATATTAGCTACGGTCCCAGGCAGCAGCCTGGTCAGAATCAGGCTGGCCTGCGCTTACATCAGACCCTTGTGGCCCTGGGCGAGTCCTGTGGTGGTGCCGCCGCCAACGACGTATGCCAAACAGCTTGCGACAACTAGATGGCGAACATCGACGACATGGTGATGTCTTGGAAGGAGATGGTGCCACCATGTTTGGCTCCATCCAGTGTGGTCGACTGCGCTGATGGCGTTCAAGCGAATAACCAACGATAAGTGTTAGCGGCCCATTTTTCTCGTGATATCCTTTCTAACTGACGGTGAAGCTCTGGATGTTCGGTTCTTTGGGGCTCTCAGAGGATAGGCGCATTTCTAGAGGTGGACCCTTCAGAGGATCATCGTGTGCGCCAGGTGGTGGAGGGCTTGGTTTATGCCCATTGGCGTTTATGGACGACTGGAGCTAACTCGAAGCGAACACATCACGCTCTGCGAGTCATTGCAAGAGTGAGGTGCCTGCGGGTCGTGGAGAAGCGACGTCTGGATGTTGAGGAAGGGGATGATGTTGATGTGGACGCATGTTCAAACAAGGTGTTTGTGGTGTGGGCTCGCTAATTTCCCTTGCCACGAGAAGCCCTTCTGGGTCCCAGCATCTTCAGGAGTGAAGCCTCCTACTTCGGACGCGCGAAGGCAGACGGGCAATCATTGCTACATAGTGTTGTTGGGCGATGTGGCCGAGTATGCGGCATGCTGTCAGACAGTGCCAAAATATGGTCGGATGCGAGAGCGGTTGAATCATGTCTTTCCGTTATCAGATGGTTTTGGGAGCTCCATTCCGCTGGATTCGTCGAAGTCAGGCTGGATGACGTACCCTACGTCCGAGTGACCTCGCCTCTCCCCCCCCTCCTCCGTAACGGTAGCGAACGTACGGGGAGGGTTTCCCAGCCCCCCCACAGCGATGGCGCCGTGCTGATGGGCACGGTGTGGTGCTGACACGCACCAGAGAGCCCCCAGACGCCTCCAGAGGCAGCCGTCAGCGTCGTCGTTTTCATCGGCGTCATCGTCGTCGTCGTCGTTGTCGTCGTCGTTGTCGCCGTTCGTTGTCGTCGTCGTCGTCTTCGTCGTCTTCGTCGTCGTCGTCGCCAGCGTCGTCGTCTTAGTCGTCTTCGTCTTCGTCTTCGTCTTCGCCGGTGACGTCGTCGTCGTCGTCGTCGTTGTTGTTGTCGTCGTCGTCAGTGTCGTCGTCGGCGTCGTCGTCGTCGTCGTTCTCGCCGTCGTCGTCGTCGTCGTCGTCGTCGTCGTCGTCGTCGTCGTCGTCGTCAGCGTCGTCCTCGTCCATATCCTCGTCCGCGCGTCCCTGTCGTCTTCGTCGTGTCCGAGGGCTTTGCAGGGCCTGCGGACGCTTTCAGAGGTGTCCAGAGATCTCTTGATGCCTCCGGAGACCTTTGTAGACATTTACAGGCGGTTGTCGTCGTCGTCATCGTCGGCGTCGTCGTCGCCGGCTTCGTCGTGTTCGTCGTCGTCGTTGTCGTCGTCGTCGTCGTCGTCCTCGTCCTCGTCGTCGTCGTCGTTGTTGACGCCTTCATCGTCGTCGTCGTCGTCGTCGTCGTCGTCCCTGCTCTCCTCCTCGTCGTCGTCGCTGTTATCGTCGCGTCGTCGTCGTTGTCGTTCTTGTTGTTGTCGTCCCCGTCCTCGTCGTCGTCGTCGTTGTTGACGTCGTCGTTATCGTCGTCGGCGTTGTCATCGTCTTCGTTCTTGTGGTCGTCGTACTAGTCGTCGTTGTCATCGTCGTCTTCGTCCTCGTCCATGTCCTCGTCCTCGCCCCTGTTGTCGTCGTCCTCGTTCCCTTGCCGTTGTCGTCGTCGTCGCCGAGGGCCCCGAAGGGCCTCCGGACGCCTCCAGAGGTCACCGGAGACGTCCTTAGGCCTCTGGAGACCTCCGGGGACCTTCACAGGCGACCGTCGTCGTCATCGTCGTCGTCGTCGCCGTCCACGTCCTGGTACTCGTCCGCTTCCTCGGCGACGTCGTCATCGTCGTCGTCGTCGTCGTCGTCGTCGTCGTCGTCGTCGTCGTCCCCGTCGTCGTCGTCGTCGTCGTTGTCGTCGTCCACGTTCTCGTCTTCGTCCACGTCGTCGCTGTTGTCATCGTCCTCGTCGTCGTCGCCGTCGTCGTTGTCGTCCTCGTCCTCGTCGTCGTCGTCGTCGTCGTGGTCTTGGTGGTCGTCGTCGTCGTCGTCGTCGTCGTCGCCGAGAGCTTCGAAGGGAGACATCCGCAGGCCTCCGGAGACCCCTGGAGACTTTCAGAGGCGGCCGTCGTCGTCGTCGTCGTCGTCGTCGTCGTCGTCGTCGTCGTCCTCGTCGTTGTCATCCTCGTCGTTGTCATCCTCGTCCTCGTCCTTGTCGTTGGCCTTGTCGTTCTCGTCCTCGTCCTCGTCCTCGTCGTCTGTATCGTCGTCGTGGTCGTCGTGGTGGTGGTGGTGGTCGTCGTCGTCGCTTGGCGCCTTGCCCCCCCCCCCCCCCGGCGGGGCTCGAGCTCGACCACCTTAATTACTGCTACGCCCCCGCGGTGGCCCACGCCCCCCCCGCCCCCTCCCCCCCCCCCTATAATGGACGCTACGGGGGTGGACTTCAAAGAGGCGCTCAAGCTGGGCCTCGCGAGCATGCTGCACGACCCTGGGCCGATTCTCTGGTGGGCCCCGCGAGCAGCCAGATGATCTTGCCAGGTGCATCTGCCCTTTCGTTACATGCGGTGTGGGCATCCGTTAAGGGATGGGCCCAGGAGGCTTCAGACCCTGGGGGGGTCCTTATCTGATGAGGGCGGCAGTGTTATCCATGGCCGATCCATGATCGCAGTTTCAATGGCCTCCAGACCCTGGATTCCTCATCGAAGAGTTCCTTATCCAATGCCCTCATCGTATGGTGACAGGACGTCGTGAATGTCCCACTCACGGTGCGCCAGCGTTTTGTTTAGCTTTTCCATTCTGTCTTGGTCAGAGGGCAACATGCCTAGGGACACATGCCCAACACGGACACATGCTCGGCTCGATGCGTCGGGGATCACTCCTTTTCTCGTGCAAGAAACAATCCCAATGAAATAATTCAGGGCCCCGACGCACACACACAGAGACGTACCGGCACAGAAAACGATGTACACACGAGCACGCACGCACACGCATACATGCACACACGGACACACACACACACGCACAACACACACACGCACACACAACACAACACAACACAACACACCACACCACACCACACCACAACACAACACAACACAACACAACACATCACACCACAACACAACTCGACACATCACACCACAACACAACACACCACACCACACCACAACACACCAAACACACAACACAACACAACACAACACAACACAACTCACGCACAACACACACACACTCATACTCACACTCACACTCACACACACACACTCACGCCTCACACATCACACATCACACACACCACACACACGCACGCGCGCACACACATTTAACACATTTCACACATTTCACACATCACACATCACACATCATGCATCACACACACACACATCACACACCACACACCATACATCACACATCACACATCACACATCACACGCACACGCACACATCACACACACGGACACATATACGCACAAGACACAACACAACACAACACACCACACCACACCACACCATACCACACCACACCACAACACAACACAACACAACACAACACAACATCACACAACATTACACACCACAACACAACACAACACAACACAACACAACACAACACAACACAACACAACACAACACAACACAACACAACACAACACAACATTCCACGACACGATACGACACGACACGACACAACAGACACAACACAACACAACACAACACAACACAACACAACACAACACACGACACAGAGACTTCCGACGGCGGATGTTTGTCAAACCGCGTGGCTCCAGATCTGTCGACCTCTGTCTTCGTCTGGATTTCGTGCGTCGGGATGCCTTCTGTGGGCCCCATGGCCCAAGGTTGGCCTGAGGGAGGCCCGTCGTGATGTCTTCGCGGCGGCCAGCTCTGAGGTCTGGGGCGGCCTTGGAGGGGCCTCCACGGGCCCCCCCCGAGGTAGAGTTGCTCGCCGGAGGTCTCTCCCGAGTTCCCGGGGGGCCTCCGGAGGCCGAGGACTTCCCAGACCTCCGACGTCACGATTTCTCACGACGTGGACCCCCTCAGGCCTGGACCCCTTCCCAAAACAGAGCAGCACGCGAACAAAAACGAAGGCATTCCCAGGGAGTGGCTTTTCAGAGTCGTTTCTGTTGACGGTCCCGGGGCTCGGCGAGGGCCCCCAGAGTCCGACAATACCAGAACCCCTTCCGTCGCGAGCTTGTCACGACGTGAGAGGGGCTGAGTTTCTCGGAACGTTTCGACAGGTTTCCCCGATGGAGGCCCAGAGCTCGGAGGCGACGGCGACCCTGATATTTTTTAGCTGGGCCAGCCGCTGGCGGTGGCGGAGGCACAAGAGGAAGAGGAAGAGGAAGCTACGAGGAGGAGGAGGAGGAGGAGCAGGAGGAGGAGGAGGATCAGTGTAAACCCAAGAAACAATCAAGCATATTGCAGTACATACTCCCTCCAAGTTACCTCTTCATAGGCCACAGAAAAGGGTTCACTTTCACTGAAGGAAGCGCCGCTTTGGAAAGGAACTGTCTGAGAATCCTGAATTATGCCAAAATGCGATTCCTGGGATGTCAACGCAGCGAAACACAGTGACTGTTGCGCCTTCAGGATCCTGTATCGTACCAGTAAACGATTCATGGGACTCCAGCACCACGAATCAACAGACTCTTGCGCCCTGGCAGATCAACATCCAGCCAAAACACCATTACTGTAACGTTAGCCATGAGTATCCCTGAAACTGTTGTAAGATCATGAAGCGAATATGCTGGAGAAGGAGGAGGAGGAGGAGGAGGAAGGAGGAGGAGGAGGAGAGGAGGGAGGAGAGGAGGAGGAGGCGGAGGGAGGAGGAGGATAGAGGAGAGAGGCCACCCCCTCCTCCCTCCTTCTCCTCCTCCTCTCCTCCGCCTCCCCTTGCATACTCATCCTCCTCCTCGTCGTCCTCTTCCTTACCCTCCTCCTCCTCCTCCTCCTCCTCCTTCTCCTCCTCCTCCTCCTCTTCCTTCTCCTCCTTGTCTGCCTTTCCTCCTGACGGAGAGGACGGAAAGGAGGAGGAGGGGGAGGAGGAGGAGGAGGAGGAGGAGGAGGAGGCGGAAGAGGAGGAGGAGGAGTAGGAGGAGGAGGAGGAGCAGGAGTAGAGGAAGAGGAGGAGTAGGGTGTGGAGGAGGAGGAGGAGGAGAAGGAGCAAGGTGAGGAGGAGGAGGAGCCGAACCGTTGAACCATTCAAACAACCCCAAAAAGCAAAAAACCCAAACGTAACAATTATTCACTGCGTGGGGATCCCCATATGTGCATCTCCTTGCTGGCGCTCCCTTGGTGGTGGGACTCGGTGAGGACGAATCTGGATTTAACTGTGACTGAGCTGCCTCTCTCTCTCTCTCTCTCTCTCTGCTCTCTCTGCTCTCTCTGTCTCTCTCTCTCTCTGCCCTCTCTCTGTCTCTGCCTCTCTTTCCCTGCCTCTCTCTCTCTCTCTGCCTCTCTCTCTGCCTCTGTCTCTCTGCCTCTCTCTCTCTCTCTGCCTCTCTCTCTGTGCCTCTCTCTCTCTGCCTCTATCTCTGCCTCTCTCTCTCTCTCTCTCTCCTCTCTCTCTTCTCTCTATTCTCTCTCTGCTCTCTCCTCTCTCTCTCACTCTCCCTCTCTCTCTCTCTCGCTCTCTCTCTTCTCTTCTCTTCTCTTCTCTCTCTCTCTATCTCTCTCTCTCTCTCTCTCTCTCTCTATCTCTCTCTCTCTCTCTCTTCTCTCTCTCTCTCTCTTTCGCTCTCTCGCTCTCTCTTGCTCTCTCTCGCTCTCTGTCGCTCTCTCTCGCTCTCTCTCGCTCTCTCGCTCTCACTCGCTCTCTCTCGCTCTCTCTCGCTCTCCCTCGCTCTCTCCCGCTCTCTCTCTCTCTCTCTCTCTGCTCTCTCTCTCTCTCTCGTCTCTCGCTCTCTCTCTCTATCTCTCTCTTCTCTTCTCTTCGCTTCTCTTCTCTCTCTCTCTCTCTTCTCTCTCTCTCTCTCCCCCCCCCTCTCTTTCCACTTTCTCTCTCTCTCTCTCTCCTCTCTCTCTCTCTTCTATATCTATCTCTCTCTCTCTCTTCTCTCTTCTCTCTTCTCTCTCTCTCTCTTCTCTCTTCTCTCTTTCTCTCGCCTGTCTCCTCTCTCAACTCCCCCTCTATCTCTCTCTCTCCGCTCTCTCTCTCTCTCTCTCTCTCCTCTCCCTCTCTCTCGCTTCCTCTCTCTCTCTCTCTCTCTCTCTCTCTCTCTCTCTCTAGTCTCGGCTCGAGAGTGCCCTGCACTCAGACCGCAGCCGCGACGCGAAGCGCCCCGCCTCGGAGTCAGACTCCCAGGCCTCGCGAGACCGGAGGGGTCCCAGCAGGACCCTACTGATTCGCGTCACCTCTCTCCCCACCAGAGCGCCCGCCGCAATGGCCCCCGGCAAGCCGGAGCGCCGTCGCTCTTCCAAGCAGCCGCCGAGCTCACGTCCTGCAGCTGAAGGGTCTCTCCTCCAACGCAAGCAGGACTGCATCGCAGCTTTCAAGCAAGCGGGGTCTGACCGCCCCACGGCCGCATACAACGGGCTCGCCGAGCTGAACGCGGACGAGCTGCAGGCCACGTACGACATGCACAAGACCAACACAAAGAAGCTCGGCAGTGCCTTGATCCGCATGTGTGCCGCCAACCAGATCAGCTACACGCTGGATCACCACCAGCGCAGCAAGCCTAAGCGCATTGGTGGTGACACATCACACCCACCAGCTGCGTCCGCACGTCTTCAGGCTGCGGACGCCCAATTCATTGCCTTGGACCCGGCCTTCTGGAAGGTCCCAGTCCTGGCCGAACCCACATCACTTGACGACGGCAAGACGTACAAGCCCAGTATCAGCCTCCACGACTACGAGAGCGGTGAACGGCTGCTGCAGCACCACCTCGAGCAGGGTAAGCGTACCACGGGTCAGCTTGCGATTGCTGTCATGGGCCCAAAAAACGATAACTACGTCGGTACCGAGCTCGCCGTCCCCGTGCTGAAGCGTCACCCCAAGGCGCCCAAAGTGGTCCACACGCACGTCCCCGTGACCGTGTACCAGCTGGGCACCAAGGAAGTCGCCTGCACGGAAAAAGTAGCCGTCGCCACCATCGATCCTGCCGACCACGTATGCTGGATTCGGGTGACCATACATGAAACCGAAGCCATCGCCGCAGTCCCCTCCATGCATCAGGCTTTCGAGGATCAGTTCTCGGGAGGTGCCCCCGTGAACGGTGGTCCACGCGCCAAGGGTCCTTTCCGAAGGGACTCCGCTCCACAGGACAAGGCGCGCCAAAACCAAAAGCACAGGGAGTCCAAGAAAGACGCTCGCCGCCAGGAGCTCGATAGTCAGCTCCAGGACACCTTCAAGGCCCTCTTCCACGGCAACTTTAAAGCCGTCACCATCCTCGAACCCTGCAAAAGCCTAGGCAGGTACGGATCGGGCGTCGGAAAGAGGTCCCTGGCTGCCACCTTCGGCGTCAGTCTTCAAGCGGTTGACAAGGTCTTGGCGGGTTCAGGGCAACTCGGCGCCACCTACGACCTCAGCAACGTAGGTGCAGACGAGCCCACTGCAGACAAGTACCAGACCGTGTGGTTCCCTGAGGACCAGCCCATCACGATGGCAGATGCGTTCCAGAAGTCGGTGGACTTCAAGGCCCTAGGAGTCGTCAGGCACGGCAAGTCAGGCTTATTGGGGATCCGTGTTGCACGAGGGTCAGACGCCGCCAAGGCTGCTGCCGTCAGCATCCGTGGCTGTGAAGCCACCCTCGCCAAGACGCGATACCGCATCGCTGGCATTGCGGCACGCCGCGCCACGCTGACCCAGCTTGCTAAGACTCTCACGGGCCCGTCCGTCAAATGGGACTGTGAGGTCTACCACACCGCCTGGGACCCAGCCACTTCGGCTCAGTTTGCCTTAGTGCGCGCCCATCGTCCCCCACCCACATATACGGTACAGGTCGCAGGGTGCCCCATCCCGTGGAGCATCACCGAGGCCCCGTTGGCTGAGGTGGTGCCGAAGAGGGACAACGTTACCATTGTCACCCCTACCACTATCACAGAGCCTGTGACGCCGCCAGCCCGTGGTGGCGGCTTCAGCCCCGCCACGGGCACACTCCTAACCAAAGCGGCCCAGAGCCCTTACCTCCACGACCTCATGACTGCCACGCCCAAAGGCAAGGGCGTCGCACCGCTCCCGATCCCCAAGGAGGAGCCTCTAGCCAAGCGCCACCGATCCTCCAGTGGGAAACGCGACGCCACGCCGCACGCAAGATCACACGGCGCCCCAGGCCGCAGCTCCTCTGCACCCCCGCACGGCACGGATGGAGCTGCCGAGCAGACGGCCGTCCAAGGACCAGGTGGTCATGACCCGCAACTTGGCACGGTGGCGGCTGAAGGCGGGGGCCACACGGAAGGGGACGCTGCCACAGCCGCCGAGGTACCAGGCGACGCTGACGACGTTGAGATCCTCTCATCAGGGGATGAATTCAGCGTGGCATCTCGCGAACTGAACACCCTCGGCGAACGCTTCGCAACGGCCCCTAAACTGTCAGATGCCGCCACGACCCGCATCCAACACATGGAACAACAGCACGAGCTGCTTGCCAACACGGTGGATAACATGCAGGTTCAGCTTGCGGGCGTTCTCTCATCCCAGGCCACACTCACGGAGCACGTTTCAGGTTTGGAACGAGGGCTTGCCACCGTCGTCACTCAGCAACAGACGGCAACTACCGAAGCTGCTGCACTGCGTGGCGACATCCAGGCCCTCCTCGGGCACCTCACGGGGGGCACCATCCACCTGCCACAGGTGGCCACCCTCGAAACAAAAAAGGAGGAAGCTGCATCAGTTGCCGATCCCGTGGCTGTCTGCGGGTGGATTGACCAGCCAGGCCAGGTCACCCCAGGGACGGGGCCCCCAGGGGCTGACAAAGGCAAAGACAAGGGTCGGGCCACTCAGGAACCCTATTGAAGGTGCCTCAGAGAGCCTGCCTCAGCCCTCCGAGGAAGCGCCTTCAGAGGCATCTCTTCTCTCTTCGCGTCGTACCTCTTTCTTGTCATATCATGTCAGTTTTGGCAGCAGCACGAGCAAGCTATCTGGTGTAGGGACACCTGTCATCTTGCTGTGGGTGTGTTGTTGCTATGTACATGAGCATGCAGGGGTATCTGAGGATGCGTGCTGACATGCAGCTTTTGGCTCATCGCTCGCGCCGCCCGCCAGGCCTCGCCATCATGTGGCGCCTTGCCTGCAGCCTGGCCCTCCCCTCGCTCGCTGGAGCACACCCGTCTTCAGGCGGTGCGCCCCAGCATGGAGGTGAGGTTTCTCCTGCGACACGCTGAACGTGGGACCCTTTTCTACCTCTACGATGACAGCATCTACAAGTACGATCACTGCACCATTTTGGACCCGATCGTGAACGGCACCGTTGCCGCGGGTCCGTGCGGCATAGGCCAGGCACACAGTGGCGGCTTCAGCCCCGCTGTTGTGCCCCGCTATTGCCCTACGGGTCTCACCACTCCCCTGTGCGATAGGGGCGAACCCGAGGAGGACCCTGCTTTCTGGCACCTGATGATGATCCGCGCCCGGCTCATACCGTGTGCTGCGGCGTGGGCACCAGGTGAGGACAACCAGGACATGTTCTGGGCATGGCTCGAGGACTGCGTCCCGTACATCCTGGCGACGCTTCATCTGCCACAGTACGATCACCTCTTTCAGGAGGATCTGAGGACACAACCGACGCCCTGCGTCAGCGCACCGCGGTCGACATGTGCGAGGACATCTGGCACAGAGCGGGCCCCGACAGGCAGCGCACCAACCGCAACCTCACTCGTATCCAGAGCAGCCGCGAGTACGCCACCCGCTACTTTGGCCTCCTTCTGGAATACCAGGGCGCTCGTGCCACGCTCGTCGGCCCTGAGGCTTTCACGGCACCTTTGCCGCCATACCTCTCACGGGCCCATGCTCTGCTGCCAAGAGGCCTCCCTCCACCCGACCAAGACGCCATGGCGTACCTCGCCGACGTGATCCTGCACCAACCGCCAGACATGCTGCCGCTCGTCGAGGCGGAGCTCGCCGCGGCGCCGATGGACGGCACCGATCAGGCCGCAGATGATCCCGTATCATGGCTGCTACAGCACATCGCGGCCAGCGATATCGGCAACACATCCATGGACTCGTTCCACGCGTCGGACGATAGCCAGGACGGCATCGATACCCAGGATCGAGACGGCACGACACCACCAGGCGACTCGGCCCAGCGTGACCGCGACAGTGAACCCTACTTTGGGCACACCTCGTTGCACAGCAGTCCGCCCCACAACTCAGCTCAGGCCGACCCCAGCGCACAGCTCAACGACGCTGAAGGCGTCACTGCCGCTGACGCGACAAGCCATTCCACTGCATCGCCAGCTCATGCCAGCCCGTGCAGTGGCGGCTTCAGCCCCGCTGCACCACTGGCTAGACCTGGACATCCCCAGACCGCAGGTGGCAGCACCACGCCCTTCACCTCCGTACACCGTGACAACGTGACTGACTCCGACCCCAGTGCCATTGACCACTGGCAGACCGACATCGACAACGACCCCATCGATGATGAGTACCCAGATGCCAGCGGTTCCCACGAGCCACAGCACAGCGCAGCGGCATCACGACATTGTGGCTGCCTCATCTGCCTCTTTGTGGCCACGTACGCCATCGCGATAGCAATGCCGTACAAGGACCAGATCGATGGGTACTTGCCGACACCGAGCCGAGACCCCAGCTACCGACAACGACGACGACGCAAAGCGACGGCACCAGGCCCATCGGTGTCCACCACATCCCGACGCAAAACGACATACAATGTCACGTCCACATTGTGGGCCACTCTCAAATGGACCAGCGTCAAACTCAGAGATAGCGTCTCGGGCGGAGCCACTGCAGTCGGGGTCGGCCTCGGGGGTGTCCTGAAATGGGCCAGCGGCAAGCTAGGGGCTATTGCCACGGGTGGAGTCGTGTGTGGTCTTCTACTCGTCGGTGCCAAACTTCTTGCCCAGGGAGCTGTCGGACACGTAGGAGCCCGCATCTGTGCGCGGGCCCTGGACTCATCCACAGCCCAGTGGTGCCTCCGCTGTTGCCAACCGAGCAGGAGGCCGCGGGACGAGGCCACATACAAAATGCCGTGCACGCTCGCCGACGAACACGACGACCAGCATGTGCACGCACTCCGACATCCGCTGCTACAGGAACACTACGCCGCAGCAGTTGCCGCCGCAGTCGCCGATGTCACTACCGCCACCACCGCCGCCATCGTCGAAGTCACTGCCGCCGTATCGCGAGCCTCGTCTGTCACACCAAGATCGACCAGCCCGTCTCCACGAGACGGCTCCAAGAGCGGCGCGACATTCGGTAACCTACCGACTAACGAGGATGCCACAGCACACGGCAGCGACACCGAGGCAAGGGAAACGCGTGAGCGCACCCACGATAGCCCGTGGTCTATCTTCCGACATGCTGACGCTCGTGGTTCCTCCCCCGACGCGGACACCCAACCACCACGACGGCGAGCACGCTATGCATCACCCGACAGGCCCCAGGCGCCTTCAGGCCCTGGTATGCCTTACACTGCCCTCAAGCCACCGACACGCAACTTACGCAACACCATCCAGCGCGACCCAGCGGTCCCCGTGCCGCCGAAGAGCATACTTAACGCCCTGTATCAAAACGGCTTTGCGCTAGGAAACAGTGGCGTGTCTACAGAGGACATCAAAGACGCTCTGCGACTCCACGACCATCCTCGATTTACTCATGATCCAACACTCCAAGCGCTGGGGCCGTGGACGGACATCATGCAGAGGCCACCGAACCGCCTCACTTGGGTGCTGGAAGACTCGGGCGGGAACTCAGGCGAGACAATCTTCCCATACCTCACGTGGGACCTCCGCCAACCCACCACCGACGCGCCCACTGTCTTCTGGCATGGGACCCGCGGCGACCTTGCGGCCCGTCTTGCTGCCAGTGGAGGGCACCTCTTGCCAGGTCCCCGCCGTGAAGCGAAGGGCCGAACTGGCACCAACGTTGGCCGCACGTACGCGAGCGTGCACCCTTCGCTGGCCGCGTGGTACGCAATGCCGCCCCACCCGCCCTACAGTCTTGAAGACGACACCCTCGCGTGGGGACCCATCGCGCTCTGGATGTGCGAGGCCACCCAACCACCGCGCGGGGAAAACAGGCACAACTACGTGAAAGGGGAGGCCCACGGAGCGCGCCTCATTTACCCTCGGGTCCTGAGCCTCCTCATCCGCATGGACTGGTGCGCCCCCACAGAAGCTGCTTCCAGGTGCCGTGCCCTACCACACGCCTATGGCATGGGCGACTGCGCGCACGCCCTCCACATCGCTGGCTACGATCATCCAGATCTCCGTGAGGCGGCTGAAGCTCACGACCAGGAAGCTAGCACCAGGCGCAGACCAGCCATCGCGGCAGCATGGCCACCGCCGCAGGCACTATACTCGCCAGAGGCAGCGCGAGTATGGGCCAAACAGCACTACGACACGGAAGCAGCCACCAGGGATGACCCTAACCAGCCCCGCCCACGCGTCTCGCTTCACATGCTCCAGCTGGACCCGAAACCACTCATCGACCTGGTGTACACTGGCTTGCAAGCTGTCCCCGTGCGGGGGCACCCTGACGCACGCGGGTCGCGCCCCAGCGGCTCCAGCCCTGGGGCCGCGTCGGGCCCACCACGCACGTACAAGTCAGGCACAGCCCTGGCGCACAGTCCAGACCGCTCATCGACGTCATCTGGAGCCGACGAACGCCGTACGCCTTCCCTCATCAGCGCGGCCGCCGCCCTCGCCCGAGGCCGTGCCCGCCCACGACGATCTGCCTCTCGCTCGTCACGACAGAGTGACGGGAACTCCACCTCAGACAACAGTGGCATCGAGACGTGGGAGCACATTGTGACGGAAGAGGAGCCGACTGCCTACCACGTCCTCGCCTACCACGTCCGTGATGTGCGGTCCCGTGTCAATGCCCCTGGCATCGAGGTCTGGCTCGACCCTGGTGATCATCACGATGGAGCCTACTTACCGTGGGGGACGACAGTCATGGGCCACCGCGTTATTGACTCTGCGGTGGATGGGCGGGACGGCTGGGTCATCCTCCACCACGACCACGGCGACACCACTACTAAGCTCTGGGCACCGACCCAAGTCCACGTCAAAGCGGACGACACCTGGCGCACCGTCATGGTACCAGCGGACATGGGGCCCCAGTGGATCAGGTGCCATGCCGAGGACGCTCGCCTCCCCGCCGAGGTTGTCCGCACTACAGGCCAATCCTGGTTTGCTGACGTCTGGCCCTTGTGGGATCGCCCGAGACCCCACCCAGACGACCCAGGCACAAATGAGCATGCGCTCCCGCCTTTACCAGGACGCTGGTCTTGCCTACAGTGTCGATTCCAATGCTGTCAGTACTGTGCGGCTCGCCGCAACACGCAGCTCGGCACCTCGGGCCAACCAACGTGCCCAGACTGCGGCCGCAGCGGACTGCGTACACTCATGGACTGGTCCACGGACTACTCGTGCAACAGTTGGACGTGTGCATACAGCACCAACAACAGGGACTCCGACACATGCTGCCTGTCCAGCAGGTGCCCCCATCCCCCCAGGCCACACAACCTGCTCGACGTCCGTGCCACAGGGATGCCGCCGCACATCCTTGCCCGCCAATTCGGCAACGCGCCAGCCCTCCACGACCTTAAGGAACCCCCCCGAGCGCCTTCAGGCCCCGGGGGGGAACCTCCACAACCAGGGCAAGCAGGTTACCAGGGTCAATGGTACTTCCCACCGCAGCCGCGGCGCGTCCCCAGGCAGGGACTGCCTGACGGCACAAGGCGGCCACCTGGATTCACAGGAACGGGGATGCCCGAAGAACCTTCCCCCGACCAACCGCTTTGGAGGGAAGGCTACGTGCTCTTCAGTCCCCACCAGGCCCTCAAGGAGGAATTCACCTTCAACAAGACGGTCCGCCGACCCTACTCCCTAGCCATTACCAACATGTACAGGGATCGTGTCACGGTCAGGACCGTCTGCGAGTCGATCGCCGAGCGCATCCACACCACCCGCACCCGCTGGCGAGATGTGGTACTGTACTGGGACGCCGAGGGTGGTCCTGGGCCTCAAGCCCTCGACTACGACATGCGACTCTGCGACGCCATGGTGAGCCGTGCCACGACCGAAGCCGAGCTAAACCACGACCGCAGCAACCGTGGTAGTTTCTGCCTCTATGGACCAGCGCACCAGCGAGCCGTCAACATCACGGCGATCTCCGAGCCGCAGAACATCGACTACATGGAGCATGTGCGGCGATACTCACCCGTAGGGGGGACCTACCCTGACCACGCCTTCGAGCACGTCTATCGGGGCTGGCAGCGGCCCGACGTGCCCACCATCCTCCCCGACACCCGTCCCCTCTCGAGAGCCGACTGGCAGCGTCACCAACAGCACCAGCAGCGCATCCAGCAGCGGGACCAACGTGACGCAGGACAGCACGGCACGCCACGCTACCGCTCCCCCGCGCGAGTCCCGACAGGCGGTAACACGGCCTACGACGGGGTTGCCGCCTACTACCGTGGCCCCATAGGCGCCAGGCCCGCGGCTGCTGGAGCAGCCGCCTCCAGCTACGGCCACGCCCCCCACGCCAGGGTACACCCAGCGGTCATCGGCTACCCGCGTGCACCCGTGCAGGCCCTAAGGGCCACCTCGCCAGTGCCAGGGTCCACGCGCGCCTGGGGCCTTTACTCAGGCCGACATGATGGCACCTCCAGCAACCAGCCCGCAGTGATAACCCCTGCGGCTTCAGCCCAGGGGGCTGCAACAAACCGTGGCAGGGCTGGGCGCCCCGAAGGATGGCGTGATGCGAACGTGCGCGCTTGGCAACCGCGCCAGCACACGCCCCCGCCAAACGTGGCTGCAGCACTGCGCCCTGCCCAGGCAAAACCTGCCCCACCTGAGCGGGAGAGGCAGCCGCTTACCCCGCTCGTCCTCACGCACATCCAGGCGCATCACAGCGCCTCCCCGCGGCACAGCGAGGGAAGCGCCCACCACGTCAGCCCCCGCCCCGACGCTGTCGACCCCGACCAGGCCACAGCCACGGCGGAGGGCGGCACAAGCGCCTCTCGCCAGCCCAGCCCATCACCCTGCGCGGCGCCGATCCGATCCCCGAGCAGGGCGGATTCCGAGCGCGCTAATGCCCAGGCGACCTCGCCACGCGACCGCCACACGGGCGGGCGCGTCCCGCGCAGCAGGACCTGCAGCCGCCACAGTTCACGCAAGGCCCCAGGGAGCTCCACGAGCTCGCCGCCTCGCGAGACTCAGGCTGATGGCCGAGCCCCCGAAGTGGTGCCACGCTTCGGAGCCAGCGTCATCGAACCTGGCCAGGTCGACCTCGAGCCGACGCCGTCCACGGACCACGAGCCGCCGCTGCCCACCCGCGTGATCGTCCCCATCGACGAGGCGCCAACCTTCGACCCGTTCAAGAACAAGTACCGTGTCAAGAACCTTGTGGCGGGTTTCGGCGGTGGCTCACCGCTCTCACCTCAGAGTCGGGGCGGAGCCCCCGCCACCTCAGCCGCTGCCGCGGCAGCGGCGGCCCCGCGGGGAATCAGCCCTGTCCGCAACGTGGGCCTCACGGCAGCGGGCATGGACGAGGCCCAGCGCCAGGCCTCCGACCGTGCTGCTGGAGCTGTTCCACCAGATGCTGCTCATCAAGATACTGACGGGGCGGGCGCGCCACCGCAGGAGGGACCAGCGGTGTCGCGTGCGCAGTATATGCGCGTGCGTTGTGCCGCCGCCGCGCCTAGCCGCCGCCGCTGGTTCGCTTTTGTTTTTGTGTTCGGCAGGACGGATCGAGGAGTCGCCTCCCTCTCCCTCTGCTGCCGTCTCACCTCTCCTCCCCTCGTCCCCTACGGTACTGGAGTGAGGAGGATTTTTCGTGACATTTTTACTGACGTTTATGAACCCCCCCTGGCGCAGTGCCGACCGTGTCCCGCCTATACTTCTGGCCTGACGGCGGCTTCAGCCCCGGTCAAGCTAATCCATAGGAACGCCATGAGCTCCTACTGTGGCCAAGCCTCCTACCTGGGCGAGGGTCAGGCTGACCTTCACCGTGCGGGGCGTGCAAACCCCAGCTCCACCGATGGAGACGGGCCAGGTCGCTCCATACACCTCGTCAGCCTTAACATCACCAGTCTCTCAGCGAATTGGCCAACCATCACCGCCCTTGGTGTCGACCACAACGCCGCAGTCATAGCACTGCAGGAGACCCGACATGCCAAGCCGACTAGGCAAGCCATCGCTACCAGCGCCGCCAATCCACTCCACGGAGGATACCACGCCAGTCTTGGACCTGACCTTGATCTGGCGCGAGCCCAGCGCAGAGCTGCCCACGGCGGCACAGACCACACCGTTGTGGGCAACACTGGCGCCTCGGGAGGGGTCGCCATCCTCTCTAAGGATGCCATTGTCGACTCCACTGTCGACGACAATGCGCCCTGTATCGCCGCCCTCAAGGCCAAGAAAAGATGGCACGAGGTCTTTCTCCCGCTCTGCACTCAACACCGCCGCAGGCGGCGACGAAACAACCACGGGCCCGCGGGGATCTACATAGCGAGCCTCTACGGGATTGCTGGAGGAGACAGCACAGCTCTTTTTCGGCTCGCTGACTGCGCCGCCGCTAGGGTCGGCTCAGCCCCCTACTTCATCTGCATGGACGCCAATACGAACATCGACGACAATCCACACCTTCTGCACATGTTGCAGCACGGATGGTTCAACGTTGCTGAGGGCACACCAGACCACACCATGCACACATACGGCAATATCCCTGACTGGGACCGCGTCACCAAGTGCCCCCGCACTTCGCGCATCGATTATATCATTGCCAACCAAGCGGCGCGATCCCTTGTCACCGACTTCTGCTACCTTCGCGACTTGCCAGCGAAGTCTCATGTTGGCCTGCAGGTCACGCTTGACCTCAGTCGCCTCGACCATACGGCCCGACGTCTTCTTGCCCCCACGCCCTACCCTCCCGACGATGGAGCTCATGAGGGTCACGAGCTGCAGGCACTAGGGACCCTCATCGCTGGGCGATATCAGGACCGCATGGAACAGGCCGACACACGCGACGACGTGGAGCGCATGTTCGCCCTGGCTAACGAGGCCAGTCATGAGTACCATCTCACCCGTCTGCGCGACCTGCCACCTCCACCGCCCGACCACCCAAAAAAGAAGCCCCCCACCATGCACGGGCTCACGCCCACGTTCGAAGAGCGACCAGTTGTCCCCCGCGCCTTCCCCACCTACGGAGCTTCCACGATACACATGAACCGACTGCGCAAGCTCCATCGGCAACTCTGTGAGCTCCGTTTCATCGGACAGCACCATCATTTGGATTGCCGTGCTATCCCGCCGTACCTCGCGCAGCGCATCGACTGCACGTGGACCGCGGCCCGCCTCCTATGCCACAAGCTGCGCCCCACGGTTCTCCTAGACTTCCCCGAGGCCTGGACCCCCGACGAGCCAGTGCCCCACGGAGAGCACCTTGACGTTTTGATCCAACACCTCGACTTGGAGCTGGCGCGACGTGCGAACCGTGCCAAAGCTGAACGCATCAAGATATGGGCTGAGGGCGTCCGCGAGCCAAGCGGGCGAAAGGCGGCCATATACGCACGGGCTGCTGACAGCTCGCCCACGGCGTATCTCCGCACGCCTACCACACCTGACGATACGCAACTCCACTGCGACACCAACGCCTTTAAACCTGACGAAGCTTGCACGGACGACAGCGACGCTGACACCGAAGCTGGCGGCTTCAGCCCCAGCGACGGTAGTTCGCCCGACACGGACAGCGACGAAGACCACACTCGTGAACCACCACCTGCGCAAGTCCCCGACATCCTCCCTGCCAACGCCATTGTTGCTAACACCAAGGACATGCTGAAGCTCATGGTCGACACCTGGGAGCCCATCTTGGGCAGGTACCGTGCACGTGCGGGACATGACGCCGAAGCCATGCCGACGTGGGCCGACTTCTACGACGAGTACCGACAGGAGCTGCCTACGCCATCACCAGCTACCCCTTTCCACCTCACCGACGACCAACTCATCCACTTCATTCGCACCCGTTCACCGCGCCGCGCGGGGGGACTGGACGGCTGGACTACTAAGGAGGCTAAGGAGTTACCCGACGACATTCTTCGCCTCTTCGCCAGCGTCCTACGCGCTATGCAACGCACTGGCACCATCCCAGAACCCCTCCTCCACGTGCCAAACCCGTGCCTCCGAAAAGGCCGAGGCGAACTCCCAACGGACCAACGACTTCTCTCGGTGCTTTCCGTTTGGATGTATGCGTGGGAAGCGCCAGCTTACCGCAGCCTCACGGACTGGCGGAAAGGATGGACCCACGCCACGAGTTTTGGCGCTGTTCCCAAAGCTACCATTGGGGACGTCAGCACCTCTCTTGCCCTGCGCATCGAACACGCCAGGGCCTTACTCCTTCCCTTAGCTGGAGCTGCCCTGGACCGACAGAAGTGTTTCGACTACCTCATCACGGACATCTGTCTTAACCTAGCGCTTCACGCGGGGTGTCCCCAAGACATCGTTACTGTCCGCAGAAACTTCTACAGTCGCCACAAACGCTACATCCGCATGAACGGTGCGTACTCTAAGGAACTGGCCAGGACTAACGGTCACCTCCAGGGAAGCTCTTGGTCCCTGGACGACATTAAGCTGCTCATGTGTGTGTGGACCAAGAGACAGCATCGATACGTTCCGCGATCACTCAGCACTACCTTCGTTGACGACAGCAACTCCACTACCCACACCGCGCCTGAGTTGCAGAAATCTCTTGATGAAACCGCCAAGTTTGATCGATTTTCTGGTCAACGCATTCATCCTGGCAAAGTGGCGGGGTGGGCGCTCACCGACGAGCTTCACACCGCCGTTACCCAGCTCACTCTGGCGGAACGGCCCTTACGCGTGGTCGACTCCTTTAAGCTCGTCGGGAGTTACATCAACGCCGAGGCAGCGCCGGCTCCAGCCGCGCTTAACCTCACGGCCACCGCTGACGCCCGTGTTCGCAGGGCGACTAGTCGCCTGCCGCGCATTGGCAAGCTCCCATCACCGATGCTTATTAAGGCGCGGCACGCCCGTTCCCTTGCTGCCAGCGTCTGTACCACGGGCACCGACATTCAAGCCCCATCAGGCCCCGTCAAAACTGCCTACAACCATGCCCTTAAGGCGGCTATCCGCCCCAAGGGAAACAGGTGGGTCGAGTTTTGGACTCTCATGGCCGTGTGCGTCCCAGGACACGCCCTGGAGATTGACGCCATTATGCAGCGTGAAGTCTTCCTGTGTCTGCGGCGACAGGTTAACCGCGACGCTACTCTCTGCGGTCTCGTCAGGGATCTCCAACACCATGTCCAGACCCTTTTCGGGGGAGGACCTGTAGGACGACTTGTCCAGACGCTTCAGCAGCTCCGTTGGACCTGGCCCACATTTGGCATCATGTACGACGACTGGGGCTGTCAGATCAGTTGGCTGAACCTTACCCCAAAACGCCTTCCTTCACATGCTGCGAGCCTCACAACGCAGAGCCTTTCTGAGAAAAATCAAGCCACGGCGTCATGACCTTGGACACCTGGCCTCTGTCAGACAGGGCCTCGACCTCTTCGCCAGCACGTGGCTCGCCCGAACGAAAGGAGCAGCCAAATGCAACGCATGGCAGCTGGCGCTCCTCCTTAACTACCTGTCGGGCGGGGACCACACCCAACAGCGACGATCCCGATCAAACACGTCCGCTGACCCCAGCCCCATCTGCCGATACTGCGACGAGGAAGAGGAAACTCAGGAGCACACTGTTCGCGACTGCAAGTGCTGGGCCCGAGAAAGAGTCCCTCTTACCACCCTCATCAGTGACGAGCAGTGGGCCCGTCTTCCACCGCACACAAGACACTGCGGGCTCTTCGATGAAGACCCAGCCCTCCTCGACCTGCAGGCCGACCTCGCGAGGGACCCGCTACCTCAGCCCATACCGCGGCCCCCACCTGAGGGAGATCCTGCGGCTTCAGCCCAGGACTCCTACACCACCTACCTTGACCATGACACTGGTTGGACATGGGTCTACGCTGCCACGGACGGTGCATGCACCAACCAAGCCATCCCATTGCTTGCACGAGCGGGCTACGGCGTCTACTACGGCATCGACCACCGCATGAACTACAGTGCACGCGTTCACGGCATCACGCAGAACGCACAGCTTGCGGAGACCCTCGCCATTGTCCACCTCACGGCATGTGCCGAACGGCCCGTACACGTCTTCGTGGACAACCAGGCGGTGGTTGACGGTCTCCAAAGGATCATCGACGGACACTCACCACCGCAGGGCACGCACGTGGAGCTCTGGGAAAAGGTCCACCGATGCGTCATGGCCAAGCCCAACATGTTCCGCGTCGAGAAAGTCGCCAGCCACCAGGGCGACATGGGCATCGACCTCGGGCTCATCGGGCCCATCGCGGAGGAGTTCAATCGTCAGGCTGACGCCCTCGCCACAACGGCGGCACGTACTCATAACCTTCCAGACGACATTGTCGAAGCTGCCAAATCACGACATCGCCAAGCGACCGTGCTTCATGGAGTCGCTGTCGCCATCTACGAGCGTAGACACCGTACACTCCCCCTCCCACACCGCAGGGCTGGGTTCACAGCTGCGGAACTAAACAAAATGGAACCAAACCCCCTGCTGTCTGACCAGGCACCACCCGCGGCTGGACCAGACATCCCACAGAACCCGGACGAGCTCTGGGCCGAGGCCCAACGGGCGATATTCGACGAACAGGAGGACGACCCGTTCGGCTTTGGTGGGGGCCTGGACTTCCTGGGCGACGGGCCAGCCAGCGCCAACCCTGCCCCGTCGGGTACCCGCACGGCGCCCCCGACTCCGCCATTGAGAGCGGCAGCGCACCCACATGACAACGCCGCTCATTTTCAAGACGCTGACGAACAGGAGGATGACCTGTTCAGCTTCGGTGGGGGATCGGACGCTTTGGACGACGGACCAGCCAGCGAAAACCCCGCCCCGTCGGGAAACCTCTCGACCCCTACTGCGACTCCGTCCCCGAGAGCGATATCGCCCACATACGATGATATCGGCCACCGCCAGGACGCCGACCATGACCTGGGTGACCCCCGAGGACCGAGTGGCATGGAGGACGCACCGCCGATACCACACGCTGCCGACCATGCCGCCCTACCGAGACGCCAACCTTCTACGCGACCGACCTCAGAGCCCTTGCACGGCATCACGACTGGTCCCACCGCGCAAACCACTCCGCCCCCCCACCGCCGGCAGCCCGCGGGGGCGGCTTCAGCCCCCCCGCAGGGTACTAAACCAGACAGGCCCTCGTGCCCCATCCACGCTTCCATCGTTGCTGAGCGAGAGGAAGCGGCTCCCCCGACCTCTCGGGGCGTGGCCCTAGCGGCTCCAGCCCTGGGGTCGCGTCGGCCCCTCAAATCACCCTTCAAGGGTGACGGACGTCAGCGTACAGGGTCCCGCACTACGCTAGTCCACCATTTGGACAGGCGTACCGAGGACCTCGCCTCTGTCTCGAGGCCCTCGGCTGCTGGCACTGAGCAGCCACCCCTCATCGACCGCGAAACCGAGCTGTCACAGGCTATGGCTGCCCTCCAGCAGAGGTGCTTAGCTCTCGCCGCGGACCTCGCCGCCGCCCAAGCTCGTCAAGGCCCTCTACTCCAGCGCCTCCACAGTGCTGGGCGAGCCTTTGCCGAGCTGCTCACGGCCTCGCCCGATGGTGCCGTGCCGTCACTCAACATCCAAGCTATGTTGTCATCGTTCCGCGGCGCTCCACCTGGTGCCCCGCGCTAATCTCCTCCTTTCTGCCTGCCCGTGTGTACGCGTGGCTCCGCGTCCACGGTGTCAGGGCGTGGGGGCGGGGGGTGCCCCGTCACTGCGCGCCGCTTAGCGGCCAAGCGCCCAACTGGCGGTCTGCCAAGCCGCCTAGCCACGTGTCAGCACGTCGCCTTTCTTGTTGGGGCCTTTTTCCTCACGCGGTCTGACAGGTGAGATCATCATCGTCTGTCCGCCGTCTGTAGCGTCTGTCGCACTGCGCCGGGGGAGGGTTTTTTTGTTGCCCGCCCTCGTATCTAAAGGCTGCACCGCCGCAAATAGTGTATGCGAGTTGTCGCACCGCAGTGCGCCTCGCGGACGGACCCTGGTCCGCCTACTTGTCCGATCTCTCTTGCTCTCTCTCTCTCTCTCTTTCTCTCCTTTTCTCTCTCTCTCTCTCTATCTTCCTCTCTCTCTCTCTCTCTCTTCCTCGCTCTCTCTCTCTCTCTCTCTCTCTCTCGCTCGCTCGCTCGCTCGCTCGCTCGCTCGCTCTCTCTCTCTCTCTCTCTCTCTCTCTCTCTCTCTCTCTCTCGCTCGCGCTCGCGCTCGCGCTCGCGCTCGCGCTCGCGCTCGTGCGCTCTCTCTCTCTCTCTCTTTCTCTCGCTCTCTCCCGCTCTCTTTCTCTCTCTCTCTCTCTTTCTCTCTCTCTCTCTCTCTTTCTCTCTCTCTCTCTCTCGCTCTCTCTCTCTCTCTCCTCTCTGCTCTCTTCGCTACTGGCTTCTGACGGAGTCTGGGTTAGGTGAGCCTGAGTGTGGGTGAGTCTGAGTATGGGTACGTCTGTGTGTGCCTGACTCTGAAGAAATGAATCTGAGTGTGAGTGAGCTTGTGTATGAGTGAGTCTGGGTGCGAGTCTGAATCCCAATGGTGCCCCTGGCAGTGTCTGGCGACTAGGAGGCCCGGGTCGACTCCTCTTTGGGAAGCCAAAATGCTGCCCCTGGCAGCGTTTGGTGACTATGAAGCCCCTGGTGGACCCCCCCTGGGGCTCCCAAATGATGCCCCTGGCAGCGTTTTGTGACCATGAGGCTCTCAAGAGATACATGTTGGGGACGCCAAACGGCAATTCTAGCTGAGACGTCCCACCAAAATCGGCGCGAACGGGCTCGTGAGATCAGCCAGGGTGGCTCCCCCTTGGGGCTCCCAAATGATGCCCCTGGCAGCGTTTTGTGACCATGAGGCTCTCAAGAGATACATGTTGGGGAGGCCAAACGGCAATTCTAGCTGAGACGTCCCACCAAAATCGGCGCGAACGGGCTCGTGAGATCAGCCAGGGTGGCTCCCCCTTGGGGCTCCCAAATGATGCCCCTGGCAGCGTTTTGTGACCATGAGGCTCTCAAGAGATACATGTTGGGGAGGCCAAACGGCAATTTTAGCTGAGACGTCCCACCAAAATCGGCGCGAACGGGCTCGTGAGATCAGCCAGGGTGGCTCCCCCTTGGGGCTCCCAAATGATGCCCCTGGCAGCGTTTTGTGACCATGAGGCTCTCAAGAGATACATGTTGGGGGCGCCAAACGGCAATTCTAGCTGAGGCGTCCCACCAAAATCGGCGCGAACGGGCTCGTGAGATCAGCCAGGGTGGCTCCCCCTTGGGGCTCCCAAATGATGCCCCTGGCAGCGTTTTGTGACCATGAGGCTCTCAAGAGATACATGTTGGGGACGCCAAACGGCAATTCTAGCTGAGGCGTCCCACCAAAATCGGCGCGAACGGGCTCGTGAGATCAGCCAGGGTGGCTCCCCCTTGGGGCTCCCAAATGATGCCCCTGGCAGCGTTTTGTGATCATGAAAGAGTGTGAGTGTGAGTGAATGTGACTGTGAGTGAGTCTGAGTGACGGTGAGTCTCATCTTATCTTATCGAGTCCTATCTTATCTTACCTTTATTACCCTCTATCTTATCTTATCTTGAAATCTCTTATCTTGCCTTAGCTTATCTTATATCAACTCATCTTATCTCATCATATCTTGTCTTATCTTATTAATCCATAGGCTGTCTTATCTTATCTATTATCCTACCCTGTCATATATCTTATCTTACCTTATCATATCTTGTGCTATCTTATCTTATCTTGTAGTATCTTATCTTGTCTTATCTTATCTGGTGATTATCAGTGGGAGGAGGGAGGCGGGAGGCGGGAGGAAGGAGGAGGAGTGGGAGGCGTCAGAGAAATAACAAGAACCCCAATTCCTAGGATATGGGGGAAACAACACATACACACGCAACAAAGCAAACCAAGCAATGCTTCGCTAGGATTCGGCTGTAGCCTGTATTCTCGCAGAACGTTTTTTGTTGTTGTTTTATACAATGGCCTGAAGGAGCGAAGAGAACAAAGGAGGTGGTGCAGGAGGTGGTGCAAGAGAAGGAGAAGGTGGTGCAAGAGAAGGAGAAGGAAGAAGAGGAGGAATAATAATTAAAATGCCTGTTGAATCGTTTTGGAACGGCGTTCAGCAGAAATCCCAAAATCGCGGGGGGCCGAAAACGAACCGAAACCAGAAAACGACTCGCCCTCAATCCGTGAAGGTCTTGCACATCTTCAAAAACAAATGTGCGCAGAACTGAGGCGAGAGGAACATGTTGAAAGCGACCCGCCTTCCATCCGTGAAGTTTTTGCGAATCTTCAGAACAACTATGCTCAGAACTGAGGCGAGAGCAACACTTTGAGAACAACCCACCCTCCATCCGTGAGACTTCTGTAGCTTGTTAGAACGAATGTGTGCGTCGCTAAGGCGAGAGCCACATTTCGAACACGACCAGCCCTCCATCCGTGAAGCTGTTGCACAACTTACCGGATTATTAGTGGTGAGGAAGTCTCAGGCGAAACGTGCAGCCCGCCATTTCGACCGGCCTCGGGGTGCAACAGGGAGGATATGTTTAATTCCCAATCAGAGCTTGCCTCTGTAGGGGTCGTAGCGGATTCACATGGTTAGGTGAGGTTTGGCGCCGATTTCGGCGACACGCCCGGGTGCCCGGGTGCCCGGGTGCCCAGGTGCCTGGGTGCCTGGGTGCCCGGGTGCCCAGATGCCGCCGTGCCCGGGTGCTTGGTAGCCCTACAGCCCTATAGCCTTATAGCCTTATAGCTGTCTAGCCCTATGGCCCCATTGTAGCCCCATAACCCTATAGCCCTATAGCCCTATAGCCCTAATAGCCCTATATCCGTATAGCCCTATAGTCCTATAGCCCAATAGCACCATAGCCCTTATAGCCCTATAGCCCGGTAGCACTATGGCCCCATAGCCCTATAGCCCTATAACTCCATAGCCTGATCGCCCTGTAGCCCTACAGCCCTATAGCCCTATAGCCCTATAGCCCTATAGCCCTTTAGCCCTATAGCCCTATAGCCCTATAGCCCTATAGCCCTACAGCCCTATAGCCCTATAATCCAATCGCCCTATAGCTCAAGTAGCCCTATAGCCCGATAGCCCTATAACCTTATAGCCTTATAGTCCTATAGCCCTGTAGCCCTATAGCCCTAATAGCCCTATAGCCCTATAGCCCTAATGGCCCTATAACCCTATCGCCCTATAGCACTATAGCCCAATAGCCCTATAGCCCATATATCCCTATAGCCCTGTAGCCCAATAGCCCTATAGCTCTTTTACCCCATAGCCTTATAGCCCTATAGCCTTATAGCGCTATAGTCCTATAGCCCTATAGCTCTATAGCCCTTTAGCTCTACAACCCTATAGCCCAAATCGCCCTATAGCCCTATAGCCCTATAGCCCTATAGCCCTTATAGCCCTATAGCCCTTATAGCCCTATAGCCCGATAGCCCTATAGCCTTATAGCCTTAGAGTCCTATAGCCCTATAGCCCCATAGCCCTAATAGCCCTATAGCCCTATAGCCCTAAAGCCTTATAACCCTATAATCCTATAGCCTTATAGTCCTATCGCCCTACAGCCCTACAGCCGCATAGCCCTATAGCCCTAAAAAGGTCATGATTTGGGTTTTTCTCTGGTGCCATCATGCAAGGATTGGTGGGAGGAAGGAGGGGTCGAGGAAGGAGGGATGGAGGTTGAGACGAGGGGCCGAGAGTGGGAGGGACTGAGGGTGATTAGTGGAGGAGGAGGAGGAGGAGGAGGAGGAGGAGGAGGAGGAGGAGGAGGAGGAGGAGGAGGAGGAGGAGGAGGAGGAGGACGAGGACGAGGACGAGGACGAGGAGGAGAATGAGGCACATCAGCAGGAGGGTGGTGGTGGGGAGGCGCTGGAGGAGCGGAGGCCTCGAGCGCCTCCGCCCCCCCCCCCAGTCAGAAGCTCCGAGAGTGCGCGCCGCGTGCGCGCGCGCCCGCCCCGCGGCCTCAAGGGGGCTACCCGGGAGGGGCGCCGCCATGGGGCCCGAGGGCTCGTCGGAGGCCCGGGGCTGCAGTGGCGCTGCGGCTGCCGGCGCACGCGCGGGCCTTGCGCTCGAGCACGTGCCTCGACCAGCGGCGGCGGCTGGCGCCGAGGACGACGAGTGGGCCGACGCGGCCCCCGCGCAGCGCTCGAGGCCGCCGCCTGCGGCGCGGCAGCCTGGCGCGCCACGGGACGAGTCGGGGGCCCAGGGACACCGTTAGCCTAGGCTTCCTAGATGGGGTCGGGCTAAATGGGTCAGGCATCGCCGAACTGCATCGCCGATGCATCGGCGATGCAGCTCGATGTGGAGTTCGATTTTCTTCACGTCGGCGTCGCCAATGCGCCGCCGATGCATCGCCGATGCATCGCCGATGCGGCGATATTCTCCGACGCCATCTACTCTGACCCCATCTAATAGGCCTCTAGTTCGAGCGGGATAGGCGCATGGGGGGGATGCCCTCGCGCGCGGCGGATCGGGGAGGGGCGGCAGGGAGGAGGGCGAGATCGAGCGTTGGCGGAGACTTTCGGAATGTATCGACGCCCGGGGCGGTTCCAGCGGCACCTCGCCGAGGGCGAGCCGGAGGTGCCAGGAGTCGTACCGAACGGCCGCTGGTGAGCCGAGTGATGGCCAGGGAGGGGCACGTGGGCTCAAGGAGGGACACCCAGGCTCAGGGATCACGGGGCAGCGTCAGGGAGGGGGGTGCGAAGGCTCTGGGAGGGGTTCCTCGACCCCACATCGCCCGTTCATTGCCGATCTGGGGCTCGACAGCCCCGCTCCGGCCCAGGAACGTGCGGTTTCGCAATCGGGCGCCTTTCGCCGGTCCGTCGTCGATGCACTGCCGATTTCAGGTCGATGTTCCCCCCCAGGCCATTCCCCCTTGTCGTTCCCACTCAAGGACAAGACGGAGGTGGGGGTGGGGCATGCTGGAGACAGGCCGCTGGTGGTTGCAGGGGGTTTTCGGGAGTCCTCGGGGCGTTTTCGGGGCGGGTTCGGAGGTTCTCAGAGGATCTCGGAGGGGGCACGTGGGGGTGTTTTTCGTAAACGTTCAAGCTTTCAGAAGTTTCATGCGCGCTTCTGTGAGCATCGGGGCAGATAGTGGTGCTGAGCCCGTCTCCATCAGCACTTGAGCAGGTAATGGATGTGAGCCCGTTTCCGTGGGTATTTGAGGATGCAGCGGCTCCAAAGTCGTCCCCGTACGCATTTGCGCTCGCAGTGGCTAGCTAAACCCACTCCCAGGAGCATTTGAGCAGGTCCAGATTTTAAGTTCGTTGCAGTGAGACGCATTCGAGCATATAATGACATCCGAACCGGCACGCATTTCAGCAGATCGTGTTTACATTTGAGCCTGTCATTGTTGATGTAAGCGATGGAGCACGTTTTGTCTCCACGCTTGTTCCGTCTGCATTGACCACGGAATGGTTCCGAAATCGTTCCCGTCGCATCTGAGCAGACAGTGGTTCGCAGCTAGTTTTCGTGAGCATTCGACCAGACATTGGTTGTAAACCGTTTCCGCGAGCATTTGGGCAGGTGGCTCCATCATGCCCTTGTCCGTTATCGCTCGAGCACGGAATCGTTTCGAAGGGACCACCACCAGCGCTTGAGCAGGTAATGGGTCAACATCCGAGTCCGGAGCAGCTGAGCGAGCAGCGGCTCCAGCTTCGTCTCCCTTGGCACCCGCGGAGGCTCGGAGTGGGCACCCTTCGACTCCCCTTCGGCACTTGGCGCCTCTCGCTGGGCACATCGTTTTTTTTGTTGTTGTTGTTGGTTTTCTCCTTTTTCTCTTCTTCTTTTCCAGGGAGCATCTGAGCGGGTCGTTGCTGTATTCGAGCTCTCTGCAGCATGTGAGGACGCAGTGGACGCAGGACAGCTGTCCTGTGCACCTGGGCACGTAGTAGCTCCAGGCGCTCCAAAAACTTGCTTTCGTGATAGCTTGAGCGGGTAACGGCTCGACTCCCACGATGCTGTGGGCACTTGGGCAGGTAGTGGTTCTGAACCCGCTTCTGTGATCATTTGGGGATGGAGTTGGTGTAAAGCTCTTTTCGTGAGCATTTTAGTTTGTAGTGTCTCTAATGCCGATCAGCGTTTGATCACGTCATGGTTGCAAACTTGTAGCACGACCGGTCCTGGTTTCGGCTCTGTCTCGATGCGTGCCAAAGGGCTTTTATTTTTATAAAAGCTTTATTCACGGACGGAAGCAAATGTTATTTAAATCCTCCGCTCCCGAATGCTCTTGCTCATTTGGTCACAGACCGGTGTTGCTGCTTGCGATGGTGACGATGGCGACGGCGAAAGTGATGACGATTACCATGACGGCGGCGATGATTGTGATGCTTGTGGTAGTGACGATGATGATGCTGATAATGATGATGACGACGATGATGATGAGGATGATGATGACGATGATGATGCTGATGATGCTGATGATGATGCTGCTGATGAAAATGATGATGATGATGATGTTGTTGATGATGACGACTGCGGTGTCGATGACAACGATGATGCGATAGTGGAGCGGAGGATGAGAGGCTAAGGTCGATTGTGTTGATTCTGATACTGCTGATGATGATGATGTTGATGTTGCTCATGATGATGACGATTGCGATGGCGATGACAACGATGATGCGATGGTTGAGTGGATGATGAGAGGCTGAGGTCGATTATGATGATACTGATAATGCTAATGATGATGAGATTGTTGATGATGATGACGATGATGAGTATGATGATGCTGATGCTGATGCTGATGATGATGATGATGATGCTGATGATGATCATGATGATGATGGTGATGGTGATGGTGATGGTGATGGTGGTGATGGTGATGATGATGATGGTGGTGGTGGTGGTGCTGGTTGTTGTGATGATGATGATGCTGATGCTGATGCTGATGCTGATGATGATGATGATGATGATGATGATGATGATGATGATGATGATGATGATGATGATGATGATGATGATGCCGCTGCTGCTGATGATGATAGTGATGATGATGCTGATGATGCTGATGATGCTGCTGATGATGCTGCTGATAATGCCGATGATTGCGATGATGACTGGGGTGATGATCACGAGGACGAGGACGAGACGACGAGACCGATGGCCGCCGCCGACGACCGATCGGCGCGCGCCGTCGATCGGCAGCGGCCACGCGCGCGTCGCCGATCGGCGCGCCGCCGTTCGACCGGCAGCGCCGATCCTCGGCGGTGGCGCCGCCGACCGGCGCCGCGCCCCGCGGCCTTCGAGGATGCGCTGCCGGCGGCGGACGAGGCGGGCGGGGCCTGCTCCGAGCCGCCCCAGGCCCCGCCGCCGCGGCGCCCGCGCGCCCCGGCCAGCGCGCGCCGAGCGACGACGCCGATGGACCGCGAGGTCCCAGCTCTCCGACGATCGGCCTCCTCCTCCTCCTCCTCCTTTTCCTCCTCCTCCTCCTCCTCCGCCTCCTCCTCCTCCTCCTCCTCCTCCTCCTCCTCCTCTCCGAGGTCTCTGGGAGCGTTCCGCCAGAGGGTTCTGCGCGTTTGACCTGCTGGTGGTGACCACGGGGGAGTCCCACGGGGGGGACGGGGAGCCCGGGATCTGCCTGCCCAGATCGCCAGGTCGAGCAGCCGTCTCGCCAGGGACTTCCCCACAGTTGGCTCTGGGGTCGTGCTCTCGCCACCATGCCGGCTGCATCCGTTGGTCCGAGCAGCCACGGTCCTTGGTAAAGATACACCTCGAGCTACACATGGCCGCGCTCTCGTCTTTGTCCCGAGTCGTCGAGGTCTTGGAATCCCCAGGAATACTTCTGAATGCACGTTATCTTTAGCCGACCTCCTACTCCTCGACCCGCCTCTTTGCCTTTGCTGCTATCGAAGGCCCCGACGGCGAGTCACCGCCGCCCCCTGCCTTTTTGGAGGCGCCCATGTGGCCGAACGTTGAGGCCAGACCTGCCAAGCTATCAGACCATGTGTTCCCCGAATCGGTTTGGAAAGCCTTCGGGGAACACGTGGGCATCTTGAAGGTCATCTTGGCCGTCTGGAAGCCATTTTGACCCTTTCGGGCCTTCTTGGAGGACGTCTTGGAGCGCTCTTGGGCCGTCTTGGAGGCCATCTTGAGCGTTTTGGAGGCCTCTTGGGCTGTCTGGGGGGCCTATTGGGGCCGTCTTGGGCGATCTTTGGGGGCATTTGGGCCGTCTCGGACCGTCGGAAGGCCGAAACGAAGCAAATGCCACAATCCTTCAAAACTCCTCGGGCAATCAATGATTTTGGCTGTTTTGGGCCTTCCTTGAGGCCCTCTTGGAGGCCTCTTGGGCCGTCTTGGGCCATCTTAAGGCCATCTTCGGCCGTCTTGGTGGGCTCCTGGCCCGTCTGACGCCGTCGGAAGCCGTTTGGGGGGGTCTCTATGGGCCGACTTGAGGCCCTCTTGGAATGCTCCAGGACCGTCTTAGAGGCCATCTTGGGCGTCTTAAAGGCCTCCTGTGCTGTCTTGGGGGCCTCTTTGGGCCGTCTTGGGGGCCTCTTGGGCCGTTCTGGGGCTATCTTGGAGGCCTCTTGGGCGATCTTTGGGCAATCTTCGAGGGCTCTTGGGCCGTCTCGGGCCGTCGGAAGGCCGAAAAGAAGCAAATGTCAAAATCCTTGAAAAACCCAGGGAAAATCAATGTTGTTGGCCTTTTCTGGCCTTCCTGGAGGCCTCTTGGAGGCCTCTTGGGCCGTCTTGGGCCAGCTTCGGGCCAACTTCGGCCATCTCGGTGGGTTCCCGGCACGTCTGACGCCGTCGGGAGCCGTCTTGGGGGCCTTTCTGGGCCGACTTGGGGCCCTCTTTGGGCGCTTCGGGGCCGTCTTAGAGGCCATCTTGGGCGTCTTGGAGGCCTCTTGGGCCGTCTTGGGGCCCTCTTGGGGCGGTCTTGGGGGCGTCTGGGGCCGTCATGGGGCCATCTTGGAGGCCTCTTGGGCGATCTTGGGGCGATCTTGGGAGCCTCTTGGGCCGTCTTGGGCCGTCGGGAAGCCGAAAAGGTGCAAATGGCCAAATCCTTCAAACACCTTAGGAACATCAATGATTTTGGCCTCGTCGGGCCTTCCTGGAGGATCTCTTGGAGGCCTCTTGGGCCGTCTTGGAGGCCCCTTGCAGGCCTGTTGGGCCGTCTTAGACCATATTAAGGCCATCTTGGGCCGTCCTGGATGCATCTTGGGGCCATCTTAGCCGTCTTGGAGGCCATCTTGGCTGTCTTGGAGGCATCTTGGAGGCCATCCTGGGCCATCTTGGCCGTCTTGGGACAATCTTGGGCCATCTTGGGGCGGAACAGCCATTGACTTGTGCAGTTTCCGCGTGGCTGGCGGGACGGGCCGGAGCCCCAGGGGGAGTTCTTTTGGAAAAAGAAGCCGAACCAAAACCGATAGGATTCGGCACGCCAGGCACCCCTGCGATGAATCGACAGGGGGCGGCGGATCGAAGACGCCTTCGGCGAATCACCGCTGCCCCCTGCCTTTTTGGAAGCGCCCATGTGGCCGAACGTTGAGGCCAGACCTGCCAAGCTATCAGACCATGTGTTCCCCGAATCGGTTTGGAAAGCCTTCGGGGAACACGTGGGCATCTTGAAGGTCATCTTGGCCGTCTGGAAGCCATTTTGACCTTTTCGGGCCTTCTTGGAGGACGTCTTGGAGGGCTCTTGGGCCGTCTTGGAGGCCATCTTGAGCGTGTTGGTCTTGGGCCGTCTTGGGGGCCTCTTCGGGTCGAGTCTTGGGCCTCTGGGGCGATCTTTGGAGGCACTTGGGCCGTCTCGGGCCGTCGGAAGGCAGAAACAAAAACAAATGCCACAATCCTTCAAAACTCCTCGGGAAATCAATGATTTTGGCTTTTTGGGGCCTTCCTGGAGGCCCTCTTGGAGGCCTCTTGGGCCATCTTAGGGCCATCTTCGGCCGTCTTGGTGGGCTCCTGGTCCGTCTGACGACGTCGGAAGCCGTTTGGGAGGCCTCTATGGGCCGACTTGGGGCTCTCTTGGAAAGTTCCAGGGCCGTCTTGGAGGTCATCTTTGGCGTCTTAAAGGCCTCCTGTGCTGTCTTGGGGGCCTCTTGGGAACGTTTTGGGGCCCTCTTGGGCCGTTCTGGGGCCATCTTGGAGGCCTCTTGGGCGATCTTTCGGCGATCTTTGGGGGCTCTTGGGCCGTCTCGGGCCGTCGGAAGGCCGAAAAGAAGCAAATATAAAATCCGTCAAATACCTTAGGAACATCAATGTTTTTGGCCTCTTCTGGCCTTCCTGGAGGCCCTCTTGGGGGCCTCTTGAGCCGTCTTGGGCCAGCTTCGAGCCAACTTCGGCCATCTTGGTGGGTTCCTGGCACGTCTGACGCCGTCGGGAGCCGTCTTGGGGGCCTTTCTGGGCCGACTTGGGGCCCTCTTTGGGCGCTTCGGGGCCGTCTTGGAGGCCATCTTGGGCGTCTTGGAGGCCATTTTGGGCCGTCTTGGGGCCCTCTTGGGCCGTCTTGGGGCCCTCTTGGGGCCGTCATGGGGCCCTCTTGGGGCCCTCTTGGGGCCCTCTTGGGGGCCTCTTGGGCGATCTTGGGGGCCTCTTGGGCCGTCTTGAGCCGTCGGAATGCCGAGAAGAAGCAAATTCCGAAGTCCTTCAAAAACCTTAGGACAATCAATGATTTTGGCCTCTTCGGGCCCTCCTGGAGGACCTCTTGGAGGCCTCTGGGGGGCCTCTTGGGCCGTCTTGGGCCGTCTTGGACTCTCTTGGGCCGTCTTGGAGGCCGTCTTGGACCATCTCGGGCGGACTTGGAGGCCATCTTGGACCATCTTGGAGGCCATCTTGGGCCAACGTGGCCATCTTGGAGGCCATCTTGAACCATCTTGGAAGATTTTTTTCCGGATTGAGCTCCTTGAGATCCTTTCCAGGTGGCCGGCGGGACGGGCCGAAGCCCCAGGGGGAGTTCTTTTGGAAAAAGAGCCCAAACCAAAAGCCATAGGATTCGGCACGCCAGGCACCCCTTTGATAAATCAAAAGGGGGCGGCGGATCGAAGACGCCTACGGCGAATCACCGCCGCCCCCTGCCTTTTTGGAAGCGCCTATGTGGCCGAACGTTGAGGCCAGACCTGCCAAGCTATCGGACCACGTGTTCCCCGAATCGGTTTGGAAAGCCTTCGGGGAACACGTGGGCATCTTGAAGGTCATCTTGGCCGTCTTGGAGGCCTCTTGGGCAAGCTTTGGGCGATCTTTGGGGCTTTTTGGGCCGTCTCGGGCCAGCTTCGAGCCAACTTCGGCCATCTTGGTGGGTTCCTGGCACGTCTGAAGCCGTCGGAAGCCGTTTGGGGGGCCTCTATGGGCCGACTTGGGGCCCGCTTGGAATGCTCCAGGGCCGTCTTGGAGGCCATCTTGGGCGTCTGGGAGGCCATCTTGGGCGTGTTGGAGGCCTCTTGGGCCCTCTTGGGGCCCTCTAGGGGCCATCTTGGAGGCCACTTGGGCCATCATGGGGCTCTCTTGGGGGCCTCTTGGGCGATCTTGGGGGCTTCTTGGGCCGTCTTGAGCCGTCGGAGAGCCGAAAAGGCGCAAATGCCAAAATCCTTCAAAAACCAAGGGAAAATCAATGATTTTGGCCTCTTCGGACTCTCCTGGAGGACCTCTTGGAGGCCTCTTGGGCCGTCTGGGAGGCCTCTGGGGGGCCTCTTGGGCCGTCTTGGGCCGTCTTGGACTCTCTTGGGCCGTTTTGGAGGCCGTCTTGGACCATCTCGGGCGGACTTGGAGGCCATCTTGGGCCATCTTCGCGATTTTTTGAGGATGTCCCGAGCGAAACGGCCGTTTTGGGGCATTGACAGACGCATTTTGGGAAATGCGCGGGTGGCCGGCGGGACGGGCCGAAGCCCACTGGGGAGATCTTTTAGAAAAAAAACCAAAACCAAAACCTGAATCATCCAGCACGCCGTGCACCCCTGCAAGCAGGGGGCGGCGGATCTAGTGGCCTTCGGCCCATCCCGCCACCGTTCCTGGGTTGTAGGTCAGAGGACTCTTGGATGCCTGTGAGGATCTCTTGGGAGGCCTCTTGGATGCCTTTTGGAGGTGGTGTTGCGGGTGTATTGGGGCATCTTGCGGGCCTCTTGGGTCCTGATTTGGGCCTCTCGGGGCCTCTTAGGGGCATTTTGGGGCTTCTTGGGCGCAACTAGGGGGCTAGTGGGGGGATGATCTTGGGGCCATCTTGGGGCGGAGAGCTCACAATGTCAGTTCGTGTCCCCCATCTTGGGGCCCTCTTGGGGCCGTCTCTGGGGCCTCTTGGGGGCCTCTTGGGCCAGCCGTTTTGGGGCGATCTTGGACGCCTCTTGGGCCGTCTTGGACGCTCTGAAGACCGAAAGGGCGGCAATGCGACAACCATGCAAACGCCACAGGATTTAGACGGTTTTGGTTTCTGGGGCCGCCCTCCAGGGCTTCCAAGACGGTCCGGGAGGCGTCCAAGCGGGCTCCACAGCGGTCCCTGGGGCCATCTGAAGCCACGTTGGACAGTCCAACTGATGCCTCAGGGCACGTTGGCGGATTAGGGTGCTTGAGGATGAGGAGAGGTCGTCCTCGTCCTTGTGCTTCTCTTCCTCCTCGTTGTCCTCATGCTCCTCCTCGCTATCCTCACGTTCGCCACGTCGTCCTCGTCATCGACTCCTCGTTGCCCTCGCCTTCCTTTTCTTCTTCGCCCAATACGCCCATTAGACTACAGCGGCGCTTCCCGTTCTTGTCCGATCAGGTTAGGGTGCTTGAGGATGAGGAGAGGTCGGAGGATGCCAGCTAAAGGATTTGCCCCTCGCTCGTAGAGTAGGCAGTAGGCCCGATTGCTTTCAGATTCGGGCTGGCCAGCCAAGGAGGAGTTGACTGAGTAGATGGACTGGTGGGACGGGTTAAGTGTGTGGGGGCGGCGTGGTGCCAGTGCCAGCAGAGGCGTGTAACGAGGAGGATGAAAGAGGGAACAGGACAGCGGGCGGGCGCGCTGGCAAAGGGCGGTGCCGAGCCCGCGTGGCATCCCGACCGGAAATACATCCTGTCGGCGGTGAGCGAGGGGGGACGTGAGAAGGGGCGGGCCTTCTCAGAAGGCTCGGGAGCCCCCTGGCTTTCTCAGAAGCTTTCTGAGCCTTCTCCGAAGACGCTGGAAACCTTTCAGGAGGCTAGAGGCCTTCTGAGAAGCCCCACCGCCTTCTGAGAAGGCCTCCTCGTTTTCAGTTCCCCCCCTTGATCGCCGAATGAAAGACATCTTGGGAGAGCTGGGGAACGATTCGGGATCAAACAAGAGTCCGTTCAGCGTTCGGATTGGCCGAGTCCCTTCCGGTGATGCCCAGGGGTCTGGAGGACCCCTCCTCCTCCTCCTCCTCCCCCCCCTCCTCCTCCTCCTCCTCCTCCTCCTCCTCCTCCTCCTCCTCCTCCTCCTCCTCCTCCTCCTCCTCCTCCGTCTCCGCCTCCTTCGAGGAGGAGGAGGAGAAGGAGAAGGGATCGTCATCAAAAAGAGTCTGGTCAGCGTTTGGATTGGCCGACTCCCTTCCGGTGATACCCGGGAGGCCAGGGCTCCTTTTGGCCCCGAGGCGGCAGTTCCACGGCTGATTGGTCAGGCCAGTGTTCGGGCGGCTCCCATGGCACTCGATCAACTCGCAGAGGAGGGAGAAAACGTACCAATACTGCTACCCTTCCCTCGTTTTTGCTGTGTTGGCCTCCTCGGCTCCGCCGCTGGGTTCGCCCCGAAATTCTGGTCAGAACGCGCCCCGGGAGAGGTCCAGGGAGTAGCGTTAGCGGTGCCTGTTTGTTTTCCCGGAAACTCCCTCGGAGCCCAGCGTTATTTGCTTCCTGAAAGGGCGAGTGCAGGGAGGCCGGGACGAGTCAGAAGCGGCTGACGGCGGTGGGGCCGCGGTGACGGACGCCGAGCCCAGAACACTGACGAAGAGGCAAGATTATTCAGCACGGTCAGCACCGACACGAGCACCCGTGGCACCATAGGTTTTTCGGAGGTGGTGGGGGGATTTTCAGAGGCTTTGCGGATGTCTCGGGGCATGCTCGTAGATCTTCGAAGGCTCTTGGAGGCCCTTGGAGGCCTTCGGATGTTCCTGGTGGCGCAGGAGGTAAGGAGAGGACGATGGGTATTATTTGGAAAAGGGTGGGTGAATGGAGGGGGTAGACCAGGGGAGGGAACAGACATTTGAGAGAGGAATGAAGGTGCCGTCGATGAAGATGAGGAGAAGGAGGATGAAAAGGAGGTTGAGGAGGATGAGCAGGAGGATGAAGAGGAGGAGGAGGAGGAATAGGAGGAGGAAGAGGAGGAAGAGGAAGAGGAGGAGGAGGAGGAGGAGGACGAGGAGGAGGAGGAGGAGGGCGAGGAAGAGGAGGAGGAGGAGCAGAGGAGGGGGTGGAGGAAGACAGACGAGCAGGAGGATAATGGCGGGACAAGCAGGAGGAGGGAGATGAGGAGGAGGTGGAGGAGGTGGAGGAGGAGGAGGAGGACAAGTGTAAGCCCAAGACTCATCCACGATGTTGGGATAATCCCTTCCTCCAAGCTCCCTCTTCATATGCCGCATACAAGGATCCATTTTTCACTGAGGGAACTGCCCCGTTGGGAGTCAACCGTTTGAAGATCCTGAAGCGTGCCAAGCACCATTCTCGGAACTTCACCGCCAAGGTTCAACATGACTATTGCGTCTTGACGATACTGACTCGTGCCACAATACCATTCCTGGGACTTCAAGACCGCGAATCAACGTGACCGTTGCGTCCTAACAGTCCAGAAACGTTCCGAACGCCGCTTCTGCTACGTTAACCATTGGAATCCGCGAACATGTTGAATTCGAATGTGCGCGGCGCTGAGGCGAGAACCACATTTTGAAAAGAAGCCGCCCTCAACCTGGGAAGCTCTCACATATTTTAAGAACGCATATGCTTGGCGCTAAGACGATCACCACATTTTGCAAACTTTCGCCCTCAATCCGTGCAACTCTTGCAACTTGTTCAAACGAGTGGGCGCAGCGCCAAGGCGAGAGCCGCATTTTGAAAACCACCCACCCTCAATCCGTGAAGCTCTTGCGTTGTTGGAACGAATGCGCGCGGCGCTAAGGCGAGAGCCAACGGTCCTCAATCCGTGACGCTCCGCCCTTCATCCGTGAAGCTGTTGCAAATGTTTGATCTTCGGGATCCTAAGTGGTAAGGATGTCTGAGACGAAACGCCCCCTTTCGACCAGCCTCGGGGTGAGACAGGGAGGATTTTCGATAAGGACAAGGCATGGAGGAGGAGGAGGAGGAGGAGGAGAAGGAGGAGGGAGGAGGTGGAGGAGGAGGAGGAGGAGGAGGAGGAGGAAGAGGCGGAGGAGGAGGAGGAGGAGGAGGAGGAGGAGGAGGAGGAGGAGGAGGAGGAGGAGGAGGAGGAGGAGGAGGAGGAGGAGTAGGAGGAGGAAGGAGGAGGAGGATGGGTGCTCGGCTCGCAGTGACGAGATCCGCCATGCAGTTGGGGACGCGCAAATTGGCGTCGGCGCCCCGGCCAGAACCGACGCTTTGCAGAAAGTGTTGACGGCCAGCGCTGACGAGTTGCCAGACTTTTTGTTCGTCTCCATCGACGTAAAGTGTGCTTTCCGCAGATGCAGGCGCCGCGAGCTTTCTCGAGCCTTGCGCCGTCGGTGCCTGGACGTGGAGCTACTGGCCCGCACGAAGTACGACCGCCCTGGGCAGCGCGTCCTCCGTGGCAACCGCGGGCCTGGTGAAGTGGGACGGCAGGTGCTGGGCCTAGACGAGGGCTGCCCTGCCTCGCCAGCGTTTTTCGCCATTGCGTTGGCGGATCCTCTGGGTATTGTGCGCCGGGAGATGCAGGCGCTGCGCGCGAGGGCAGATTCGGTTGCCTACCTCGACGACGTAGACTTCCGGGTGCCCCAGGAGCATGTGGAGCAGGCCATGCAGCTGGCTTCCCAGGCGGTCGGCGCGACAGGCCTCAAGTTCAGCACCGCCAAACTTGTAGTTTCCTTCGGGCGCGCCCGCTGGCATCCCAGCTGCGCTGCAGCCGAGCGTCGTGCCAGTGAAGCCAGGTGTGGGGAGCTCAATACTCTGCGTGCGTAGCGGACGTCTCCAGGAGGACGACGATGACTTGCGCGACGTGCTGGCAGGGGTCGACGGGTTAGTCCAGGTGGACTGCTCGAGGGCCAGGATTGTCGCGATCGCAGACCGCTGGCGTCTCCGTCGTCCGCCATGGCTTAGCAGAGCACGTTGCGTGGTCAGGTTTTGCGAGCGTCGTGAGCGGCGTTGTCACTCATGTTCAGCGCGCGCAGGCAGGCGACCCCGTGCAGTGGCGCCGATTAGACGACAAAGTTGTTGCCACTGTCGGGGTTCGACTCGGCGAGCCGCTGTCGGACTTATCCCGCAAGGTCCTGTTCTCGAGCGCGAAGTTCGGCGTCGGCGGTCTGGCGAGCGCGGAGACCAGGACGGACCCTGCCTTCCTCGGCTCCTGGACACAGGTGGAGGCCGTCGTCTACCGGTTGCAGCGCTCGGAAACGTCGGCGCAGCAGCAGTAGCACTAGACAGTGCGGGCGGCGACGGAACGAGTGCGGGCGGCGGGCGGATCAGTGGCAATCCGCACTCAGAAGGCCATCGCCCAGTCTTTGCTAGCCAGGCGGAACCGACAGCTCAAGGCAGGGCTGGAGGACGACGCGGCGACACTCCTCAACTCCCAGGCTTTGGAGGGCGGGGCGTGGCTCCAAGCAACCCTTTGCGATCGTGATGTGATGTCGGACGACGAATTCAGCGTGTGCTTGCGGCGGCGCCTTCTTGTCGAATACCCAACCAGACAGGGCGCGTTGCCGTGCATGCTCTGGGCCCGCGGTGCCCGCCGAACGTGCGGGTGTATCTTGCGACGTCGTTGGGGCAGCCACGCCGTTTCCTGCGAGAAAGGCCCAGGCTGCTCCAGACGCCACAACGACTGCTCGGAGGAGCTGGCTGGCTGGGGTGCCAGGGGCGCGTGGGCCCTGAGACTCTGACAGAACTGCGCGTGCTTAGCTGGGGCCAGCCAGGCCAGCGGGGCATGGACCGGGCGGTGATGGACGTAGTCGCTCCCAGAGACTTGGCCGGCCAGGGGCGGCTGTTCATACATGTGTCGGTCGTGGAACCGACTTCGGCCGATGCCGCTGCGGCACAGGCCCGTGCCCGCCGCCCAGGCTTGGCAGCTGCAGACCAGGAGCGCACCAAACACACGCGCCACCCCGGTGGACACTTGCTGCTGGCCGTGGGTGGCTCGCGATCACGGCCGCGTTCCCATCTCCAACGCCTTCTGGTTTCTTCTGCCTTTCTCCCCCCTTTGCTCTCTCCTTCCCCCATGCTGTTTTTCTTAAGGGGGGGTGGGCCCTTTCGCCAGTACCCGGGTGGACTGAGAAAACATTTGGATGGGTGCACCCCCTCTATGGCTCTGTGTGGACGGTCGGCCAGTACGCCTGGCCATAGTGGACGTTTGTTCTAAAGTGGGACACGTGCCGGGGTCGCGGATTCAGCAAGAAGAAGAGGAGGAGGAAGAGGAGAGGGACGAGGAGGAAGAGGAGGAGGAGGAGGAGGGAGAGGAGGCGGAGGAGGAGGAGGAGGAGGAGGAGGAGGAGGAGGAGGAGGGAGAGGAGGACGAGGAGGAGGAGGAGGAGTGAAAGAGGAGGAGGAGAAGAGGAGGATGAGGAGGAGGAGGAGGAGGAGGAGGAGGAGGAGGAGGAGGAGGAGGAGGGAGGGGAGCATAATGATGATGATGATGATGATGATGATGATGATGATGATGATGATGATGATGATGATGATGATGATGATGATGATGATGATGATGATGATGATGATGATGATGATGATGATGCTGATGATGCTGATGATGATGATGATGATGATGATGATGATGATGATGATGATGATGCTGCTGCTGATGATGATGATGATGATGATGAGGAAGAGGAGGAGGAGGATGATGATGAGGAGGAGGAGGAGGGGGAAAAGGAGGAGGAGGCGGAGGAGGAAGATGATGATGATGAGGAGGAGCAGGACACCTAATAACAATACTAATCGTAGTACAATAATCATAGTAAGCTTAATACGAGTCATACGAGTTTTACTGACAATAGCAGCAGTAGTAAGAGTAGTAATGAGACAGAGGATGATGACGCACAATCATAATAATACGAGAAACAATAAGAATCATACGACCTTTATGAATACTAACACTAATAGTTGTAATGCGAACAATGATAATGATACTGATTCTGGTCATAACAATAATAATCATTAGAACAATACATGTAATTCTATAATACCGGAGAAAAGCCCAATCATGATATTTTTAGGGCTGTAGGGCTATGGGGCTATACGGTTGTAGGACCATAGGGCTAGGGCTATAGGACTATAGGGTTATAGGGCTATAGCAACAGGCAGTAAGGCTATAGGGCTATAGGCCTATAAGGGCTATAGGGTTAGAGGGCTATAGGGCGATTTGGGCTATAGGGCATAAGGACTATAGGGCTATTAGGGCTATAGGGCTATAGGGCTATAGGGCTATAGGGCTATAGGGCTATAGGGCTATAGTGCTATAGGCCTAGAGGTCTATAGGGATATAGGGCTATAGAGCTATAGGGCTATAGGGCGATAGAGCACCGCGGGCACCCCGGGGCGCCTCCGGGCACCCTGGGGCACCTCCGGGCAACCCTGCAGACCTCCGGGCACCTCCGGGCACCCGGGCACCCGGGCACCCCCGGGCACCTGGGCACCCCCGGGCATCCGGGCACCTGGGCGTGCGGCGAAAATCGGCGGCAAACCTAACCTAACCATCTGAATCCGCTAAGACCCCAACAGAGGCAAGCTCTGATTGAGTAATAACGAAGAGTGAGGCGAATACGGACGCTAATAATAACAATAATAAGGCGACCAATGCTAATGCTTCTGATACGAAGCTAATGACACCGGAGAAACATCCAATCATATTTTTGTTGGGGCAACGGGGCTATTTGGGCTATATGGCTATAGGGGTATAGTGATATAGGGCTATTGGGCTATAGGGGCTATAGGACATTAGGGCTATGGGGCTATAGGGCTATATGGCTATAGAGCTATAGGGCTATAGGGCTATAGGGCTATAGAGCTATAGGGCTCTAGGGCTTTAGGGCTATAGGGCCATCGTGCTATAGGGCTATAGGGCTATAGGGCTATAAGGCTATAGGGCTATAGGGCTATTGGGCTATATGGGCTATATGGGCTATTGGGCTATTGGGCTACTGGGCTATAGGGCTATAAAGCTATATAAGGCTATAGGGCTATATGGCCATAGGGTACCAGGGAGCCCCCGGGCACCTCAGGGCACCCCCGAGCACCCGGGCACCCGGGCACCCCCGGGCACCGGGGCACCTGGCCACCGGCCACCGAAATCCTGGGGCACCGGGCACCCACGGGCACCCACGGGCACCCCGGCACCCCGGCACCCGGCCACCCAATCGGCGCCGCACCTCACCTAACCATATGAATCCGCTAGGGCCCCTACAGAGGCAAGCTCTGATTTGGGAATGAGAGCCGTCAGACGCATACTAATAATTAATAAGCAGGCTAAGACGACGAACCCGAAAACGTAGTACTAGCAACATTGATAAAAACAATCTTCAACATTCCAATAGTAACCAGGATACCAGTAATACGAACACTATAACTTAAACGACGAATAATAACACTCATAATGAGAATGCTAGTGAGACTAATCATCATCATCATCATCATCCTACTAACACTAACAATACTACTAGCAAGACTAATGCTAATAATAATGATAACTCTAATTACAGTAATAATGCGTAATAGCGATACTGATGATGATGATGCTGATGATGATGAGGATATTAATCCGACTAGTATTACCAAGACGAATGATAAATCAATTCTTGACGCTTCGCGTATCCCCACCAGCCCATCCTACACCAGGCACTCGAACGAAGAGCGCCGATGATCGGCAGCTGTTCTTCTCCCCCTCTTCCTCCTTCTCCTCCGCCTTCTTCCTCCTCCTCTCCTCCTCCTCCCTCTCCTCCTCCTCTTCCTCCATCAATAGTAAGATCCGGATTGGAAACTAAGGTAACCCCAAAATGGCCCCAAGATGGCCCCAAGATGGCCCAAAATGGCCCAAAGATGGCCCAACATGGCCCCACGATGGCCCTAGCTGGCCCCAAGATGGCTCCTTAGGGGAAGCTTGGAGGTGGAACAAGGCTCTTACTCTTGACTTTGGAAAACTTGACTTTACACCATTCTGAAAAGTCAAGAGTAAGAGCCGAATTGGAAGCCAAGGTAACCCCAAGATGGCTCCAAGATGGCCCAAGATGGCCCCAAGATGGCCCCAAATGGCTCAAAGATAGCCCAACATGGCGTCTGGGGTCCTTTTAGACGCCATCGGGGCGCTCTGGGGGGGCATCTTGGAGCAAATGTATCAAAGAAGAGCAGAGCTTTAATTAGCGTTGCCCCTCCAGACTGTCTAACATCGCTTCCTGGACCCCTCTTGGATCGCTCTTGGAGCGCTCTTGGACGCTGTTGAGGCAGTCTTGAGGCTCTCTTGGGCCCCTGTTGGGTCCCAGTTGGGACATCTTGGCGCTGAGGCCTCGGATGGGCTTCGGAAGCGAACAAGTGAGAACACCAAAAACATTGATCTTCCCTCGGGTTTTGAAGCATTTTGGCCTTTTGAGGGCACTCTAATGATGCTCTTGTGGGCACTTGGAACCATCTTGGAGCGGTCTTGGAACGTGTTGGAGCGTCTTCTGAACCATCTTCAGGCATCTTGCGCTATCTTGAGCCATCTTGGAGGCGATCTTGGGCTCTCTGAGGCCCTCTTGGAGCCGTCCTGGGTCATCTTGGACGCTCTGACCGCTTCCCGCCCCTCCTGTCCAGGTCAGCGGGGAGGGGGTAGGGGGAGGGGTAAACCCCTCCCCGAAGGGGAAGAGGGAGGGGTGGAAGAGGAAACGCCCTAAACCACCGACGCCCAGAGGGCTGGTGGGATTTTAGAATTCTTTTGTTTCAACCTCACCCCCTGTTTTTTTGCACGAAGACCCCGAGCGTTGAGGCCAGACCTGCCAAGCTGTCGGACCGTGTGTTCCCCGAATCGGTTTGGAAAGCCTTCGGTGAATACGTGGGCGTCTGGAAGGTCCTCTTGGCCGTCCGGAGGCCATGTTGATCCTCTCGGGCCTTCTTGGAGGGCGTTTTGGGGGGCTCTTGGGCCGTCTTGGAGGCCATCTTGAGCGTCTTGGATGCCTCTTGGGCCGTCTTGGGGGCCTCTTGGGGCCGTCTTGGGTCTCTTGGGCGATCCTTGGGGGCACTTGGGCCGTCTCGGGCCGTCGGAAGGCCGAACAGAAAGCAAATGCCACGATCCTTCAAAAATTAATGGGAAATCAATGATTTGGGCCTTTTCTGGCTTTCCTGGAGGCTCTCTTGGAGGCCTCTTGGGCCGTCTTGGGCCATCTTAGGGCCATTTTCGGCCGTCTTGGTGGGCTCCTGGCCCGTCGGGAGCCGTTCGGGGGGCCTCTCTGGGCCGACTTGGGGCCCTCTTGGAATGCTCTAGGGCCGTCTTGGAGGCCATCTTGGGCGTCTTAAAGGCCTCCTGGGCCGTATTGGGGGCCGTCTTGGGGGCTTCTTGGGTCGTTCTGGGGCATCTTGGAGGCCTCTTGGGCGATCTTTGGGCGATCGTTGGGGGCCCTTGGGCCGTCTCGGGTCGTCGGAAGGCCGAAAAGAAGCAGATGTCAAAATCCTTCAAAAACCTAAGGAACGTATGTGTGTTTGGCCTTTTCTGGCCTTCCTGGAGGCCCTGGCCCGAGGCATTGTGGCAAGTCTTCAGGCATTTGGAACATTTGGTTTGTGCCTATTGCCGCCAAGCCGCTGTTACTCCGCCGCTGCCGCAATGAACGTCGCGGTGCTTGCAGGAGCGTTCGCCATCTTGCTCGTCGGCCGCGGCTGCGTCGCCGCCGACGACCTGCCCGTGTCTTTGGAGGAGCGTCGTCTGATGGAGGGCGACTCGCGCAACTGCGACGCCACGAACGAGGCCGACGGCGTGGGGCTGCTTTAGTCACGGGCGTCGAACCCGGCGGACCGCAAATCGCGCATGCAGGGCCACAAACAACATGAGGAGGCGAGAGTGGAGGATGTACCGATCGATGTCCAGAACCTCAACTCTACCATTCATCGCCAGCATGAACATCCTGGGGACGTGCATCTCCTTGGGAAAGATTGCAACAAAGAGTGCCCTGAAGCAGACACTTTCTGCTGCACTTATAGCGTCGGGTTGGTCAGACAAACTTGCTGCGTGAGTCACAATGCGTGGATTATTCCAGGATACCCTTGCCCACATAATCAGTGGAATCGTTGCACGAGGGGGTATTGTTGTAAAGGCAGCATTTGTAGTCCGTGCTAGCTCAGTTGTCCTCCTCTCTGCCCCGCTGGGTTACACGTCCTGCCCGTTCGCGTGCGAACCCGAAGGCTTCGTTGCCGTTGCGGCTGGTTGCCCAAGACGCCCCCAAGCAACCCAGGATAGCTTTCGGGCGGCTCTCCAGGCTCCCAGGAGGCCTCCAAAAGACCTCAAGATAGCTCCGAGAGGCCTTCCGAGAGCGCCCGGAGAACCTCATATCGTTAATGTTCATTGTTCATTGTTTCTGTTCAGGGTTTTTGGCCTTCTCGCCACTTCATGCTTCCAACGCTCCAGGACGGCCGAAGAGGCCCCCAAGACCGCCCCGAGACCGCCCAAGAGGCCCCCAAGACGGCCCCAGGACGGGCCAAGACGGCCCCGAGACTGCCGAAGAGGCGCCCAGGACAGCTCCAGACCACCCCAGAACAGGCCCACGGTGAGCCCAAGAGCGGGAGCAGGAGGCCTCCAGAGACCTTTGAGAGGACTCCGAGACCCCCCAGGGGCCTCCAACGCACCCCAGACCCTTGAGAGGCCCCCCAAAAATTCCCGACGAGGCCCCCCAAACAGCCCAAGAGAGCTTCGAGAGCCGTCCCGAGAGAGCCCGAAGAGGATCTTTGCTTCCCTGTGGAGTTTGTCTACGTTTTTCGCCTTCTCACGTTTTTCCCGCTTCCAACGCTCCAAGACCGAGGAATTTGAGATAGAAAAAAAGGAGGAATTCCAATGATTCCCGTTATTTTCCAGCTGGGACTCCTACTCCCTATCCTCTTTCTCGAGCCCCATCAAGACTTCGGGGGCACATGCAATAATGTTTCGGGAACGCTGTTGAACTCTCTGACGCTGTCTTGACACTCTCTTGGATCGTCTTCGTGTCCCCTGGCTTGTAACACCTGTAGCCAGCGCGGCGTTGCGACTGCGGGAGGAGGGAGCCTCAACCGCGGTGTCGCCGATGCCAGATGTGCTCGCCTTGCTGAGTGGAGCTCGGCGCTGACTGAACGACTGGCACTCGCGGCGCTAATTAGGCTCGAAGTAGTCTGCGCTTGCGGGTGGGTCCTTTTACCTAACAGCGAAGACTGATCGGTTTCTAGTGGTGTCAAAAGAGAGCATCTGATGACTCAGAAGGGAGGTCTGGGCGGTATCCGGACAGCGAGGGCCGGGCTCAGGGCCGGGCTCGTTTTAAGCAAACAGTCGCACACTTCGTGCTCTTCGACCTCCCGAAATTCCACTCCCGGGCCACATTGTGAATGCCCGAAGCCAACTGTAGGCCACTTCGTGCTCTACGACTTCCCAGAACTCCATTCCTGGGCCACATTTTGGATGCTCGGAGCCTACTGTAAGCCACTTCGTGCTCTTCGACTTCCAGAATTCCATTCCCGGGCCACATTTTGGATGCTCGGAGCCAACTGTAGGCCACTTCGTGCTCTTCAAGTTCCCAGATCTCCATTCCCGGGCGACATTTTGGATGCCCGGAGCCAACTGTAGGCCACTTCGTGCTCTACGACTTCCCAGAATTTCATTCCCGGGCCACATTTTGGATGCTCGGAGCCAACTGTAGGCCACTTCGTGCTCTTCGACTTCCCAGATCTCCATTCCCGGGCTACATTTTGGATGCCCGGAGCCAACTGTAGGCCACCTCGTGCTCTTCGACTTCCCAGAACTCCATTCCCGGGCCACATTTTTGATGCTCGGAGCCAACTGTAGGCCACTTCGTGCCCTTCGAGGTCCTAGAACCATATTCCCGGGTTACATTTTGAATGCCCAGAGCCAACTTTGCCACTTCGTGTTCTTCGGGCAATATTTTGCTTATTGGATGTCCCCGTCGTGTCTCTCGCCGCCCGATTGCCGGTTTGTTGCGTTCGTCATCGTGCAGGGCAAGACGGCGGACCCAGGCGTCATATTGTTACTTAGCAGCTTTTGCTGACAGGTTTCTAGTGGGGTCAAAACAGAGGGGGGTCTGGGCGGGTGCCGGGGAGGAGGGCCGGGAACAGAGCCGGGCTCGTTTTAAGCCAACAGTCGCACATTTCGTGCTCTTCGACCTCCCAGGATTCAACTCCCGGGCCACATTTTGAATCACCGGAACCGACTGTAGGCCACTTCGTGCTCTTCGACTTCCCAGAACTCCATTCCCGGGCCACATTTTGGATGCCCGGAGCCAACTGTAGGCCACTTCGTGCTCTTCGATTTCCGAGATCTCCATTCCCGGGCGACATTTTGGATGCCCGGAGCCAACTGTAGGCCACTTCGTGCTTTTCGAGTTCCCAGAACTCTATTCCCGGGCCACATTTTGAATGCCCGGAGTCAACTGTAGGCCACTTCGTGGTCTTCGAGTTCCCAGAATTCCATTCCTGGGCATGATTTTGAATGCCCGGAGCCAACTGTAGGCCATTTCGTGTTCTTCTAGTTCCCAGAATTCCATCCCGGGCCACATTTTGAATGCTGAGACAGGCTGAGGCTGAGGCTGAAGCAGGCTGAGGCTGAGGCAGGCTGAGGCTGGCCGAGGCTGCAGGCAGACTGAGGCTGAGGCTGAAGCAGGCTGAGGCTGAGGCAGAGGCAGGCTGAGGCTGAGGCAGGCTGATGCTGAGGCAGGCTGAGGCTGAGGCTGAGGCTGATGCACGCTGAGGCTGAGGCAGGCTGAGGTTGAGGCCAAGGCTGAAGGCAGACTGAGGCTTTGGCTGAAGCAGGCTGAGGCTGAGGCTGAGGCTGAGGCAGGCTGAGGCTGAGGCTGAGGCAGGCTGATGCTGAGGCAGGCTGAGGCTGAGGCAGGCTGAGGCTGAGGCTGAGGTTGATGCGCGCTGAGGCTGAGGCAGGCTGAGGCGGAGGCCGAGGTTGAAGGCAGACTGAGGCTGAGGCTGAAGCAGGCTGAGGCTGAGGCTGAGGCAGGCTGAGGCTGAGGCTGAGGCTGAGGCTGATGCTGAGGCAGGCTGAGGCTGAGGTTGAGGCTGATGCAGGCTGAGGCTGAGGCAGGCTGAGGCTGAGGCCGAGGCTGAAGGCAGACTGAGGCTGAGGCTGAAGCAGGCTGAGGCTGAGGCTGAGGCAGGCTGAGGCTGAGGCTGAGGCAGGCTGATGCTGAGGCAGGCTGAGGCTGAGGCTGAGGCTGATGCAGGCTGAGGCTGAGGCAGGCTGAGGCTGAGGCTGAGGCTGAGGCTGAGGCTGAGGCTGAAGCAGGCTGAGGCTGAGGCTGAGGCAGGCTGAGGCTGAGGCAGGCTGAGGCTGAGGCTGAGGCAGGCTGAGGCTGAGGCTGTGACTGCGACTGCCGTTGCCACTGCGACTGTCATCGCGAATGCGACTACGACTGCGAGAACAGCAGAATTCTACAACTGGATTCTCATCCGAATCTTAAGGGGAATGCTTCCAGATATGCTCCTACACATCGCTGTTAGGTTGCTTTGCCGGGATAATTACCTAACAGTTTTTGCTGATAGGTTTCTGGTGGTGTCAAAAGAGAGCATCTGGACTCCACAGGAGGGTCTGGGCGGGTGCCGGGGAGGAGGGCCGGGAACAGAGCCGGGCTCGTTTTAAGCCAACAGTCACACACTTCGTGCTCTTCGACCTCCCAGAACTCCACTCCCGGGCCACATTTTGAATAACCGGAGCCAACTGTAGGCCACTTCGTGCTCTTCGACTTCCCAGAACTCCATTCCCCGGCCACATTTTGGATGCCCGGAGCCAACTGTAGGCCACTTCGTGCTCTTCGAGTTCCCAGAACTCCATTCCCGGGCCACATTTTGGATGCCCGGAGCCAACTGTAGGCCACTTCGTGCTCTTCGACTTCCCAGAACTCCATTCCCGGGCCACATTTTGGATGCCCGGAGCCAACTGTAGGCCACTTCGTGGTCTTCGAGTTCCCAGAACTCCATTCCTGGGCATGATTTTGAATGCCCGGAGCCAACTGTAGGCCACTTCGTGTTCTTCGAGTTCCCAGAACTCCATTCCCGGGCCACATTTTGAATGCTGAGACAGGCTGAGGCTGAGGCTGAAGGCAGGCTGAGGCTGAGGCAGGCTGAGGCTGAGGCCGAGGCTGAAGGCAGACTGAGGCTGAGGCTGAAGCAGGCTGAGGCTGAGGCTGAGGCAGGCTGAGGCTGAGGCTGAGGCTGATGCTGCAGGCTGAGGCTGAGGCTGAGGCTGATGCAGGCTGAGGCTGAGGCAGGCTGAGGCTGAGGCCGAGGCTGAAGGCAGACTGAGGCTGAGGCTGAAGCAGGCTGAGGCTGAGGCTGAGGCAGGCTGAGGCTGAGGCTGAGGCAGGCTGAGGCTGAGGCCTGAGGCTGAGGCTGAGGCTGAGGCTGAAGGCTGAGGCTGAGGCAGAGGCAGGCTGAGGCTGAGGCAGGCTGATGCTGAGGCAGGCTGAGGCTGAGGCTGAGGCTGATGCAGGCTGAGGCTGAGGCAGGCTGAGGCTGAGGCCGAGGCTGAAGGCAGACTGAGGCTGAGGCTTGAAGGCAGGCTGAGGCTGAGGCAGGCTGAGGCAGGCTGAGGCTGAGGCTGAGGCAGGCTGATGCTGAGGCAGGCTGAGGCTGAGGCTGATGAGGCAGGCTGAGGCTGAGGCAGGAGGCCGAGGCTGAAGGCAGACTGAGGCTGAGGCTGAAGCAGGCTGAGGAGGTGAGGCAGGCTGAGGCTGAGGCTGAGGCAGGCTGAGGCTGAGGCTGTGACTGCGACTGCCGTTGCCGCTGCGACTGTCATCGCGAATGCGACTACGACTTCGAGAACAGCAGAATTCTACAACTGGATTCTCATCCGAATCTTAAGGGGAATGCTTCCAGATATGCTCCTACACATCGCTGTTAGGTTGCTTTGCCGGGATAATTACCTAACAGCTTTTGCTGACAGGTTTCTAGTGGGGTCAAAAGAGAGCATCATGACTCCTCAGGGGGGTCTGGGCGGGTGCCGGGGAGGAGAACCGGGAATCGTTTTTCGCCAACAGTCACACACTTCGTGCTCTTCGACCTCCCAGAACTCCATTCCCGGGCCACATTCTGGAGAACTGGGAACAGAGCCGGGCTCGCTTTTCGCCAACAGTCACACACTTCGTGCTCTTCGACCTCCCAGAACTCCATTCCCGGGCCACATTCTGGAGAACCGGGAACAGAGCCGGGCTTGTTTTTCGTCAACAGTCACACACTTCGTGCTCTTCGACTTCCCAGAACTCCATTCCCGGGCTACATTTTGAGTGCCCGGAGCCAACTGTAGGCCACTTCGTGCTCTTCGAGTTCCCAGAACTCCATTCCCGGGCCACATTTTGAATGCCCGGAGCCAACTGTAGGCCACTTCGTGCTCTTCGAGTTCCCAGAACTCCATTCCCGGGCCACATTTTGAATGCCCGGAGCCAACTGTAGGCCACTTCGTGCTCTTCGATTTCCCAGAACTCCATTCCCGGGCCACATTTTGGATGCCCGGAGCCAACTGTAGGCCACTTCGTGGTCTTCGAGTTCCCAGAACTCCATTCCCGGGCCACATTTTGGATGCCCGGAGCCAACTGTAGGCCACTTCGTGCTCTTCGAGTTCCCAGAACTCCATTCCTGGGCATGATTTTGAATGCCCGGAGCCAACTGTAGGCCACTTCGTGTTCTTCTAGTTCCCAGAACTTCATTCCTGGGCCACATTTTGAATGCTGAGGCAGGCTGATGCTGCGGCCGAGGCAGGCTGAGGCTGAGGCAGGCTGAGGCTGAGGCCGAGGCTGAAGGCAGACTGAGGCTGAGGCTGAAGCAGACTGAGGCTGAGGCTGAGGCAGGCTGAGGCTGAGGCTGAGGCTGATGCTGCTGAGGCTGAGGCAGGCTGAGGCTGAGGCTGAGGCTGATGCAGGCTGAGGCTGAGGCAGGCTGAGGCTGAGGCCGAGGCTGAAGGCAGACTGAGGCTGAGGCTGAAGCAGGCTGAGGCTGAGGCTGAGGCAGGCTGAGGCTGAGGCTGAGGCTGAGGCTGAGGCTGAGACTTTTGCTGCGACTCTGCGAATCTACGACTAGAGGGGAATCTGCTTTCAGATATGCTTCCACATATCGCTGTTAGGTTGCTTTGCCGGGATATTTTTTCCCCATATCCTAAGATGGGGTTCTTGTTATTACTTGGACGCCTCCTACTCCTTCTCCTCCCTCCTCCTCTTTTCTCCTCCCCTCCTGTCGGACTTACTCATACTCACACTTGCTCATACACAGACTTACTCATACTACTCACACCCAGACGTACTCATACACAGACTCACTCATACCCAGACTTACTCATACACAGTATTAGTCATACTCAGACTTACTCATACCCAGACGTACACATACACAGACTTTCTCATACACAGACCTACTCATACCCAGACTTACTCATACACAGACTTACTCATACACAGACTTACTCATACTCAGGCATACTCATACTCAGACCTACTCATACTCAGACTTACTCAACACACATCAGATTTGGAGGATGTCTCAAGCGGGGCGCTGGTTTCAGCACCCCTAAGGGGAGCCGCCAGGGGTGGTTGCACGGGCTCGTTCGCGGCCATTTTGTGGGGATGTCTCAGGCGGTTTGCTTGTTTCTGGGCCCAACATCCTTCGCTTGGAGAGCAGATTGTGAGGATGTCTCAGGCGGGGCGCTGGTTTCAGCACCCCTAAGGGGAGCCGCCAGGGGTGGTTGCACGGGCTCGTTCGCGGCCATTTTGTGGGGATGTCTCAGGCGGTTTGCTTGTTTCTGGGCCCAACATCCTTCGCTTGGAGAGCAGATTGTGAGGATGTCTCAGGCGGGGCGCTGGTTTCAGCACCCCTAAGGGGAGCCGCCAGGGGTGGTTGCACGGGCTCGTTCGCGGCCATTTGTGGGGATGTCTCAGGCGGTTTGCTTGTTTCTGGGCCCAACATCCTTCGCTTTCGGAGCAGATTTGGAGGATGTCTCGAGCGAGGCGCTCATTTTCACCCCCCAGGTGGGCCAGATTTTGAGGATGTCTCGATCGGTTTGCTTGTTTTGGTGGCCAGGCTCGTGGGCGCAGATTCTTTTCAGGATGCCACAGGAGGCTCCAACAGGCTCCAGGAGGCCCCAGGAGACCACATGAGGTCCCAGGAGGCATCAGGAGGCCACAGAAAGACTCAAGAGGCCACAGGATGTCCCAAGAGGCTCCAGGAGGCCCCAGGAAGCTCCAGAAGGCTTCAGGAAACCACAGGAGGCCCCAGGAGGCAACAGGAAGCGCCAGGAGGCCTCGGAAGGCAACAGGAGGCCCCGAGAGGCCCCAGGAGCAGGAGGCCTCAGAAGGCAACAGGAGTGGCTCCAATCCCATGTGTTTTACGTATGCTCCTATCGATTGGGCCTCACCTGGAGCACGATTCTTTGATGTTCTACGTATGTTTCTATAGATGGTCCTTCTCCTGTGTACACAGTCCTAAATGTTTTACTCATGTTCCTATGTATTGGGCCTCTCCTGGGGCACGAGTCCTTGGTGTTTTACGCGTGTTCCTATATATTGCCCTTCTCCTGTGGCTCTAATCCGCAATGTTTTATGTACGTCTGTTGCTATAGATTGCGCCTCTCCTGGGGCACGAAACCTTCCTAGGAGGTCCCAGGAGGTCCCAAGAGGCTCCTGGAGACCCCAGGAAGCCCCAGTAGGTTTCAGGAGGCCCCAGGAGGCCCCAGGCTCATGCACAGAGACGCGCTCGTACTACTGAGGCTCATTCACACTCCAATTCATTCGCAGTTAGATTGATGTCCAGACCGTCACAACTGAAGCCCGTTAATATTCGAAAGCTCTTGCGCCTAGACATTCACGGCGGACAGGTCCATGCGAGTAGATGCACATATGGGGAGCTCCACGCAGTGAATAATTTTGTATAGAATGCAAGGAACCACGGCGCATTACCTAACAGCTTTTGCTGATAGGTTTCTAGTGGGGTCAAAAGAGAGCATCTGGACTCCACAGGGGGGTCTGGGCGGGTGCCGGGGAGGAGGGCCGGGAACAGAGCCGGGCTCGTTTTAAGCCAACAGTCATACACTTCGTGCTCTTCGACCTCCCAGAACTCCATTCCCGGGCCACATTTTGAATAACCGGAGCCAACTGTAGGCCACTTCGTGCTCTTCGACTTCCCAGAATTCCATTCCCGGGCCACATTTTGGATGCCCGGAGCCAACTGTAGGCCACTTCGTGCTCTTCGACTTCCTAGAACTTCATTCCCGGGCCACATTTTGGATGCCCAGAGCCAACTGTAGGCCACTTCGTGCTCTTCGAGTTCCCAGCACCCCATTCCCGGGCCACATTTTGAATGCCCGGAGCCAACTGTAGGCCACTTCGTGGTCTTCGAGTTCCCAGAACTCCACTCCTGGGCATCATTTTGAATGCCCGGAGCCAACTGTAGGCCACTTCGTGTTCTTCGAGTTCCCAGAATTCCATTCCCGGGCCACATTTTGAATGCTGAGACAGGCTGAGGCTGAGGCTGAAGCAGGCTGAGGCTGAGGCCGAGGCTGAAGGCAGACTGAGGCTGAGGCTGAAGCAGGCTGAGGCTGAGGCTGAGGCTGAGGCAGGCTGAGGCTGAGGCTGAGGCAGGCTGAGGCTGATGCAGACTGAGGCTTAGGCTGAGGCTGATGCAGGCTGAGGCTGAGGCAGGCTGAGGCTGAGGCCAAGGCTGAAGGCAGACTGAGGCTTTGGCTGAAGCAGGCTGAGGCTGAGGCTGAGGCTGAGGCTGAGGCAGGCTGAGGCTGAGGCTGAGGCAGGCTGATGCTGAGGCAGGCTGAGGCTGATGCTGAGGCTGATGCTGAGGCAGGCTGAGGCTGAGGCTGAGGCTGATGCAGGCTGATGCTGAGGCAGGCTGATGCTGAGGCCGAGGCTGAAGGCAGATTAAGGCTGAGGCTGAAGCAGGCTGAGGCTGAGGCAGAGGCAGGCTGAGGCTGAGGCTGAGGCTGGCTGATGCTGAGGCTGGCTGATGCTGAGGCAGGCTGAGGCTGAGGCTGAGGCTGATGCAGGCTGAGGCTGAGGCAGGCTGAGGCTGAGGCCGAGGCTGAAGGCAGACTGAGGCTGAGGCTGAAGCAGGCTGAGGCTGAGGCTGAGGCAGGCTGAGGCGGAGGCAGGCTGAGGCTGAGGCTGAGGCTGAGGCAGGCTGAGGCTGAGGCCGAGGCTGCAGGCAGACTGAGGCTGAGGCTGAAGCAGGCTGAGGCTGAGGCAGGCTGAGGCTGAGGCTGAGTCAGGCTGAGGCTGAGGCTGTGACTGCGACTGCCGTTGCCACTGCGACTGTCATCGCGAATGCGACTACGACTGCGAGAACAGCAGAATTCTACAACTGGATTCTCATCTGAATCTTAAGGGAATGCTTCCAGATATGCTCCTACACATCGCTGTTCGGTGCTTTGCCTGGGATAATTTTTACCTAACCGCGAAGACTGATAGGTTTTCTAGTAGGGTCAGTTTCTAGTAGGTCAAAAGAGAGCATCAGACTCCCCAGGGGGGTTGGCGCGATCCGGGGGAGGGTGCCGGGGATTTTTTTAGCCAACAGTTGCACACTTCGTGGTCTTCGAGGTCCCAGAACTCCATTCCTGGGCATGATTTCGAATGCCCGGAGCCAACTGTAGGCCACTTCGTGGTCTTCGAGTTCCCAGAACTCCGTTCTTGGGCATGATTTTGAATGCCCGGAGCCAACTGTAGGCCACTTCGTGGTCTTCGAGTTCCCAGAACTCCGTTCTTGGGCATGATTTTGAATGCCCGGAGCCAACTGTAGGCCACTTCGTGGTCTTCGAGTTCCCAGAACTCCGTTCTTGGGCATGATTTTGAATGCCCGGAGCCAACTGTAGGCCACTTCGTGGTCTTCGAGTTCCCAGAACTTTATTCCCCCGCGCCTACATTTTGAGGCTGAGGCTGAGGCTGAGGCAGGCTGAGGCGAGGCTGAGGCAGGCTGATGCTGAGGCAGGCTAAGGCTGAGGCTGAGGCTGATGCAGGCTGAGGCTGAGGCAGGCTGAGGCTGAGGCTGAGGCAGGCTGAGGCTGAGGCTGAGGCCGAGCCAGGCTGAGGCTGAGGCCGAGGCAAGCCGAGGCAGGCTGAGGCTGAGGCTGAGGCTGATGCTGAGGCAGGCTGGGCTGAGCTGAGGCTGATGCAGGCTGAGTCTGAGGCAGGCTGAGCTGAGGCCGAGCTGAAGCAGGCTGAGGCTGAGGCAGAAGCAGGCTGAGACTGACGCAAGGCAGGCTGAGGCTGACTGGAGGCAGGCTGATGCTGAGGCAGGCTGAGTCTTGAGGCACCGAGGCTGATGCCGGCTGAGGCTCGAGGCTGCCTGAGGCTGAGGCCTAGTCTGAAGGCAGACTAAGGCTGAGCGCTGAAGCAGTGCTGAGCTGAGGCTGAAGCAGGCTGGAGGCTGGGGTGAGGCAGCTGATGCTGAGCAGGCTGAGGCTGAGGCTGAGGCCTCATGCAGGCTGAGGCTCATGCTAGGCTGAGGCTGAGGCAGGCTGAGGCGGAGGCCGAGGCTGAAGGCAGGCTGAGGCTGAGGCTGAAGCAGGCTGAGGCTGAGGCTGAGGCAGGCTGCGGCTGAGGCTGAGGCAGGCTGATGCTGATGCAGGCTGAGGCTGAGGCTGAGGCTGATGCAGGCTGAGGCTGAGGCAGGCTGAGGCTGAGGCCGAGGCCGACGGCAGACTGAGGCTGAGGCTGAAGCAGGTTGAGGCTGAGGCAGAGGCAGGCTGAGGCTGAGGCTGAGGCAGGCTGATGCTGAGGCAGGCTGAGGCTGAGGCTGAGGCTCATGCAGGCTGAGGCTGATGCAGGCGGAGGCTGAGGCCGAGGCTGAAGGCAGACTGATGCTGATGCTGAAGCAGGCTGAGGCTGAGGCTGAGGCAGGCTGAGGCTGAGGCTGAGGCAGGCTGATGCTGAGGCAGGCTGAGGCTGAGGCTGAGGCTGATGCAGGCTGAGGCTGAGGCAGGCTGAGGCTGAGGCCGAGGCTGAAGGCAGACTGAGGCTGAGGCCGAAGCAGGCTGAGGCTGAGGCTGAGGCAGGCTGAGGCTGAGGCTGAGGCAGGCTGATGCTGAGGCAGGCTGAGGCTGAGGCTGAGGCTGATGCAGGCTGAGGCTGAGGCAGGCTGAGGCTGAGGCCGAGGCTGAAGGCAGACTGAGGCTGAGGCTGAAGCAGGCTGAGGCTGAGGCTAAGGCAGGCTGAGGCTGAGGCTGAGGCAGGCTGATGCTGAGGCAGACTGAGGCTGAGGCTGAGGCTCATGCAGGCTGAGGCTGAGGCAGGCTGAGGCTGAGGCCGAGGCTGAAGGCAGACTGAGGCTGAGGCTGAAGCAGGGTGAGGCTGAGGCTGAGGCAGGCTGAGGCTGAGGCTGAGGCAGGCTGATGCTGAGGCAGGCTGAGGCTGAGGCTGAGGCTGATGCAGGCTGAGGCTGAGGCAGGCTGAGGCTGAGGCCAAGGCTGAAGGCAGACTGAGGCTGAGGCTGAAGCAGGCTGAGGCTGAGGCTGAGGCAGGCTGAGGCTGAGGCAGGCTGAGGCTGAGGCAGGCTGAGGCTGAGGCTGAGGCAGGCTGAGGCTGAGGCTGTGACTGCGACTGCCGTTGCCACTGCGACTGTCATCGCGAATGCGACTGCGACTGCGAGAACAGCAGAAATCTAAAACTGGATTCTCATCTGAATCTTAAGGGGAATGCTTCCAGATATGCTCCTACACATCGCTGTTAGGTTGCTTTGCCGGGATACTTTTCTTCTTGTCTGCCTGTCAATCTCTGCGGAAGCTTGGCTGTGCAGTCGCCTACAGCAGAAAACAACTCTTGGCTGCCCCTGCAACCATGGTAGAAATCGAGATCCCATGATCCCGTGAGTTGAAGCAGTGGAATTTCAGAATTCTTTTGTTTCAACCTCACCTCCTGCTTTTTTCCCAACCAACCTGTGTTGTTGGGTCCTCGTTTTGAAGAGACGGTCCCCGCGTTCCTTCCTCCTTCCTCCTTTCTCCTCCTCCCCTTCCTCCCCCCTTCCTCCCCCTCCCACACCCATTCTGGTAACCCCTCACACGTTTCGTGGCCCCATAGGGAGCTCCACCGAAGGCCCCAGTGGCTGCGCCCGCATGCGGTTCCACCCCCCATTCTGGCACACCCCTCACACGCTTCGTGGCCCCATGGGGAGGAGCTCCACCGAGAAAAAGGCCCAGTGGCTGCGCTCCGCGATTCCGGTTCCACCCCCCATTCTGGCAAACCCTTTCACACCAGCGTTTCGTTGGCCCCCTAGGGAGCTCCACGAAGGCCACCAGTGCGCTGCGCCCGCATGCGTTTCCAACCCCCATTTGGCACCACCCCTCCAAGTTTTCGTGGCCCCATAGGGAGCTCCACCGAAGGCCCAGTGGCTGCGCCGCCATGCAGGTTCAACCCCACCAGTTGGCACGACCCCTCACACATTTCGTGGCCCCATAGGAATAGTTCCACCGAAGGCCCAGTGGCTGCGCCGCATGCGGTTCCACCCCCCATTCTGGCACACCCTTCACACGTTTCGTGGCCCCATAGGGAGCTCCACCGAAGGCCCCAGTGGCTGCGCCCGCATGCGGTTCCAGCCCCCCATTTCGGCACACCCCTCACACGTTTCGTGGCCCCATCGGGAGCTCCACCGAAGGCCCCAGTGGCTGCGCCCGCATGCGGTTCCAACCCCCATTCGGCACACCCCTCACACGTTTCGTGGCCCCATCGGGAGCTCCACCGAAGGCCCCAGTGGCTGCGCCCGCATGCGGTTCCAACCCCCATTCTAGCACACCCCTCACACGTTTCGTGGCCCCATAGGGAGCTCCACCGAAGGCCCCAGTGGCTGCGCCCGCATGCGGTTCCACCCACAAGTCTGGCACACCCCTCACACGTTTCGTGGCCCCATAGGGAGCTCCACCGAAGGCCCCAGTGGCTGCGCCCGCATGCGGTTCCACCCCCATTCTGGCACACCCTCACACGTTTCGTGGCCCCATAGGGAGCTCCACCGAAGGCCCCAGTGGCTGCGCCCGCATGCGGTTCCACCCCCCATTCTGGCACACCCCTCACACGTTTCGTGGCCCCATAGGGAGCTCCACCGAAGGCCCCAGTGGCTGCGCCCGCATGCGGTTCCACCCCCCATTCTGGCACACCCCTCACACGTTTCGTGGCCCCATAGGGAGCTCCACCGAAGGCCCCAGTGGCTGCGCCCGCATGCGGTTCCACCCCCCATTCTGGCACACCCCTCACACGTTTCGTGGCCCCATAGGGAGCTCCACCGAAGGCCCCAGTGGCTGCGCCCGCATGCGGTTCCACCCCCCATTCTGGCACACCCCTCACACGTTTCGTGGCCCCATAGGGAGCTCCACCGAAGGCCCAGTGGCTGCGCCCGCATGCGGTTCCACCCCCCATTCTGGCACACCCCTCACACGTTTCGTGGCCCCATAGGGAGCTCCACCGAAGGCCCCAGTGGCTGCGCCCGCATGGGGTTCCACCCCCCATTCTGGCACACCCCTCACACGTTTCGTGGCCCCATAGGGAGCTCCACCGAAGGCCCCAGTGGCTGCGCCCCCATGCGGTTCCACCCCCCATTCTGGCACACCCCTTCACACGTTTCGTGGCCCCATAGGGAGCTCCACCGAAGGCCCCAGTGGCTGCGCCCGCATGCGGTTCCACCTCCCATTCTGGCACACCCCTCACACGTTTCGTGGCACCATAGGGAGCTACACCGAAGGCCCCAGTGGTTGCGCCCGCATGCGGTTCCACCCCCCATTCTGGCACACCCCTCACACGTTTCGTGGCCCCATAGGGAGCTCCACCGAAGGCCCCAGTGGCTGCGCCCGCATGCGGTTCCAGCCCCTCATTTCTGGCACACCCCTCACTCGTTTCGTGGCCCGGGGGCGCCACCGAGGAATATATCCACAATTTCGGTATTCACAACTACGTATGGTTGGGTTCTTCGTCAGGCTAATTTTTGCACGAAGACCCCGAGGGGCATCCCAACATACCGTTGCCTGCGTGCAGAAAACGTCTAACCCACAGCCCAGGCACTACAACTTGAAACAAAAGGGGAATCCCACCATTCCGTTGTTTCCCAAGTTCGCCCACCTGTCGATTCTTGCACCACAGACCACAATTAAGGCCCCAGAAAAGAACCCAGGCAGCCTTCGAGGGCCCCAAGTCGTTGAATACCCGCCTGCAACTTATGATTTCCTCGTTGCCGCAGTTCCCCTTCTATGCGATTCCGAGGCTCGCGCAGGACCTCCAAAAGAGTCCCTGGACGCAAGAAGCGACAAGGATGATATTCCATGTGTTCGACCATCAAGCCTAGCTAGAACTTGAGAGCGCGCGAAGCGCGCGCGATGGTTCTAGTATACTATATGTGCGTCGCCCCCCAGGGGCGACGTGCGCACCGAGAAATCTTATAGTGCATGCGTCGTGGCGGGCGCTTTCTGGCCACACCGCTCGGGAAGCGATATACAACAATATGTTTCCGCCGAGTGCTCGGGTCCGACGCGCGCCTCCCAGGAGGACATCTCGTACCGGCATGTCTCCGTGCAGCCCAGGCATCGCCGTTGACCTGCACTTCCGTGAGCGCGACAGACACAGAAAAAACCTCGCCGCGAGCGTGGCCCTGGCTCTCGCGCCGTCTCGGGCCCCCCCCCCGGGGGGGCCGCCCCGGGAGGCCAAATCGCTGGCCGCTCCCTCGGGGCCGGGTGCCGGCCCCCTCTCTCGGGGCCGCTTCGGGGGCGCACCGCCTGCGGGGCCGGGTGGTCACGACGCCGAGGCCCTCATCGGGAGCGGACGGGCGGCAGAGCGGCACCGCGTGAGCTGCATGACCCATCGGTCGCTGGAAGTCGGCGTTTCGGGATTCCCAGATTCCAATCTGCTCTGAGCGCCTTCCTGCTTCCACGATCGCTTGGCTTCACCTCTTCCGTCCTCTTCAGGGGGCGGGCGGAACCCACTCTACTTTCAACGCCTTCCTGCTCCATGTTTCTACCGACTTCTCCCGGCCGATGGGCGAATCAGGGAGTTGGACAGATTCGGGGCTACCGCGGGGGCATTCTGGAGGGTCTCTTGGGTCCCCCTGTGGTGCTCGCTGTGGGGGCCTCATGGGCAGACTCTTGGGCACTCTGAGACCGTGTCAGAGGCCGGGTGGGGCAGCCTGCTCCGTCCTGAGGCCGTCTTGGGCCGCCCCGTGGCCATCCCGGGCCGCCCCGCGGCCCTCTGGAGGCCGCCTTCGGCCGTCTGGAGCCGTCTTGGTCGGCGCCCAGGGCCCCACCGGGTCTGCGGGTCGGTCGGTGGGACGTCTTGGTCAGCCGTCCTGGTCTGCGCACGGGGCCGGTGGGGAGACGCCGGCCGCCCCCTGCTGACCAGCCAGCTGACCAGCCAGCACGTCGTGCAGTTGCCCTCCAGAACGCCTGCACATCGCAGGGCAGGGGGCGGGGGACCGGTGTATTGACGCTCCGCGTCCGCCTTCCAGCTGGTCCCAGGGCGAGTTGCTCGGATCATGGAAATGTGACAGTCTGGGGACCGTTGGATGCTCGTTAGGGCCATCCTGCGGCGGTCTTGGTGCCATGGGGGCTCTCTCGGGGGCTTCTCGGGGGTCTGGGGGGCCTTCTGGGGGCCATCTTCGAGGACATCGATCAAGAGGTACGGCGGAGGTGAATTAGCGTCGCCGCTCTTGAGCTCGAGGCATCGTCCCTTGGAGCTCTCTTGGGATTATCCTGGGGCGATTGTTGGAGCATTGAGGCTCTCTTGGGCGATATTCGGGTCATCTTGAGGCCTGAGAGAACCATCGGAGGCGAAAGGCCGAGAAGGCCAACAACGTGTAGAAGCCATGTGGTTTTGAATGAGTTTGTCCTCCCGTGTGCATTCTTGAGAGGCTCCGATCCCATTTGGAGTCGTCTTGGAACCGTCGTGGGGCTTCTATGAGGCACGCTGGAGGCCATATAGAGCCGCTTTAGACCATCCAGCACCAATCTCAACCGTACATAGTCTTTTTGACTCTAGTCGTTTTGGCCAAATATTGGAACAGTCGTCCGCATCTGCATCATTGCGTAGTTGCGATACCTCAATAAACACCTCCCAGCCGATTCCCTACGATCCTCTACCGCAAGAGCCCCAGGCATCTGGCACAGAAAAGGGTAGATGCGGGCGCTCTGTTTCCATTTGTGTAGTAGTTGGGTTCGAGGTGGCGTGCGTAGTTGAAGGCTCCAGAATACGGGTTTGGCTCGCCGATTTTTTGTCATGGTGCGGCACCCTTGGGTGGATAGTCATTCCTCTTCTCGCACTGTGCGTTGCAGTGCTGACAGCAACAACCTTGCCCCCAACGCCTATGTTCATTGCAGCCAGCATCATCTTTGAAAGCACGTATGGGCCTGTGTTGGGAATTGTTGTTGCCATCGCCTCGTCGTGCATTGGCATTTGGCTTGGTTGCATGGGTGCATTCATTCTTGGTCGCATTCTACTGAGGCCTTGCGTACAGAGCCGACTAGGTGGGTCATTACCGATGAGGGCCATGAATCACATGGTCGAGCAAGAGGGTGCGCAGCTCGTGTTCCTGGCAATGTCGAGCCCCTTTACGCCATCATCGTTTACTTACATTCTGTCCCTCACCTCAATTTCTCTTCGATCCGTGGGCCTCGGCTTAATGGGTAACGTTTGTCCAACTGCCTTGGTGATGTGGAGTGCATCATCAACTGAAAGTGTAGAGTCAGGTTCGCAAAGCAATGGTGTGGGTAATAATCAACGAACGTTGCTCGTTATCAATAATATGTGCATTGTGGTTGCCAGCGAGGAGAGAAGAGGGTGAGAATGGGGAGGAGGAGGGGGAGGAGGGGGAGGAGGAGAGGAGGAGGAGGAGGAGGAGGAGGAGGAGGAAGAGGAGCAGGAGGACTCTTGAATCTCTGCTGCTCCAAGCTGTCTTGCATATCTTGGTTTCTCGCCGACGCGCGCTGCTGCAGTACCAGGGCCTGACCTCTCTTTTTTCTTCGGCAAGCCAACGTTTGTCCAACGTAAGGAGGAGGAGGGGAGGAGGAGGAGGAGGAGGAGGAGGAGGAGGAGGGGAGGAGGAGGGAGGAGGAGGAGAGGAGGAGGAGGAGGGAGGAAGAGGAGGAGGAGGAGGAGGAGGAGGAGGAGGAGGAGGAGGAGGAGGAGGAGGAGGAGCAGGAGGCTAGGGATCGGGGAGGGAGGGTCACGAAATCTGCTGCATGTACTTGGTTCTGGCCCCGCCTCCCAGGCGCTTCGCTCGATGCATTTGCTCTGGCGCCGGGAGGCGCCGGAAAACCAGCTACAGGAGCTGAGTCAGTCCCCTCCCCCCTGCCCCTTTCGTCTGGGAGAGCGCGGGAGGAGGGCAGGTGAGGGCGAGGGGGGACCAGCAGACCCAGGACGCATCCACGAACGCCCTCCCGACCCAAGTCTGCTCTGCGCCTGTGCAGGGAGGCACTCCTGCTCACTCTGGGAAGCGCGCCCCTGCAAGACGCACGCCCTGCGGTCATGCCAAGCAGGCGAGAGTTCCGTCGTGCAGAGGCAGGGTCAGGGAGACAAAGTAAAGGAAGGTTCCAAGGACCGCCCCGCAGCCCCACGTTGAGCAGGAGCCGCCGTCCGTCCCGGAGACCTTTTGCGCAACTGGGCGTGCCTGGTAAGAGCCACTGAGGAAGTCTCACCGACAGCCGGGTAGTGAAGTTTGGAGGACGGAAGCGCGCTGCACCAGGTCCGTGAGCCCCCGTTTGACAACGAGCCGCTTTTTCTCCTTGTGGCGGTTGGAGGCTTTTGTCGTGCATGTGCGCGGCGCCAGGGCGAGAGCCACATCTTGAGAGCCACCCGCCCCCCATCCCTGCAGCTCCCAGAGGCTTTCAAGACGGACGTGCGCGGCGCCGGGGCAGGGGACACACCTGGAGGGCCGCCTGCCTTCCATATCCCCGGAACCGTCGGCAGCATTCAGGACGGACGTGCAGGGCGCCAGGGCAGGGGAGCACAAGGAGGAGGAGGAGGAGGAGAAGGAGGAGGAGGAGGAGGAGGAGGAGGAGGAGGAAGAGGAGGATGGGGAGGGGGAGGGGAGGGGGAGGGGAGGGGGAGGAGGAGGAGGAGGAGGAGGGGGAGGAGGAGGAGGAGGAGGGGAGGAGGAGGAGGAGGAGGAGGAGGAGGCTGAAGCAGAGCTGCCCGCCGTCCGAGCGACAGTTGGGGGAGCTTAGACGCCCACTGCGGATCACCGCCGCCCCCTGCCTTTCTGGAGGCGCCGGTGTGGCCGAGCGCTGAGGCCAGGCCTGCCGAGCTGTCGGACCGTGTGTTCCCCGAATCGGTTTGGAAAGCCTTCGGGGAACACGTGGGCGTCTGGAAGGTCATCTTGGCCGTCCGGAGGCCATGCTGATCCTCTCGGGCCTTCTTGGAGGGCGTCTTGGGGGGCTCTTGGGCCGTCTTGGAGGCCTCTTGGGCCGTCTTGGGGGCCTCTTGGGGCCGTCTTGGGTCTCTTGGGCGATCCTTGGGGGCACTTGGGCCGTCTCGGGCCGTCGGAAGGCCGAACAGAAAGCAAATGCCACGATCCTTCAAAAACTCATGGGAAATCAATGATTTGGACATTTTCTGGCTTTCCTGGAGGCTCTCTTGGAGGCCTCTTGGGCCGTTTTGGGCCATCTTAGGGCCATTTCGGCCGTCTTGGTGTACTCCTGGCCCGTCTGACGCCGTCGGAAGCCGTTCGGGGGGCCTCTCTGGGCCGACTTGGGGTCCTCTTGGAATGCTCCAGGGCCGTCTTGGAGGCCATCTTGGGCGTCTTAAAGGCCTCCTGGGCCGTATTGGGGGCCGTCTTGGGGGCTTCTTGGGTCGTTCTGGGGCCATCTTGGAGGCCTCTTGGGCGATCTTTGGGCGATCGTTGGGGGCCCTTGGGCCGTCTCGGGCCGTCGGAAGGCCGAAAAGAAGCAGATGTCAAAATCCTTCAAAAACCTGAGGAACATATGTGTTTTTGGCTTTTCTGGCTTGAGGCATTGTGGCAAGTCTACAGGCATTTGGAACATTTGGTTTGTGCCTATTGCCGCCAAGCCGCTGTTACTCCGCCGCTGCCGCAATGAACGTCGCGGTGCTTGCAGGAGCGTTCGCCATCTTGCTCGTCGGCCGCGGCTGCGTCGCCGCCGACGACCTGCCCGAGACTTTGGAGGAGCGTCGTCTGATGGAGGGCGACTCGCGCAACTGCGACGCCACGAACGAGGCCGACGGCGTGGGGCTGCTCCAGTCACGGGCGTCGAACCCGGCGGACCGCAAATCGCGCATGCAGGGCCACAAACAACATGAGGAGGCGAGAGTGGAGGATGTACCGATCGATGTCCAGAACCTCAACTTTACTATTCATCGCCAGCATGCACATCCTGGCGACGTGCATCTCCTTGGGAATGATTGCAACAAAGAGTGCCCTGAAGCAAACACTTTCTGCTGCAGTTACTTCGTCGGAGTGATCAAACTGACTTGCTGCACTGGTTACAATCAGTGGATTGTTCCAGGATACCCTTGCGCAAATGGTCATTGGGATTCTTGCACGAGGGGGTATTGTTGTAAAGGCAGCATTTGTAGTCCGTGCTAGCTCAGTTGTCCTCCTCTCTGCCCCGCTGGGTTACACGTCCTGCCCGTTCGCGTGCGAACCCGAAGGCTTCGTTGCCGTTGCGGCTGGTTGCCCAAGACGCCCCCAAGCAACCCAGGATAGCTTTCGGGCGGCTCTCCAAGCTCCCAGGAGGCCTGCAAAAGACCTCAAGAGAGCTCCGAGAGGCCTTCCGAGAGCGCCCGGAGAACCTCATATCGTTAATGTTCATTGTTTCTGTTCAGGGTTTTTGGCCTTCTCGCCACTTCATGCTTCCAACGCTCCAGGACGGCCGAAGAGGCCCCCGAGACCGCCCCGAGACCGCCCAACAGGCCCCCACGACGGCCCCAGGACGGGCCAAGACGGCCCCAAGACTGCCGAAGAGGCGCCCAGGACAGCCCCAGACCACCCCAGAACAGGCCCACGGTGAGCCCAAGAGCGGGAGCAGGAGGCCTCCAGAGACCTTTGAGAGGACTCCGAGACCCCCCAGGGGCCTCCAACGCACCCCAGACCCTTGAGAGGCCCCCCAAAAATTCCCGACGAGGCCCCCCAAACAGCCCAAGAGAGCTTCGAGAGCCGTCCCGAGAGAGCCCGAAGAGGATCTTTGCTTCCCTGTGGGTTTTGTCTACGTTTTTCGCCTTCTCACGTTTTTCCCGCTTCCAGCCCACCAGCCCATCTCAAAACAGTGACTCTAGCGAAGCATGCCGACAGTCGTGTTTTTCAGGCGTGTTTCCGCCTGCCCCCGCATATCTCCCCTGTTCCTCCTTCCTCCCGCCTCCTTGTACATCCTCCTTGTGGTGGGAGCGGGAGAAGGACGAGGCGGAGGAGGAGGGAGAGAAAGCGCTCCTCGTGGTTTGAGTCGTTTGGGGTTTCTCGTCCTGGTGTGAGTCGTTCGGGCCCTTCTTCCTGGTGTGAGTCGTTCGGGCTCTTCGTGGTGTGAGTCGTTCGGGCTCTTCGTCCTGGTGTGAGTCGTTCGGGCTTCTCGTGGTGTGAGTTGTTCGGGCCCCTCGTCCTGGTGTGAGTCGTTCGGGCCCCTCCTCCTGCCCGTCCAGAAACGACGCCCAGGCGAGTAGAGGGTCGTCCTGATGGGCTTTTCGGCGTCTTGGGTGCCTCGGGGGGGCCTCTTTGGGCCGTTTGGGATCCTCTTGGGGGCCTCCTGGGGGCCTCTTGGGGCCATCTTGGGGCCTCTTGGTGCCTCCTGGGCGCTTCTTGGGGCCTCTTGGGGGCCTCCTGGGGGCCTCTTGGGGCCATCTTGGGGCCTCTTGGTGCCTCCTGGGCGCTTCTTGGGGCCATCTTAGAGGAAATCGATCAAAGAAAAGGGGAGCTTTAATTAGCGCTGCCCCCTCCGAAGGCCAAAATGGGCCAAAACCTTAGTAAAGTCAATGATTTTGGCTTGAAAGAAGAGGGGAGCTTTAATTAGCGCTGCCCCCTCAGAAGGCCAACATGGGGCCAAAACCGTAGTAAAATCAATGATTTTTGCTTCAAAGAAGAGGGGAGCACTTTTCTCCCTCCCCCCGTCGGGGCCAGAATCCTCGTGAGGGGTGTCGTTTTTTAGCCCTCCGAGGAGTCGAAAAAAACCTCTCTGGCGACCCGCGGAGGGACCTCTCCAGGCCCAGGGGGAGGGGGTAGGGGGAGGGGTAAACCCCTCCCCGAATGGGAAAAAGGGGGGTTGAGAACAGAGCGGGCTCTCTAAACCACTCACGCCCAAAGGGTAGTAGTAGTAGTAGTAGTAGTAGTAGTAGTAGTAGTAGTAGTAGTAGTAGTAGTAGTAGTAGTAGTAGTAGTAGTAGTAGTAGTAGTAGTAATAGTAGTACTGGTAGTAGTAGTGGCCGTAGCACCATGAGTAGGAGTAGTAATAGTAGAGGTCGAAGTAGTAGTAGTAGTCGTAGTAGTAGCAGTACTAGAAGCAGTAGTAGTGATGGTAGTCGTAGTATTTGTAGTGGCAGTTGTCGTGGTAGTAGCAGGAATATGACTAGTAGTAATAGTAGAAGTAGTAGTCCGAGTACCAAGAGCAGCAGTTGTAGTAGTCCCAGTAGTACTAGTAGCAGTGGTAGCAGTAGTAGTAGTCCCAGTAGTACTAGTAGCAGTGGTACTAGTAGCAGTGGTAGTGGCAGTACTAGTGGTAGTAGCAGTAGTAGTAGTAGTAGTAGGTGTAGTAGTAGTAGTAGTAGTAGTAGTAGGAGTAGTATGAGTAGGACTAGAACTAGTAGTAATCGTAATAGTAGTTGTAGTTGTAGTAGTAGGAGATGGTATAGTGATACTAGTATGAGTAGTAGTAGTAATCGTAGTAGTAGTAGTAGTAGTAGTAGTAGTAGTAGTAGTAGTAGTAGTAGTAGTAGTCGTAGTCGTAGTAGTAGTAGTCGTAGTAGTAGTAGTAGTAGTAGTAGTAGTAGTAGTAGTAGTAGTAGTAGTAGTAGTAGTAGTAGTAGTAGTAGTAGTAGTAGTAGTAGTAGTAGTAGTAGTAGTAGTAGTAGTAGTAGTAGTAGTAGTAGTAGTAGTAGTAGTAGTAGTAGTAGTAGTAGTAGTAGTAGTAGTAGTAGTAGTAGTAGTAGTAGTAGTAGTAGTAGTAGTAGTCGTAGGAGTAGAAGTAGTAGTAGATGTCTTTTGGGAGCCTCTTGGAGGCCTCTTGGGGCGTCTTCGGCGCCTCTTGGGGCCTCTTGGGGACCTCTTGGGGGCATCTTGGGGGCCTCTTGGAGGCCTCTTGGGGGCCTCCTGGGGGCCTCTTGGGGCCATCTTGGGGCCTCTTGGTGCCTCCTGGGCGCTTCTTGGGGCCATCTTGGAGGGGATGGATCAAAGAAGAGGGTAGCTTTAATGAGCGCTGCCCCCTCAGAAGGGCAAACTGAGCCCAAAACCTTCGTAAAATCAATGATTCTGCATTGAAGGAAGAGGGGAGCTTTAATGAGCGCTGCCCCCTCAGAAGGCCAACATGGGGCCAAAACCGTAGCAAAATCAATGATTGTGGCTTCAAAGAAGAGGAGAGGGTTTTTTTCTGCCCCCCCCGTCGGGGCCAGAATCCTCGTGAGGGGTGTCGTTTTTTTAGCCCTCCCAGGAGTCGAAAAGGACCCCCCTGACCACCCGCGAAAGGAACTCTCCAGGCCCAGGGGGAGGGGGTAGGGGGAGGGGTAAACCCCTCCCCGAAGGGGAAGAAGGGGGGTTGAGAACAGAGAGGACTCGCTAAACCACTCACGCCCAAAGGGCTGGTGGGACTACTAACACGAATACTATTAATAGGAAGACTACCAATACCAATCATACGGATAATGAGAAACATGCTAGCACGATTAAGAGGAGGAGAAGGAGGAGGAGGAGGAAGACGAGGAAAAGGAGGAGGAGGAGGAGCAGGAGGAGGAGGCGGAGGAGTAGGAGGAGGAGGAGGAACAAGAGGAGGAGGAGGAGGAGGAGGCGAACGAGGAGGAGGAGGAAGAGGCGGAGGAAGAGGAGGACGAGGAGGATGATGAGGAGGAGGAGGAGCATGATGAGCAGGATGAAAAAGGACGTGTTGAGCAGGAGGATGAGCATGAGAAGGAGGTTGAGAGGAGGAGGGGTGGAATGGGAGGGCCTTATCGGTGAGGACACACAAGTTCGACTACGAGCGACGGAGCGGAGACGTGAGTGGGAGGGATGGGGGAAGGGAGCGTCTTCCAAGGGCAGTCGTGTCGACTCCTCCTCCTCCTCCTCTCCAGGGCATGAGATTCCAGTTTTTTTTTCGGTCGCGATCCGTTGCGACCGATTGGCGTCCCAATTGTTCGTGATTGAGTTTGAAGCAACTCGGTCGCGGCAGATCCTGGAGTTTGAAGCGAAACCGGCAACGACCGATATCGTCGGTCGCGACTGGAAAGTTCCAGTCTCCAATTGCTCAGGGTCTTCCTTCTTTTCTGCGCCGAGCCTGGTAGCGGCTGGCACTGCTAGCATTTCTGCGCCGAACGTGGGAGCGACGGAAGGGAGGCGTCAGGGAGGGAGAGGGTGGAAACGGGGGAAGGAGGAAGAGAGTGTCTTCCATCTGTCAAATGTTAGTCATGCTCGACTCCTCCATCTTCCCAGGTCGTTGGATACCAGAGTTTTCGGTCGCGATCGGGTTCGACCGATCGGCAATCCAAATCGATCGTGATCGATTTTGAAGCAACTCGGTCGCGACCGACCCCAGATTCTGGAACAACAGCGGTACAGCGACAGATCTTGTCGGTCGCACTTGGGACAAATCCATTCTCCAGCGTTGAGGGCCCTCCTTTTCTAAGTTGAGACTGGTAGCGGCTGTCACTGTTGAGGAGTATGATGCGTAGGAGGAGTAGCATGATGAGCAGGCAGAGGGGGAGGATGAGAGGGAGGAGGAGGAGGAGGAGGAGGAGGAGGAGGAGGAGGAGGAGGAAG
>CAUYUJ010015518.1:170000-198744 GCA_963575745.1 Prorocentrum cordatum
AAACAGGAAACATAACGTAGTACCCGTGTGACAATACCGTGGATGAGGAGGAAGGGAGGAGGAAAAGAGGAGGGGGAGGAGGAGGAGTAGGAGGAGGAGGAGGAGTAGGAGGAGGAGGAGGAGGAGGAGGAGGAGGAGGAGGAGGAGGAGGAGGAGGAGGTTAAGGAGGGGCAGGAGGAGGAGGAGGAGGAGGAGGAGGAGGAGGAGGAGGAGGAGGAGGAGGAGAAGGAGCAGGAGAAGAGTGACGGGACAAGGAGGAAAAGGGAAGAGGAGGGGGCGGAGGAGGAGAAAGAGCAGGAGGAGGAGGAAAAGGGTAAGGAACGGGAGGCTGAGGATGAGTCTATCAGGCTCATCGGCTTGCAGAAATCGAGCGACAAGAAGAGAGACGATAGCCACCAGCCACGACGTGCAGTTGCGTTTCACATGCGCCAGATCCAGGAGGCCATGGCCTCCCCACCTGGTCTTAGTTACGGTTCGGAGCTTTGGCTCAGCGTGTCGCTCCGCTGGTTCTGGCCCACCACATGTCGACGTGACACGCTCACCGCGTCCCACCCCCCAAGCGTCAATGTCCCGAGCCTTCTCCAGCCTCCCGCGCTGCGGATCGGAACGACACGCTATCCTCGTGTATGGCATAGCGTGTTGCCAGGGCCGCCGCCGCGACACGCTAAACAAACACTTCCGACCGCAGGCCTGGACGACTGCTTGCGGAGGCGGTTCGCTCGCTCGTCCCTCTGGCTTGCGCGCCAGGTGTGGAGCGCGTCGCCGTGCCCCCCGTGCCGGCCACGGCTCTCCGCCGCCGGCCCCCCGAGGTGTCTGCAGCGGTGGCAGGGCTCCCCGAGGGAAACCTCTCCAGCATGGCACCCCCCGGGCGCGCTGATCCGTGCTCCGGCGGGGTCGCCTCGTCCTTCGGCCAGTTCCCTTCGCGCCGACGTGGTGCTGCTTCACCCTCGGCGCCACAGGGTGCGAAGCCACCAGGTATGTCGAGACCGGGCGCGCCCTCCAGGGACGGGGGGAGCCCCCACATGGGGCGGGGCCCAACTTCGCTCCGACGCCTGCGGCGCGGCCTGGCTCTTGCTCTGCTTTTCTTGTCCAGCGGCGTGCCCTCCCTCGACCTCACTGGCTGCCCTCACGCCGCAGCCCACGTGGCAGTCACCACAACCTGCGGGAGCGGCGGCTGCCACAGACTCCCCGCCAGTAGGCCCCTCGCCTTCTCGGCCAGCACAGCTCCCCAGGACGGCGAGCCGGACCACAATCCACGGCTCAGCCACACTGCGTGCCACGCGCTCCTCCCCGCGCGCTCGTCGCCGGACGTTGCCCCTGAGCCGCCTTGGCTGCCCGAGCGCGGCACGCGCTCCGGCGCCCTCGGTGTCTCACCTGCCTCGGCACTCGCAGCGGCCCCCGCTCGACGCCGAGCGGTCCGCAGCTCCCTGGCCGTGGTGTCTCCCTGTCGCCCAGGGCCTCCCGCAGCAGCCGCTCGAGTCTCTTGGAGCCAGTGACCGCTCCCAGCATGCCAGCGATGTTGCTTCCGTTCTTGCGCACTGTTTGCGAGAAAGCGTCCGGCGGCTTGGTGAGTCTTGCCACGGTGTACTCGGGGTGTCCCTGGGTGCACTCGGTGCTTACGTCGTTCGCCCAGCTCCGCGTGGCGACGCCACTCGACAGGAAACGCTGGTGGAGGTCGCTCGGTGCCACGCAGGAAACTTGTTACGACCGAAGGAGAGAAAACTGTATACGCATACACTTTCGGAGTTCCGCGCGGATTTCTTGGATCGACGCTGGACCCCACTCCCTGGCGCGCGGAGCGCGCCAAAGGCGGCGCCGGGGGCGCCGCCAAGGGGGGGCCTAGCGCCGATCCACAAAGTCCCCGCGGACCTGCGAAGGCTTGCGCTTATGCTGCGCTTTCCCCCTCCGCACAAATCCCCGCAGGAGGTTGCTTGAGCCTCCAGCGTGTCCAGGAGCGTGGCTTCCTAGCGTTTCCCAATACGCGTGGCTCCAGGGTGCGCGAAGCGCTTCCGCAGAGCTAGGACGCACACCGCGCAGTTCCTGCCAACCCTGCGGCCCACCGTGGCCTCCAGCGGAGTGCTGCCAGCCTCGCCCGCGGCAGGTAGCTCGCCCGCGGACGCGTGGTGCGGCGGCCAGGACGCGCGGTGCGGAGGGCCCCGCGACCGCGGGGCCGTGGCCGTGCTCCGTCCTGGTCCCGATGCCCAGTGAGCCGCAGCGCCCTGCCACGTCGAGGGTGGATGCCTGTCTGGTGGCCAGCCTCCCAGAGGAGAGGAGGGGAGAAGGCACCTGCCGGTGCCGCTACACCAGGGGCGGCCCCCCTTTGCCCCCCCGCTCTCCGCCGGCGTGGGCCCGATGTTGCTGACCGGGAGCTGCCAGGGCCACGACGCCACGGCTCGGCGGCTCAGAGGTGGGGCCCTGAGGGACGGGGCCCCGGGGAGGAGCTCAGCCTAGAGCCCCTTCTGACTCCCCAGACCCCCTCGCGTCATGAAAAAATCACGACGGGAGTTTTTCGCTATTTTCGGCCTCTGGGGGCCCTTACCGGGCCTCGGGACCGTCAAAAAACGACTCAGGATGAAGAGCCGGTCCCGGGGAATGGGTCCAGAGTTCTGGGGGTCGCGTCATGAAAAAATCATGACGTCGGGGGTCTGGGTCTTGGGGCCCATTCCCTGAGGGGCCCCACCTGAACCGCCGAACCTCGCGCTCCACGGCGCTGAACAGGCTCGGGAGTTCCCACCTGCCGCTCGGCCCCAGCGTCCTTCGCGGGCTACGATGGGGAAGGATGGGCCTTGGGGTTGAGGCGCATGGACCGACAGGGGTCTGATAGCCCCACCCAGCACAGGAACTTGGGGATCTGCTGTCGGGGGCCTACCGCCGATCTATCGGCGATATATTGTCGATTCCAGGTCGATGCTCCCCCCATGTGCCAGTCCCCACCTATCGCTCGAGTAGGGGATCGACTACATAATTGATTTACTCCAGCACGGATTTCCTCGTCGAGCCCACGAGAAACACACGCACAATGGTCAGCCAGATCTGCGGAGCACTGACTGTGCGTTCCTGCCTCCGACGGGGAGTCAGCTCTAGCTTCGGCGCGGCTCGATTCTGCAGTCGATCCCCCCCCCCTTCGCACCGCTGCCCCTCGTGCAAGAACAGAGAGCTGCCGTCGGAGATCTGCCGCCGCCTCCCCCCCCCGCCCCCCCCCCACGGCTGCGCGCCCCGCCGCGGGGGCGGCGGCCTCGCGCTGCAGGCCGAGGGCGCCGGCAGGCCCGGCCCGGGGGCCCCCGCCCCCCCCCCCCAGCGCGCGGCGGTGCAGCGCGGCGCCGGGCCCGTGCGGCAGCGCGCGCTCGGAGGGGGCGGCGCCCGTGGTCCTTCTGTTCGCGGGAGCTTCCTGCCCCCAGCGGCCAGCGCAGCGGCCTCTGCGACGGCGCCGTGTCTCGTGCTGCTCGTTGTGCCAAGCGAGGCAGTGCCACGCGCCTGGTTTTGCGAGGAGGCCCTGCGAGCACGCACTCGGCCAGCGTGGCGGACCGCGCGGGCTCCCGTGCCCCCTTTCCCACATGGCTGGCCGACGGAATCACCTCCTGCCCCCCCAATGTCGTTGCCCCTGGGTTCCTTGACGTCTCGAAGGCCCCGAGGCTGTCCGCCCGCGGGGCTCCACCTGGGGCCTCGTCCTGCGCCGGTGGGCGGACCCCGGCCAAAGGCCGGGGAGGCGCGGAGTGAGGGTGCGGACGAGCGGGGGAATGCGGGCGAGGAGGAGGAGGAGGAGGAGGAGGACGAGGAGGAGGAGGAGGAGGAGGAGGAGGAGGAGGAGGAGGAGGAGGAGGAGGAGGAGGAGGAGGAGGAGGAGGGAGGAGGAGGAGGAGGAGGAGGACGAGGAGGGGGAGGAGAGGAGAGCGGGGGCGGGCGAGGAGGATGGGCCCATCGGCCTCCCAAAGTCGACTGGGAGACGGGCTGGATGCGTCCCAGGCGCACGCTGCTGCTGATCCTCCCCAGCGTGCCTGCCTTAGCTTCTTCTGTGCACGCTGGGTGCATCATGCTCCCCTCTGATTATCCCTACTGTTACTGTTGCTCTTTTTCTTCCTCCTGGCCCTCCTCGTGCTTTTCGCCCCTCCCGCCGCGATCGCTGCCACCGCAGCTGCTGGTGCATCCGTCGCTGCAGCTGCTGCGTCTGCTCCTCCTGCTCACCTCGCTCACACTGTTCCACGTCGTTGTCGTCAAGATGGAGTTGTCTCGCTATCATCTGCGGTTGCTGGAGGGTTCTGGTCTTCATGTCCTGTCACAATGGAGCTGGCGGCCATGGCGTGTACATCACTTTTTTTTCTCTCTGTCTCTCTCTCTCTCTCTCTATATATATATATATATATCGGCGGCTAGATGGGTGCCTGGGTCTTCATGACTAAATCAGTGAAGCTAGCGGCCTTGGCTCGCTCGTCATCCCCGTCTTGTGTGCCAGAGAGTAGCCTTGGATTTCAATGCCATCACCACGCAGCCTGCATCCTTGGCATGCCACGTGCTCCATCTCTGGCTGCTACCACCCCTTCTGGCGCCATGGTCATGCAATCTTCGGGTGGCCGTGGCACGAAGCTCGTTGTCGGTTGCTTGAGGGCCGTGGGCAGCTGTAGACATCATGGCCAATCTTCTCGAGCCTGCATGCGTGGCGTGCACGTATTTCGCTGTCGTTTTGCATACAAGCTGCTGTTTCGCCTCCTTTGACCAGGAGACGTTCTTGAACGTTGGCGGTTGCTCCGTCCAAGCCGCCTGGGTCTAGAATGAGTCTTCGAACAAGGCAAGCGAATACGCGCTCGCCCAGTCGCGCGATCTGAATCGTGCTGGTGGGCACCAGCTCTTACACTAAAGTAGGGGGCTACTCGGGCCAGCAACTGAAGCTAAGATGCGTCGAAGAAGTTGGGAACGCCTCGAACAGCCCCCTTCGCGTCATCATCGTGTGTCGTCTTTCTTTTTACCAGCCAATTTCAACACGCCCCATCCTACAGTAGTGTTCCATGCCGTCTACAATCACCTTATCCCACTACGCCTCGTACCTTGCCATCCCATCTGAGCTCACTCCACCCCACATCGACTCGCCTCACTCCCTCGGCCCCCGCATTCCCTTCTACCTCACCGCCCTCCTTCTGCCCCTGCGGCCCCAGCCCCAGAGACCCGCCTCCGACTCGGGGGACGGCGGCGACGGCGCAGCGACGACGACACGCGCCATCGCCGCGCGCCGCTGCCGCCGCCGCCTCTCCCGGGAGAGCGCGGCCCCGGCCCCGGCACTGCGCGAGCGCGCGCCCGCGCGGTGCCGCGCCGCCGCCGCCCGCCGTGGCCGCCCGCCGTGGCCGCCCGCCGATCGATCCCGTCGGATGCGCGGCCCCGGAGGCCCCGACCGCTGCCCCCGGGGAGGGCTCCGGGTCCCGGGGTCCATCGGGGGCGGAGGAGGAGGAGGAGGAGGAGGAGGAGGAGGAGGAGGAGGAGGAGGAGGAGGAGAGCAGGAGGAGGAGGAGGAGGAGGAGGAGCAGGAGGAGCAGGAGGAGGAGGAGGAGGAGGAGGAGGAGGAGGAGGAGGAGGAGGAGGAGGAGAGGAGGAGGAGGAGGAGGAGGAGGAGGAGGAGGAGGAGGAGGGCGCCTCTTCTTACTTCATTACGTCCCTGGCCCCCCCGCTGGGCCGCGCACATGCCGCCGGTCATGATTTGCACCCCCCCCCCCTCTTGGACACCCCCCTCTTGGCCGCTCCCGGGTCCACTCTGGTGGCCCTCGGGGGCCCCGACGGCGGCCCCCCGAGGGCCGAGGTCCACGAAGCAGGCGCTGGGCGAGCAAAGGCATGCGCCGTGGAGGCCCGTGCCAAGGAGCGCGCCCTGCCAGGGCGTGACGTTCCCACGCCAAAGATCGATGGACCTCCTGGGGTCTCAGGGTTGCGTTACTTGTGGGAGGTTTCTTGTGGTCGAGCTCCTGTTGTATAGTCGGGGCTTTGGGGTCGTCGCCGCCGCCGCCCGCGCCGCCGCCGCGGCTCCAAGGGGCACGTTCCCGACTTGGACGAGGGCGAGCGCGCGCTCATGCAGTGCTCCGAGGTGCGGGCAGTGCCGAGGGGGGTCACCACCGGGGGGGGGTCACCAGATTCGATTGGACATCGAGGCTCCAGGATGGAAGCTCGAGGAGGTTTGTTAGACGTGCTTGGGTCGTCATTTGGGGAACTCTGGAGTGTTCTGGGGGGGTTGAGGCCTTTCCTTGAGGAGTTGTCGTTACCTCGCCGACGTGGCGATCCCTCTAGTGGTGACCCCCTCCAGGGTCCATCCCGATCCGATCGATACGAATCGACATCAATTATCGACTCCGGCCAGACCGATCCGATCCGATTCCAAAACTTCGACGATGTCATCTTGTGCGGCCCGATGCTGGCACGGGCGCTGCTGTGCATCCTGGCGCAGCCGATCCGATTCGATCTCGACCTCGTGCCGCTGCCGCCCGATCCGACGCGCGTTCCGATCCGATGCGATTTCTCGATTCCATGCCGACTGCTCCTACCCCTGGGGGTTGCCACAGATCGGCGTCATCCAAACGTATGCATACAGTCGGGGCCTTGAAGAAGGAACGCTTTTCGTTGGGGAGGGGCTCCGCGTTCCTTACGTGTTTCGCAACGTGCCTCAGGTCTTCCTTCTGTTTTCGATCGGAAATCGAAGGTTAACTTACGGAAAAAGGGGCCTCGTTCCTTATTTAGGGCTCCTCAGGTCAAGGCCCCGACTGTACTATGCGTTCGTCGCCGCCAGGAGGGCGACGCGCGCATCGTATGCTCGTTGGCGAGTGTGTACTGGCCAAACCCGCTGGCGCAACGATCTGCTATACGACTGTCGCGCTCTATGAGATGGTCGGACGCACGCCTTCTATGAGGACGCACAGTACTATAGTCTGTCCCCATGCGTCCCAGGTTATTCCAGACAAGTCGACGGATGAGATCTGCAACGCTTCACTCAACATCGGCACTCGAGTGTGCTGGTGCAGCCCCCAGTCGGTTTCGCTCATCGACGTGCGTTTTTCGCCAGGCTTCGCGACTCGACGTGCTCCTCGCTGGATGAGCCCGCTGGCTCCCGGACGTCGATGAGCTACTTCGCTGGGGGTGCACTCGGAGTGCGGTGCCGTCCGCGCGCGTAGAGCGCCCCTGGCAGCCTCCGCTAAGAAGGGCGTTTTGCGGAAGGTGGTTAACTGCCCACCCTCGAGACCCGCTGCCCTCCCGGCTCGATGCCGACTGATCCTGCCCTGGGCACTGCGCCAGAGGTTCGGGCCGGACGAAAGGGAGGGGGACACTCAGGGATAGAGGGGGGGTGGACTACGAGATCTGCTGCGTGCAGCTGGTTTCCGCCCCGCCGCCGGGCCCATTCCTCGATACATTGGCGCCTCCCGGCGCCAGGAGGCGCCAGGAAAAGCAGCTACGTAGGCTGATTCCTCTTGCTTCGCGGGGTGCAGGTCTGGAGCACGTGCAGTCCAGCCGTTGCGGGGCCTGGTGGGAGCCTCTTAGGGACCTCTTGGAAGCCTCTCGAGAGCGTACTGGGGCCTCCTGGGGGCTTGTCGGGGGCCTCTCGCGGTCTCTTCGGGGCGTCCTGGGCCGTCTCGGGGCGCTCTTGCGACGTGTGGCCCCTTCGGATGCCGTCCTTTGGGCCTCTCGCGGCCGCCTTGGGGCGCCTCCTTGCCGCCTCTCTCCTGGCGCATCTGCCACGCTGCGACGTAGAATAGCGGCTTATTATTATTATTGTTATTAGTCTCATTATTCTTCTTCTTCTTCTTCTTCTTCTTCTTTTTCCTTCCTCTTCTTCTTCTTCTTCTTATTACCATTATTATTTTGACTAGTAACATTCGCATTGTTTCGATTACTGTTATTATTTAATCGCTTCGCTCATTCCGCCGGCCCATACAGTCTCATGTCTGCCGTTTGCCCGAGGGCCTGGTGTCAATGCGGCGCTTTGGGGGTTCCTGGGGCCGCTCGGGGGGGCATTTGGGGGGCCTCCTGGGGCCGCTTGGGGGACTCTTGGGGGCCTCCTGAGGGCCTCGTCGGGGCCTCTTGGGGCCTCTTAGGGGCCTCTTGGGGCCTCGGAGGGGCTTCTTGGGGCCGAGGGCTGGAAATGTTGTTTCGTGTTCCCTCTCTTGGGGCGTTCTTGGGGCCCTCTTGGGCCGTCTTGGAGGCTTCTTGGGCCGTCTTCGAGCCCTCTTGGGCCATCTTGGGGCCCTCTTGGGGGCCTCTTGGGCCCTCTTGGGGCGATCTTGGGGGCCTCTTGGGCCGTCTTGGGGCGTCGGGAAGCCGAAAAGGTGGAAGCTCCAAAATCTCTCAAAAACCTAAGGAAAATCAATGAATTTTGCCTCCGGAGGCCCTCTTGGGAGTGCTCTTGGAGGCCTCTTGGGGCGTCTGGGGGCCATCTTGGGCGTCTTGGAGCGATCTTGTGGCATGTCGGACCCCTCGTGTACCATCTTGGGGGCCTCTTGGGGGCCTCTTGGTTTTGTTTGGGTCCTCGGGGACGTTTTCGGAGCCCTGTTGGTGCGCTCATGGGGCGCTCGGGGGGACCCGGCCGGGACCCGGCCGGGACCCGGCCGGGACCCGGCCGGGGACCGGCCGGGACCTGGTCGGGGTACTTTTCGTCCGGGGACCCCCAGGGGCCGCCCCGCGCGCGCGAACTAGAGAATTGTTAACCAGTTACTGGAGATCTTAGCACGCCTCTGGCCCGTTGGGCCGGCGAATTCGTATTGTTATTGGTATTATGATTACTATTCGTATCCATCATTAGTAATAGTAGTATTACTGATGCTATGCTTGTTATTGTTATTGTGGTTGGCATAAATGTTCATACCTGCTTATTACTATTCTTATCACCATCCTCAGTAGTAATAGTGTGATTAGTGTTACCAGTAGTATTACCATTATTAGTATTAGTACTCTTATCAGCATGTATATTGTCAGTATCATCAACATTATCATTACGGAAAGGAGCCCTGTTATATTGTCTTCTCTTCCTCAGGACGATCCAGGATGCTCCTCAATGATCCCCGCCGGAGAACCATGCGCACGTCTTTGCGATGCCAAGGCAGATGGCAGGGTAAAGAATCAGCTCACGTAGCTGTTCTTTTGGGGCGTGATTGGGGCGATCAACTGGGGGAGGGGGAGAAAGGTGCACTTCTCGGGCCCTAAACGTCCCCTGCTAGGCCCTAAAGGGTCCTTTGATGGGCCATAAAGGGCCTCTTTTCTGCAGCCCTGACCAAATGGCATGATAGCAATGACTTGCCATCGCTCGGACGTCCATTTCCGTGCATTGTTCGATTTCGTGCTTGTCCCTTTTTCCCGTATGATGATCCAGGATGCTCCTCAATGATCTCCCCGCCGAGGGAAAGTGCGCACGTCCGAGCGATGCCAATGCAAAGGGCAGGGCAGAGACTCAGCTTACGTAGCTGGCTCTTGGCGCCTCCTGGCGCTGGTCTCGTCTTTCCGATTGCAACATCGTCGAAGAAATCCCGCAGTATCCCAGATCGCCCCCATGGCGGCCCCCGGAGGCTCCCAAGAAGCCTCAAGGCACGTTGCGCGCGCGGGAAGGGCACGGCACGGCACGCGAACACAGCAGCGTTGCGGCGCGGAGGCGAGAGTTCGTCAAGGGATTGGCGGATGTGGCGCTCCTCCTCCTCCTCCTCCTCCTCCCCTCCCCTCCTCCTCCTCCCTCCTCCTCCTCCTCCTCCTCCTCCTCATCCTCTCCTCCTCCTCCTCCTCCTCCTCCTCCTCCTCCCCCTCCTCTCCTACTCCTCCCTCCTCCTCCTCATACCTCCTTCTCCTCCTCCTCCTCCCTCCTCCTCCTCCCTCCTCCTCCTCCTCCTTCCTCCTCCTCCTCCTCCTCCTCCTCCTCCTCCTCCTCCTCCTCGGAGGGCGTGGCCGCACGTGCGGAGCGCCCTTCTGCGGGCTGGGGCTCGCCGATGGCAGAGGGTCCGGGGGCCGCTCGGCGCGCTGCAAGCCACCTTGATGGACCTCGGCTGGTCGCCCATCTCTGCCACACGGTGGATCTGGCCCACGCCCGAGGGCCAGGACGAGTGGTTCTTGCCCAGTGCTGACGACCCCGAGTTTCAGGCTTGCGCGGAGTTCCAAGCCGTGCTGGACGACGTGGAGGCAGATCTTCGGGCACAGCTGTGGAGGCAGGCCTCGGTGCACGAGGCGGGGGAGGATTTGCTGGAGGGCGCGGACTTCTGGCAGATCGCGTGCGAGATGCGGCGCATGGAGGCCCAGGGCTTGCTGTCGGAGTGGGGGCTCAACCTCTCGGTGGTCGCTGGCGGGCAGTGGCCCAGGGCCCGCAGGACGGAGGCGGGCTATGTGCTGCCTGACGAGATCTGCAAGCGATGCGGGCGGTGCCGCGAGACCCTGGTACACAGGGTCTGGCTGTGCTCGGCCAACGTGGGTGATGAGTCCTTCGAGAAGTCGGACTGGCTCCTCCCGCGGGCGCTCGCGGAGATCGAGGCGCAGCCCGCCCTGTGGCTGCGGGGCGTCGCGCCGGCAGTGCTCACCACGCCGCGCTACGACGAGGAGTTGGCGCAGGGGGCTGCGGCCAGTTTCGGCGGCGACCTCGACGAGCTGCGAGACGTCCTTGGCTTCCTCACTGTCTTCGGCGACGGCTCGGGCGGCATTTTCTCCTCAGATCCGCGCCGACGCCGATGCGGGACGGCCATCGTGATCATGCAGCGGGGCCCCGAGGGCGTCTGGGTTCCAGCTTGGGGCCGAGCGCTTCCGCTGGCAGGTCGTCGCAAGACGGTGCCCCGAGCGGAGATCTTCGCCTTCGTGCTGGCGCTCGAGGAGACCACGGGCAACGTGCGGTTCGTCACGGACCACCAGCCGTTGTTCCGCGCGTGGCACGGGAGGCTGGAGGGCGCTGGTCAGGCGGGGCTCGCGAATGAGGACCTGTGGCAGAGGGCGCGGGCCGCCTTCGCGGCGCGAGGTCCTGGTGAGGTGCAGGTGGAGTGGGTGGCGTCGCACACGGAGGAGCACGTCCACCTGCTCACTTCCGAGCGCGACTTCTTCCTGGCGCTGGGCAATGCCTCGGCGGACGTGCTGGCAGGCGCCGCCGCGGAGGGTGGCCGGCGTGCGGGGCTCATCGGCACCGCTCCGCGCACCGATGAGATCGACGCGATCGCGTCGCTGGTGCGCCGCCGGGCGAGGAAGGCGCTGGAGTTGGCGAGCGCAGCGGACGGGGAGCAGGGCAAGCGGCCGGCGGGCCCTCGGCGTCCAGCCCGCACTCCAGCCCGCCTCGGTGTCCAGCGGTCCGATCATGAGTTGCGACGTTGTGGTGAGCGTTGGACGTGCGTGCGCTGCCACCGCATGGTACGCTCGCACCAGCTGTTGCATTTCTGTGGCACGGAGTGCCGAGGGCCGATTCCAACAGGGAGTCTGGCGCAGGCTCTGGATGGAGGTCGTATTGCGCCGTGTCTTGCCGCCGAGGGCGGGGTAGCTGAGCAGCTTGACGGATCTCACCGGCTCGCGTTCTGGCCTGAATTCGCAGTGATTTTTTGCCACCAGTGTGGACGTTACACCACAGGCAGCGACCCCAGGCACATGGTCCGCGTGTGCCCGGGACGGCCGACCAGGAAGGGCGTGGAAAATCTCTCCCGCATTCGGCGAGGTCTTTTCCCCCGCCGTGAGGGGGCGCCGAAGGCGATCCTTCGTGCGCGAGAGTTGCGATTGAGCGAGGCCGTCAGTCGCCTCCCGATTTTTTCAGCCTAGCGTGATGTGGCTGATGTGGGACGGTCCGCGAGGAGAGTAGTATTCATCCCAGTCCCCGGGAGGGTGACGCACCTATAGGGCGGGGCGGGGCCATGTCGCATTCGGGGCGTCTGCTCCGAGTGCGGGGTGGTTGCGCCTTGCCTTGGGAGCGTTTCCCGAATGGGCCTCTGGGTAAACAAAACAGTCCAAAACAGTCCTCCTCCTCCTCCTCCTCCTCCGTCCTCCTCCTCCTCCTCCTCCTCCTCCTCCTCCTCCTCCTCCTCCTCCTCTCCCCCCAGAGAGGTGCGCCTGGGCGCCCCGAAGAGCGGCGGCGCCCCGCTGCTGTGCGAGGCGGTGCGCCTGCCGGGGCTCTGGCGGCCCCCCGCGGAGCCGCGAGGGGCCTCTCGGGCAGTGGCGAGGCGTCAATGGCCTGCCTGATACAGTCAACCCGCATAGTATCGGCGTCACCTCGACATACTTATACTATATGTGCGTCGCCCCCCCAGGGGCGACGCGCGCACCGAGAAATGCCAACATCGCAGAGCGGACTTCGTTCGGAAAACGACAGGGTGGTCCCAGGGTGTCCTGGAGAATTTCGTTCCGGATTTCGAGGCGGATTTCGCGCGGATTTTTTTCACCAGGAATGAAGGCCAGAAATAATCCACGCGAAATTTACTTTCGGGCAAACATCCACGCAGAAATCCGCACAGAGATCCGCTGCAGCACGTCTGCAAGGCCGGTGCAATAAATTGTAAGGATGGGCAACCTTCCCGAGGGTACCCCTTGCATCCTTGCCCTTCGGCCCCATCCGCGCCCCGCCCGCAAAGTGCCGACGTGGCCTTCCAAGGGCCTGGCATCCTGACCGCGCATCCTTCTGGTACGGGTCGGCTGTAGGCCCGCCAGAGAATTTGTAGGCCTCTCAAGCACAGCGGAGCCAGAGTGGATGGGGTCGGGAACTGTTCTGGGGACCAGCGCTGTGACGCGCGAGCAGCTCATCGGGTGGTGGGCGGTAATGTTGGGTGGCCCAATTGGGGGTTGAAAAAGGGACCTCAGGGGCCCTTTGGGGCTTCGTTTTGGCCAGAGCGCTCAGCCCAGGAGCTGTTCCCGGGGGCTGGCGCTGTGACTCCAGGGATGCTGAATCGGGTCGGAGTAGATGGGGTCGGAGGATCGCGCCGCATCGCCGATGCCTCGGCGATGCGGCCCGATGTGGAGCCCGATGTACTCCACGCGGACGCCGCCAAGGCATCGCCGACGTCGTCGATACATGGTCGATGCATCTGCGATGCATCGGCGATGTATCGACGATGCGGCGCGATTCTCCGACCCCATCTACTCGGACTCCATCTGGGAGGCCTCTAGAATCGCTGCCCATCAAACCATCCCAACCCAACCCGAAGGCCCCTATTTGCCTTCCATTTCCAGTGGGGGGGGCGTCGGGGAGCATCGAAAGAGCACATGTGGAACCCGTACCCCCCCCAACCCGAAACCTAGGTCTTCGGGTTGGGTTGCGGTGGCCTGGCAGGTAGTCAGAGAACGTCCTAATCACCTTTTGTGGTTTGTACGAAATGTTCTCACAACGTTTCTGGCGGAGACTGTCGTTCTTCTGTGATTGCATCGGCTTCTTGTGCTCTGAGAACAATGCCTTTGTTTTTAGAGCAACCCTGTGTTCTAAGGGCATGTCGTGGTAGGCCACACTACAGGAATGCCGGGAGAGTCGGTCCCTGCTCAAAGGGGGGGGGAGGGCCCACTGGCGCGGCGGCAGGGTGTTTGGCGCCCGCATCTTTGCCATGGAGAGAGGACGCCCGCCCAGACGAGGCGACGACTCGGGGAAGCGTGAGACTCGAGTGCGCCAGGGCTCGGTTTCGCCCACGCTCTTGCACGGGCGCGTCCCTCAGAGGAGGAAGACGTACCCATACACGCCGGTCGTTGAAAGTAGGTAATTCTGGATTCCCAGAACCCAATCTACTTCAAGCGCCTTCCTACTTCAAGAATCGATATGGTTTGGCTGTTGTTCCCTACCTAGGCTCTGCCTAGAAGGGTTCTTACTCTCTATCTTAAAGGGGCCGGGCAGTGGAAACCGCCCCGGGCGGTTCCCCCGGCATCCGCCCCGCGGTTCCCCCAGTTACGTTTCTTTAGCTTAGCGTTGCTTATCTCATCTTAGCTTAGCTTATTTCATATTAGCTTAGCTTAGCTTCATCTTAGCTCATATTTATCTTAGCTTAGCTTACCTTCATCTGAGTTTCGCTGAGCTTTAGCAAATCACAGCACAACATATCATAGCATAGCATAGCGTAGCTTAGCATACCATATCATAGCATATCATAGCATAGCATAGCATAGCGCAGGTTAGCATAGCATCTCATACCATATCATAGCTTATCATAGCACAGCGCAGCATGACATATCATTGCTTATCATACCATATCATATCAGAGCATATCATATCGCAACACAGCATATCATATCATAGCATAGCATAGCGCAGCATAGCATAACATATCATAGCACATCATACCATATCATATCCTATCATATCATATCATAACATAGCATAGCGCAGCTTAGCACAGCATAACCTAGCATATCATAGCATGCCACAGCTTAGCATAGCACAGCGCAGCATGACATGGCATAGCTTAGCTTATCATATCATAACATAGCATAGCGCATCTTAGCATAGCATAGCATATCATCGCATATCATAGCATAGCTTAGCATAGCACAGCGCAGCATGACATATCATAGCGCAGCTTGGCATATCATAGCATAGCATAGCATATCATAACATAACAGCAAAGCACATGACATATCATAGCTTAGCATAGCATAGCATTGCATAGCGCATCATATCATATCATAGCACAGCATAGCATAGCGGCGCATAGCATGGCATGGCATAACATAGCACAGCATAGCATAGCATAGCATAGCAACTAATGCTGCTTTCCTAGGGGCTCCAACTTCTAGGTAGGGTCGCACTGGGGTAATTTGTTATTCTTTGGGCGGGCCCAAACCCAATCTATTTTATCGCCTTCCTACTTCATGTTTCTGCCTAGTTCTTCCGACCGGCGTGTACTCCTACCCTTCCCTGGTTTTCCCCTGTTTGGTCCTGGGAGGCCCTCGTCGCCACCGCGAGATTCGCCTCGAAATCCTGGTCCGAGCGCACCCCGGGAGAGGTCCGGGGAGCAGCGGCATCGGTACCGTTTCGTCTCCCCAGTCCTGGGTTTGGCGGTCCAGCTTGTGCTCGTCATTCTCATGAGGACCCTGTCAGGCCAATCCGAGTCCCCCGAGCCCGAGGCTTACGTCTCCCCGAGCTAACAAGAACTTTGCGCCTGTTTTCTCGGCGCTGGCATCCGAGCGTGCCGGTGCAGTCCCCAATCGGTGTCGCCAGTGGGCGTGCGTTTCGCCAGATACATTCGGTTGTGCTTCTGGACGTCGCTCAGCTACCCCGCCCGGGTGCACTCGGGCTGCGGTGCCGTGCGCACGTGGAGGGCCCCTGGCACATTTTTCCGTAGAGGCGTTTTGCGGCAGGTGGTTCGGGGCGCTGAAGAAGGAACCCTTTTCGTTGGGAAGGGGCTCCGTGTTCCTTCAGAGAAGACAGACTGCATGCACACACACACACACTTTCGGAGCCCCGCGCAGATTTCTCGGATCGGCCGGCGCCCTGGTCCCCACTGGCGCTCCAGGGACGGTGGAAGTGCAGCGCGGATGCGAGACATCCGCGCAGACCTCCAAGAGTATGTGTTCACGCGCTTCCGTGGCTCCTCTCCTCCCCTCCAGGCTCGGAGGAGGAAGATAACTAGGGCCACCGCGGCTCGTCCTGGAGAGCCCCCGTCGCCACGGCTGGATTCCCGAAGTGCGGGTCCGAACTCGCTCCGGCAGAGGCCTCGGGGGTGTAGCGGCACCATTGCCTACAGTCGACCCGCATGGTAAGGATGGGCAACCTTCCCACGGGTACCCTTGCATCCTTGCTCCTACTTCGGCCCATCCTTAGCGGTCTTCGCTGGCCAACCTCGTGCGAAAGACGTTCACATGGGCCCCCAAGGCCCTCGCACCCTTCCCGCGCATCCTTATGATACGGGTTGGCTGTACTTGTCTCTCCGAAGATCCGTAGCCCTTCGGCTCAAGCACCCTCCGTTGCGCGGGCACGGGATGCGGGCCCGCCTCGGGCGGCGAGCTGTTTTTTTTCGGGTTGAAAGGTTTTTTTTTGGTTTTCGGCTCCAGCCCCCCCTAAAACCTGGCCTCCACCCGAAACAGAAAAACCTCCGCGTTTCTTTTTCGAGTTGGCCGTTTTTTTTCGAGTTGGGGCCTCCGCAGCGCGCCAACCCGAAAAAAAACCCTTTCAACCCGAAAAAAAACGCAGCTCTCGGGCGGCCGCCTCGTCGAGCCCCTGCGAGGGTCTCCCCCCCCTCCTCCCTCCTCCTGCTCCTCCCCTCCTGGTCTGGCCCCTTGTGGGGCCTGCCTGGGCCGCCAGGCTCCATTGGGCCTGGCGCTCCCCCCCGTCGGCACGGGCTCGACCCTTCTTCCGTGGACTGCCGTCCTATACCGTAGAACGATCTGAACACTGCTCTCCCTCCTCCCCTGCAGTTGTCCGGAAGGCATCCCGCCCCTCGAGAGTTTTTTTTGTTGTTGTTCCAGTCCAATCGTTTTCGGTGCTTCAAGAGGGTGTTCCCGCTGCAGCGTGGGCCTCATTTTTGTCGGCTCGGCGCTGTGCTCCCGTCCGTTCAGAATGGCGCTCTCGCCCCGGCGCGGGCCACTTGTCTGGATCCGCGTCTTGCTTCATTGTGGTCCCCCCCCCTCATTTCCCCTCCTCCGCCTTCCCCTAGTCTGACGAACCAGCAACACACACCCATACCCATAGGGGGATCGGAGAGGGCTATGGGTGCGTGTTGTCGGATGGGGGTCCCCGCTCGAACGGGAGTGTTCCCCAGGGTCCGACAACCCGCACCCATACCCATAACCAGTCCTCCTCCCAACGACCTCCCTAGGGGTATGGGTGTGTGTGTGTGTGTGTTGTTCGTTCGTCATAGTCGTCCTGCTCTGACCGCTCCTTCCACTCCAGTTCCTGCTGCTGCTGCTGCTGCTCGTCTCGCCGCAGCGCGGGCCACTCTTCTGCATCAGAGTCTTTCTTCATCGTTGTCGCCCCCCCCCCCCAGTTCCCCTCCCCCGCCTTCCCCCTCGTCATCCTTTCCCTCCCTTTCCTTTCGCTTCAGTGCCTGCTGCTGCTGTTCGCCCTCATCCACTTCCTTCCGCTCTTCCTCCTGCTCACCCGCCACCTCTTCCCCCTGTGCACGCAGCCCCCTTCTCTTCCGATTGCGCATGACACGAAGTGGCCTTCTGTGGGAGTCGCAGGTCGGTTACGACACGCGTTAGCTGATAGTGCAAGATCAGCGCCGTGGGAAGGCATGGGAGGAAGGATAGGATGTCAGATGAGGCGCGAGCGCACCTAGCTTGCCTACCCCCTCTCTCTCTCTCTCCCCCCCCCCCCCCGCGCCCAAGTCCCGCGGCGCCCCGGCGCGAGGCGATGGGGGCGTCGTGGGGCGCGTTTGAGAGGGAGCCTGGCCGTCAGGACGGCGCCTCCGCCGATGCCGCGGAGGCCGCGACGCTCGGGTCGGAGGAGAAGGCGGCCGACCCGGCAGGCTTCAAGCTGCCCGCGGGCAGCCCCGCCTGCGGTGGCCACGAGGCAGCCGCCGCCGCGGCCCCGCCCGGCGCCCGCCGGCCCGCCGCTGGCGCGGACCGCGCGGCGGCGGACCCCTCCGCGGCCGCGGCCGCGGCCGTCGCGCTGGCGGCGGCGCCCGCCGCGGACCCCCTCGCGGCCGCGGGCGCGGCGGCGGCGGGCCCCTCCGCGGCCGCGGGGGCGGCGGAGGCCGCGGCGGACCCCGCGGGCTTCCGGGCGGTGCCCGGCGGCGGCGCGGCCCCAGCCGCCGACGTCGCCGCGGCGGGGGCCCGCGCGGCGCCGGCGGCGGGCGGCGCCGGCGGCGGGCGGGAGCACCCCGGCTTCGGGCGCTTCTCGGCGGGCGAGGGCGGCGAGGCGCCAGCGGGCGGCGGCGGCGCGGCGGCGAGCCAGGCGGCCGCAGAGCCGCGCTCCGTCTTCGTGGGGAACCTGCCCTCCGACGCGCAGGAGGACGTGCCCTGGGACGCGTTTGAATCACCGAGCGCGTTCCACTACTCGCGGAGTGCCCACTCGCAAACGCCAGGACAAAAATATGTATCCCTCTATGCCATGGATCGTAAGTCCCCTGCGGCGGGTCCAGGCCATATGCGAGTAGTTACTTTGCGAGCCGTGGAGCGCCCTTATCCATTCAATATTCTCGCTCGTTTGCGCTATTTCCGTATTTGGGGTAGTTGGCTTTGCCAAGGAGCCACGAGGCCCTCAAGATCGTCCCAACACGGCCCGAGAGAGTCTCGGCTCCGAGACCGCCCGGGAGGCATCCAAGACGGCCCAAGAAGGCTCCAACGACCCAGGAGGGGATTCAGATGGGGGAACGCGGGCCGACTTTCCGAGCCCTCTCAGGGAGCCAATGCCAATGTTCAGCAGTCCCACGAGGGCCAGACTCTGTGTGCACCTGGACGCTGCCGCCGTGGGCCGGCATGTGGTGCCCACCATGCCGCACAGGAGGTCTTAATTACGCAGACGATTGCCAGTGGTGAAGGTCACGACGTGGTCTCGGCATTACTGGACCAGGGCAACGGCGCGATCAGAGCGTTGCAAGAAATATGGACATTTCAATCAGCCAGCATGAAGTTAGAGGGACGCGCTGGCAATTGACAAAACTTTTGCGAACAGTTGAGAGATCGTGCAGCCCATGATACGCAGTGAGGCCTCGCGTATTCTGCCCATCGCCTTCCCGTTTGGGAGAGGACATTCAGGTGCGAGCTACACAGGCTGTTGTTGCCAAGAGACCCAAGGGAGCCGCCAGGAAACGCTCAGGAGACCTCCCAAGATGCCATGCCTCCCAACACACACTCACGTGCCATATCCGCCACCGTGCCGAGAGGAGCCAGTTGGAGTGCCCTCGGGCCCCTTTTAGTCAGCTATCCTCAGACCTCGGCATGATTGAATCTTGATAGGCTGTTGCCTCAAATTCAGGGTTTCTCTTCGGCTTTTGGCGTGTTCTTGAATGATTTCTTTCGGACCCAAGAGCGCCCCAGGAGCGGCCAAGACCAAGAGGGCCCCGAGTCGCCGAAGATGGCCCCCAGGCGGCCAAATATGGCCCCCAGACGGCCAAAGAGGCCTCCACGACTCCCCTAAGTGGCCTCCACTGGCGTTCCCTGGAGGGCCCCAGCAGGCACAACTCACTGATTCGCTTCCGTTTTTCTAACGATGTGCGCGCTTCCGCCTTTTCGGTTTCCCCTACGCTCCGAGATGGCCCAGAAGGCTTTCAAGCTTGCCCAAGGGTCTTCCAGGACGACCCAGGGGGCTCCGTGAGGGGCCTTAGAATGGGAGCGTGAACTGACATGTCGAGCTCTCCGCCCGAAGAGGCCCCCAGGAGGCCCCAAGATGTCCAAAGAGGCCTCCAAGAGGCTTCCAGGAAGCCCAAGCGGCCCCCCCCCAAGCGGCCTCCAAGAGGCTCCCAAGGGGCTTCAAAACTGCCCCCCAGAGGCCGCCACGAAGCATGTGAGGACTGGACCCCACAACAGAGACACAGTCGCAGGATGGGCCGAAGGCCACTGGATCCGCTGCCCCTTGTTGGCTTGCCATATGCGTGCACGGTGTTGAGTGCTTTTTAAAAGTTTGCAGTGGGCCTTCGGCCCAACCTGCTGGCCATCCGGAAAGCCGCGTAAAGACCTCAACCTGCGCAACAGATCGTCCCAAGACGGCCAAGACGGTCCAAGTTGGCTTCCAAGATGCTTCCAAGACGGCCAAGATGCTCCAAAGTAGTCTCACAGACGGTCCCACGATGTTTCGAAGACTGCCCGAGATGCCCACAAGATGGTCCCAAGATCGCCCAAGACGGCCCAAGTGCAGGAAGGCCCGCAGAGGCCAACATCATTGATTTTCCGTCGGCCTTTGTGAAGGGTTTTGGCGTTTGCTCATTTTCCGTTTTCCGACGTCCCAAGACGGCCCCAGAGGCCACCAAGGCGGCCCCGAAACGCCCACAAGGCCTCTGAGATGTCACCGTGACGGCCCAAGAGGCCCATAAGAGGGTCCCAAATCGGTCAAGAGAGGCTCGCAAGACGGCCTCCGACGGCTTCAGACGGGGAGCCTCCCAAGGGGCCTCCAGAGGCATCCAAAAGGCCCAAGTAAGCCCCCAAGAGGTTTTCAAGAGGCCCCCAGGAAGCTCCTAGGAGGCCACAAGAGTGCCCCCAAGAGGCTGCCAAGAGGCCTCCCCCTCCTCCTTCTCCCTCCCCTTCCTCTTCTATCTCCCCCACGTGTTCTCCGAAGGGTTTTCGCAATGGCTGGGGGAACACGTTGTCCGATAGCTTGGCCGAGCTCTGGCCGCAACGTTCGGCCGCATAGGCTCTTCCGAGAGGCAGGGGGCGGCGGTGATTCGCCATAGGCGTCTTCGATAGGACGACGAGGAGCTTGGGAAAGGACCAAGAGGGCCTTCGGCCCCTTCCCCAGGGCCGGTGCACCGTCCCCGGTACAGTCAGCGCGCCCGGTAAGGACGGGCGCCTTCATCCAGGGTGCCTTTGTGTTCGTGCCTCTGCGGCCCGTCCCTTGCCGTTGTCGCTGGTCTCCCGCCGCCCCCCAAAGGATGCAGCTTCGGCCTCCCAGGGTCTTTTGCGTCCCTGCCACCCGTTCTCGATGCACGTCTTGACTGCATGGTCTCCTGAGTGCCCCAGGCCTCGAGGGGGCAGCCGCCCTGGACGTCTGCCGAGCGTCGGAGGTGTGGGGCGGCGGCTGCGCTCGCGGCCGCCCTCCGAGCCTCCCGGGCGTCGAGGCCGAGCCGGGTGAGGCTCAAGGCCTTCTGGGGTGAGACGGGCCCAAGGTGTGCTCACAGCCCGACCTCACGGCACCTCGATATCACGATATCGACCAGTGGCCAGCGATGCTCTCTCTCTCTCTCTCTCTCTGAGAAGAAAGGTGGTTCGCAGAACGGGACTCTCTCTCTCTCTCTCCTTCTCTCCCCCCTAAATCACACGAGTCTGGGGCCCAGCTGCCCTGATGCGCCCGTTGTGGAGCGCAGCACGTGCCGTGGTCGAAACGTGCACGCTGACACGCTGCGTGTTGGCTCGGCACGTGCGGGCTCACGCTTCGGCGAGCGTGCCGTGCCCCACATACGCTTTCAGTCCACGCGTGGCGCTCCATGCCAGCACGCCACGTGCAGCGTGTGGCTTATCCGGGCGGCTAAGGCCTGGGGTACTGGGGGTTGAAAGCTGGCGACGCCATCGTTGCATGGACAGCATTGGTTCTCGTACCAGGTCGCAGCATATCCCCCACATACGCACATGTTTTACATGTATACATGACATTTATACACGCGCACAATAATTCCAACCGGGTGCCACAGCATGAACTCGCCGGACACATCAACATATCATCTCATACGCCACGCCACCAGGCTTGCATGGCATCAGCTGCGTTGCAAAGGCACAGTAACGCCACTGTCCATGCCTTGAAGCAGCGAGCTACCTCGTACCGCACAGTACCGGTACATCACATCACACTGTTCGGCATAGCATAGCATAGCATAGCACAACAGATCACGAACACACAGCGAACAACGCCACAATGCCCCAGAACATTACGCCAAGAGCCAGGAAAGTCAGGAGTGCCTTTGGGAATCCCCTGGGAACTGGAACGACTAGGGTCGGGGGGCGCAGTTGTGCCCGGGTCTCGGGCGCAGAAGAAACACCGCCCTCATTCAAGCGACGTCTAAGTCGTGAGGACGTTGAACAACTTCGGGGAAAACGGGGGAGGACACAGAAAGGCCCGACCCAAGCCCCGAGAGGGCTCGGAAAGTCGGTCCGCGTTCCCCCTCTGAATCCCCTCCTGGGTCGTTTTTGGAAGCCTCTGGGGCCGTTCTGGAGGCCTCCCGTGCTGCCTTGGAGCCTTCGCGCGTCGTCTCGGAGGGCCTCTTGGGCCGTTTTGAGCTGATTTTGCGGGCCTCGGGGCCCCTGGGCAATCCAACTACCCCAAATACGGAAGCAGCGCAGACGAGCGCAAATCTCCGAATCAATCCCAAGGTGCTGCGGGAACTGTTCGGGCAGGTCGGCAGCGTGGCTCCCGTGCGCGCTGTCCTCGACGCGGACACGAAGCAGCGCGAGGGGCACGCGCTCGTCGACCACGGCGACAGCGGCGGCGCCCGGGCGGCAGTGGAGAGGCCCAACAACATTGAGCACAACGGCTGCGCGCTCCGGGTGGGCGAGGCGGGGAGAGGGCTGCCGTCCGCCGCGCCCAGGTCGCCGGAGCAGGCCGCGAGGCCAGCACAGACCGGCGATGCCACGGAGGCTCTCGCTGCCGCCGCGGCCGCCGTGGCGACGGCAGCGGGCCGCCTCACGCCGCGGCCTCCCGGCGGCCCGCGGCCTCCGGGGGGGCCGCGGCCGCCTGGGAGGCCGCCCCCTGGGCACATCGTGCTCACCCGGGGGAAGACGAAACCCGTCAAGCTGAGGGTGGTGCCGCTGGTCGGGGACGTGTCCATGCTGGAGCAGAGGCAGCAGGACGTGACGCACCGCCTGCCCTTCGAGACGTACCTGCCCCAGCCGCTCGCCGTGGCGCTCCTGTCGCCGTTGAAGGCAGAAGACCAGGCCCAGTGCGCGGAGTACCTCCAGTACTTCGAGGGCAAGTCGCGCGCCGGTGTCGTGCGGCTCAGCAAAGATCCGGCGCTGGACCTCTACGTGATGCCGCCCCCGCGCCTGCTGGGCCTGCTCCACGACGCCGACCCGGGCCTGCTGCGGCAGGTCCAGCAGCTGCTGAGCTCCATCGGCAGCGGCCTCATCGGCGTCGTGGCGCCGAGCGTGCTCGCGCAGGTTGCCCAGGCGGCCGCGGCGCCAGCAGCGGCGCCGGCCGCGGCGTCGCGGGGCCCGCAGGCGGCCTCGGCGCCGGCGGCAGGCCTGCCAGGCGCCGCCGCCGCGCCAGCGCGGCAGCTGCCGCGGCCGCGGGCGTGCGCGCCCAGCAGCGCCGAGGAGGCGCCAGGCGCCACCGCGGCGCAGCACCCGCCGGCGCAGCCTCAGGCGCGGCCCGCGGCGGCGCGGCCCGCGGCGGCGCGGCACGCGGTGTCCTTCCCCCTCCAACGCGCGACGCCGCGCGCGTCGGAGGGCGCCGCGGCGTCGGGCAGAGTGGCTGGCGGCGCCGCCACCGCCGACGCGCCGGCGGCGGCGGAGGTGGCGCGGCCGAAGTCGGGGGCCACGGCCGCCGACGGACAAGGTCGGCCACGCGTAAGAGTGACCTTTCGCTGGAGTGATTTTTGGGGCTGCCTACAAGGGTGGCCCCAGCACTGACCCGCTCGCTTGGATTTGCACCCTTCGCGGCCCCCTAAAGCCGCGCAACAAAGGTCACTCTTGCCGAGGGTCACTCTTGCGCGTAGCCGATAAGGGGGCGCTATCGAGCTGGGCACCTTCGTGGGCGACTGGGAGGATTCCCTGGGCCACGACGTGGTGGCCCAGAGGGGCTGGGACGCGAAGAGTAAGTGCGACTGCGTGGAGGTGAGGCTGACTGGGGGCGCCAAGGAGGTACGCCTGAACGTCCGGCAGGTCGGCCTGGATTTCCACTGCGGGCATTACCTGCTGGACCTTGGCGCCAGCTCCCCGCATCGCCTCGTTTGGCGCGACCGGGGGCGGGTGGAAGGCGCCGCCGCGGCGCCCGAGGCCGCGGGAGCCCGGGGCACCTCGGTCTGGAAGCTGGCGCGGCGCGTCTCGGAGCCCCTGGGGAGGCATCCGCCCAGGCCGAGCTGCGGGGGCCACGGCGACGGAGGGGCAGCCTGGCGCGAGCCGCGCCAGGGCGCGTGGCCGGGAGGTGGTGCGCCCACCCCCGCGCCGTGTGGATGGCCGGGCGTCTCGTTCCACCCAGTGCCGCCGCCCCCGTGGCACGGGCCCTTCCACGGGTTCGGGCCGCCACCGTTCCCGCCGCTGGTGCCACCGCCCGTGATGCCAGGGGCACCGCCGTGGGCGTGGCCCAGGCCCCCGGCGCCAGGAGGCTGGAGCGGGCCGCACGCCTCGGCGGCAGCCCCTGGGGCCCTTCCGCCCGCCATGGGCAGCTCGTCTTCGTCCGAGTCGGCCGAGGACGCGACGGAGCTGCGGGCGGAGCGGCACGCGGCTCGGCGTCGGCAGGAGCGCAGCCGCAGCCGCAGGCGCCACAAGCGGCAGCAGGAGCGCCGCGGCGGCTCTGGCGCCAGCGGCGCAGGCTCCACCCGCGCGCGGCGCAGGCGCCCCCCGTCACCAGGGCGCCCGAGGGGCTCCCAGCGGGAGCGAAAACGCCGGAGGCACCGCGACGGAGGCCCAGGCCGCCGGCCTCCCAAACGGGGTCGAAGCACATGGAGTCGGAGCATCGCGCCGCATCGCCGATGCATCGCCGATGCGGCTCGATGTGGAGCCCGATGCTCTCCTCACCGGCGTCGCTGATGCATGGCCGACGTCGCCGATGCATCGGCGATGCATCGGCGGTGCATCGCCGACGTGTCGGCGGTGGTATCGGCGAGGCGGCGGGATCCTCCGAACCCCACCCACTCGGAACCCCATCTGGGAGACCTCCACAGGCGCCTCGGGCGACGACCTGGCAGAGGCGCCGGAGGAGGCGCTGGAGGAGGTCCCGCTGGCCGACCGCATCAGCGCCCTCCTCGGGCGCGCGGCCGCTGGCGGCCGCCGCGCGCCGTCGTCGGAGGGCGAAGGCGCCGGGCCGAGGCGGCGGCGCAGCGAGCAGTAGGCCGCACGCTCGCCCCAGCGGAGCGCTGGCGCGCGCGTGCGCGCGTGCGCGCCGTGCGCCCGCAGGCGCAGAGCGGCAAGAGGGCACCAAGGAAGAAAAACCCTTCCAATCCTTTGTCGGAGAGCAGGCGTGTTTCGCATGTTCGCTGTTTTCGTCGTCGCAGCGTCCAAGAAGGCCCAAGAGGCCTCCAGGGTCGCTCCAACACGGCCCAAGGGGCCCCCACAAGGGCCCCAAGACGGCCAAAGAAGCCTCCAATGGGGCCCCAAGACGGCCCGAGAGGGCCCCAAGGAAGAGCCCACCCCTTTCTAAAAGAGAGGCGACTATAAATGGGACCGTTCAACAGCAAGAGCGCTTTAAAGGATCTGCAGTATCCCTGACAGCTTCACCAAGTGAGGCCAGGCCGCGCACAGAGCCCCCCAGCCCCCCATACAATCTCACGCATCGAATCGCAAATCGGAAGATTCTCGATGAACGCGACTCGGAGCAGACCTGGGCCTGGGAGGCGAGGAATTATATTTCGCGGGGCTCATGGTGGACGCCATGCGAGGGGGACGCCATGCGAGCACGCTCACAGGGGCCGCAGGTGCAGTTCTCTGTGCGGCACGAAAGGCGTGCGGGTCGTGTCGACATGGGCGGGGGGGGCGCCATGCGAGCACACCCACTGGTGCCACTGGTGCAGCTCCCTGTGGTGCAGGAGATGTGTGAGGGGTCTGCCGAACTGGGCGGGGAGTGCACCATACGACCACGCCCCCTGGGGCCAAAGGTGCAGCTCTCTGTGGGGCACGAGAGGCGTGAGGGGCGTGTCGACGTGGGCGGGGGGACGCCATGCGAGCACGCCCTCTGGGGCCACAGGTGCATCTCCCTGTTGGGCACGGAAGGTTTGAGGGGTGTCTCGGCGTGGGCGGGGGGATGCCATGCGAGCACGCCCCCTGGGGCCATAGGTGCAGCTCTCCGAGGGGCAGGAAAGATGTAAGGGGCGTGTCGACATTGGCGGGGGGACGCCATGCGAGCACACCCACTGGGGCCATAGGTGCATCTCACTGTTGGGCACGACAGGTGTGAGGGGTGTGCCAGAATGGGCGGGGGGACGCCACTCGAGCACACCCACTGGGGCCACAGGTGCCGCTCTCTGGGGTGCTGGAAATGTGTGATGGGGTGTGCCGACAGGAAGCGCGTGAGGAGGGTGCCGAAGTTGGTCAGGGCAGGCGGAGGAGGATGAGGAGGATGAAGAAAAAAGAGGGGAACAATGAGGGGGAGGAGGAGAGCAGGAACGGAGGAGGAGGAGGAGGAGGAGGAGGAGGAGGAGGAGGCGGAGGAGGAGGAGGCGGAGGAGGAGGAGGAGGAGGAGGAGGAGGAGGAGGAGGAGGAGGAGGAGGAGGAGGAGGAGGAGGTAGGAGGAGGAGGGAGTGAGCCGCGCGGCGCTGCGGAGTCAGAACGAGGACCCAACTCACCAGAGGGTTAGGGGAACAAAAACGGTGCCTGCACCGACTCGGTGCCCTGCATCGCTCTGAACCGAGGCCTCCCAGCCGAGCTTCCTTCGCCTCTCGCCCTTCCTGCCTCCGCTCGGGGCCCGGCCCTCGAGAGCGCTGGGTGCGCCGGCCTCCCCCCCGGCCCTCGCTCCGCCGCCGCCCGTCGACGCCCGCGGGCCCAGCAGGAGCTCCGCCGCTCCCGCCCGCTCCCCCCCTGGCGCCTCCTCGTCCCCGTCGGCGGGCGCGTGCGTGGCGCCCTCCGGCACGCTCCAGCACGCTTCTCCTGCGCTGCGCCCCCGCTCTTGCCAGCCCCCCCCCCTCGCTCTTGCGCCCCTCGGCGCCCTGGGCCCTCGGCGGCGCTGCGACCTCGCGGTGCTCCTCGGGCGGGCCTCGGAGCCTCTCCGCCGGCCCGCCCGCTCGGCCTGCTCCGCCGGGGCACCTGTGCAGCGTGGCAGCAGCCGCAGGCCTGCGCGGGCAAAATAGATGTCCATGTCCATAGCCGCTGAAGTTTCGGGGCTTCGGGCTCCCGTCCACAGAGACTCGAGGCGCACTGGATATGGACAAAGAATCGGGCCCCAGAGGTTCGAACCTTATCCATGTCCAGTGCGCCTCGGCCTCTTTTGGCGCCCCTTCCCGGAAATTCCAAGACGCACCGGATATGGATGTGAACCTTGCCCGCGGCCCGGGCTGCGGGGTTGGCTTCCCCCTCGTCGCCGCGTCGTCTCGTCTTCTATCGGGGCCTGTCGGATGATCCGGTCTCCAGTGCAAGCTGTTCGGCAAGGCTTGGAACTTTGTGCCGCTGTGCCCGCCATGTGATGGGGCTCTACCTGTTTTTTCTTATATGTATGTGTGTATCCATATATAGATGGTTAAAACATCGCCTTCTCTCACAGGGTGTTGTTTGCTGGGGGTCCGCTTTTGGCATCTGTGTATCCTGTGCAAGACGTTGGACAAGGCTTGGGCTCGAGTGTAAGCTCTCCAACGGTTTCAGTATAGCTGGCCTCGGTCTACGACGGGGCTCCTGCCATGGACTCGGTTTTTGGTCACGCCCGGCACGTCCTCTCCTGCGCATGTTGTTCGGCAAAGACCCTGTACCGGGTGACGTCAGGCGTGCTCTGCCTCTGCCTGGACTCCCGTCCGGCTGGGCAGCCACTGGTGGCCTCAGCGTCGCTGGTGCTCAGTTCCTGGCTCAGGTCTCGTTCTGGTGCCTCCTCAGCTGGAGTTTCGCCCATGGCGACCTGGTGGCCCGTTGTTGCCCGCTGCCAGCTGCTCCGTCGCGGGCCTGCTCCTGTGCCTCCTGTAGTTGCACTTCACGCAGGGTTCCCGAAGCTTCACCTCCTCCTCCTCCTCCTCCTCCTCCTCCTCCCTCCTCCTCCCCCTCCCCCTCCTCCTCCCCCTCCTCCTCCTCCTCCTCCTCCTCCTCCTCCTCCTCCTCCTCCTCCTCCTCCTCCTCCTCCTCCTCCTGCGCGACCCCCCCGTCGATTCCTGGCGGACGGGCCTCCTCCCTCGCTCCTCCTCCTCGGCCGCCTTTTTGTGTTCCAGTCTTCTCTGCGCCCTGCGCCAGGCGCGCCCCGCCGGTACCGACTTTCGCGCCTACGATCGCCGGCGCTGCCGAGGAAATTGTTTCCCGCAGACGCATCCCCGAGGCACGTTGGTAGGGCAGGCGGGGCGTTTGGCTCGAGGCTTCTTCACCGTTCGTGATCCTGAAGCCTGAAGTTTGCAACAATTGCAAGGATGGAGCGCAGGTGGTTTTAACAATGGGGCTCTCGCCTCAGCGCCGCGCACGTTTGTTTGAAACGCTTGCATCAGTTTCAATCAGGGAGGCCGCGTCGTTGTCAGAATGGTGCTCTCGCCTTACAGCCGCGCACATCCGTCTGAAGAGTTTGCAACGGGTGCGCAACGGTTACATGGCTGGGAGATTGCTCCTTCTCGACATGGGGATATCTCTCGAGACAACCTGCACTGTGACGACCAGAATATTCAACACATGTAGCAGGTGCACGGATTGAGGGCAATTCCTCGTCAAAGTGGGGCTCTTGTCTTAGATCTGTCCACTGGGCAGGCCAGACATGTGTTTCGTTTGTATAGTAATTGCATGGGTGGGGGGCCGGGCCTGTTTCAAAACGGGGATCTCGCTGGAGTTTTCGTTGAACGTCATGCGCATACCTTTTCGCAGTCCTGATTTCTTTTAGAAGGATGCGAAGCCATTCCTTTTCAAAACGGTGCTCTCCCCTGAATGGGAGGCCCGATGCTGGTCTTTGCAGTGGGCACTTCAGTCCTGTAGTGAAGCGTAAGGCTTGTAGAGAATTATGATGAGGAGACTTGGCACGGTATGGCTTACTGAAGCATCGTTGGCGCATGTTTGGTTTTATTTTGGTGTCCCTCCTCCTCCTTTTACTCCTCCTCCTCCTCCAAGCTGGGCGATGGCGATCCAGCCGCAGGAGATGCGACTACAATTTCGCGATTTGATTCGGCTTTGCGCTGGGACGAGGAGGAGGACCAGACCAGCTGATGCTGCCCTCATCGAGCATCGGCGAACGGGACAAGCGCCAACTTTCGGGCGTCCGCACGGATGTCTTGGGGCGGCGTTGGGTTCCCCCCCGCACCCCTGTCGGCGGCGCCCCCGGCGCGGTCAGTACGCCAGAGAAGGGGTGTGTTGAGGGCTGCCCAGGGCCCACCCAAGAAATCCGCGCGGACGTCCAGCATAACTGTTTATCGAAGGCGCGAGGACGAAGAGGAGGAGGAGGAGGAGGAGGAGGAGGAGGAG
>CAUYUJ010015518.1:203844-221344 GCA_963575745.1 Prorocentrum cordatum
TCTCGCTGCACTACAGCGACATGAAACAGCTACTACTCGCAGATTGGATGGCCAAGAGCAAGATCTCATGGGGATCAAGACCGCACAAGCAAAGCAAGAAGCCCAGCACCAGGACCTGGAGTGCAATCAAGCGTATCAACCAGCAGCTCAGCCTCGGCGAAGCAGAGGCACCCACATTGGACATGGCCAAACTATCGGACTGGGATCGCGAACCAGATCCCGCCATTTTCGTTCTCTCCTGCGCGCAGCCCATCGCCGCCGCCGCCGTTCGCATCGCCATCGCCGAGTGGCTCGGCGCAGCAGAAGTGGCCCCACAGCAGTCTCAGACTCATGGAGAAGGACCGAATCGGCTTTTCATATTACAACCACTTGGGGGACGCCCAGTCGCCATCACCAAATCAGTGGCCCTTGCTCGGGCACTTCAGTTACCAGGCCGTGGTGGCTACAGGCAGTTGACAGTACAGACACCTACCAACAGTGTCGTCAACAATGACCAGTGCGTTCCGCTCTACGTCAACCCAGACAAGAACATCAAGCGCATCAGAATGGAAACTCAAACTAAAACGCTGCTCGCCCCCTGCCAGAGTCACTACACCACGCAGAATTGGCGCGCTCGGCGTGTCAGGGGCGCATAGTCTGCAACACCATCCCCGCCGCCAAAATGGAGCTCACTAGCATGGATGCGGCTGCCCTCGTTCGTTGGGGCCAAGATGCGCTGGCCAAGGTTCCCACCAACAAATTTGCCGCCATCTACAACACCGGGGATACAGTGCAGTTGATTTAACAGACGCTGGTCGCCATGGCGGACGACTGCAACTGACGCTGATCGCGCGCGCCCTCCTGGACCTGACTTACCTGCAGGGCAGTGACCATGTCTCCTACATCACCTTCGACCAGCACCTGAACAGGCTTCACCTTGCCCTGCCGCTGCTGACGCTCCACAGCTTCCCGCACGCGCACCAGGTGAATGCGGGCAAGCTCCACAACATCATAGGTCTCATCCTGCACAGGCCGCGCCGCGACGACAGGCGCGCGGGGATCGGGGCGCCCCTGTTGCGCCCGAGGGACTGGAGAGTCCTCCAGATCATATTTCAGTCTTCGCAGGCTTGGAGAGCCCTGCAGCAGCACTTCTCCCCCAGCGTGACATACTTCACCCAGCTCAAGTCCTTCTTCCTCCAGAACAAGATCGTCTGCTGAAAACCGACAAGAGTCAGGTGGCCTCAGCCTCGGGATTCAGCTCATCATCGGGCAACGCTTCCTCCTCCAGTTCTAGCAGCTCATCTTCTTCTTCCTGCAGTTCCAGCAGCTCATCTTCTGCATTCAGTTCCAGCAGCGCATCCTCGCGTACTTCTCGTACCAAACCGACGCGGGCTACTACCATACCCACTACCTCAGTGGCCGCAGGCGACTGCGCCCGCTGGAATGCCTGGGGCCTTCTTTGTCATGCTGATCGCAAGGGATGGGGGGAGATAAAGCAGATCACTCCCTTCAATCGCACGCAGGCCCTGGTTGCCCTGCAAGAAGTGCGCGGCTCGCAAGTAGTTCTCGAGTCGCGCATCGTCAACCTTCCTTATGATTATCCAGTGAATTCCAGCGCCCCCCAAGAAGAAGAAGAAGAAGAAGAAGAAGAACAAAACAATTTCAAAAAAAAGAAGAAAGAAAAAAAAGAAGAAGGAAGAAGAAGACACAAACACACACACACACACACACACACACACACACACACACACACACACACACACACACACACACACACACACACACACACACACACACACACACACACACACACACACACACACACACACACACACACACACACACACACACACACACACACACACACACTCACACACACACACACACACACACACACACACACACACACACACACACACACACACACACACACACACACACACACACACACACACAACACAACACAACACAACACAACACAACACAACACAACACAACACAACACAACACAACACAACACAACACAACACAACAACAACCGCGCGCGCACGCGCGCGCCGTGGCAAAGGGGGAGTGGCTTTTTTGGTTCCGACACCTGCATCGGCCTCTACATCAACGTCGCCCTGGCCAGCTACCCGCGGTCGAGTTGCAGCCCCGCGCATCGCCAGTCACACCGCGGGGTTCGAGACGCTCATTATGAGCGTGCGCAACCATGACTTGGCGGCAGCAGGCGTGGGCAGAGTGGCCGAGGCGCGGCGTGCCTCGCGGAACTGGGCAGCAGCAGCGCCTCAGCAAAGGCTCTTCATCGCCATGGGCGGCTTCAATGCCAGCGCTGCCCCCTCCTTCAACTTCATGGATCCTTCTGCATGCTGGCGGCCTATGGCGCCTGGCGGGCAATGTCAGCGAGAGCAGGCGCGGTGCCGCCAACTCTTCGCCTCGCCCACAGAGAACGCACACGACTTCCCCGCGCGCATCTCGGCCGACGCGCAGGCGGCCACGGCAATCGACCGCATCTTCGTTTCCCCCTCGGGAACCGACTTGGTGAATGTGGACGCGCGCCTGAATATTCACAAAGACGGCGCGGCTCTATCTGACGACAGCCTCAGCGATCACGACATTCTTCACTTGCTTCTGGTCAGCACCTCAGCCTCGCGACCAGGAGAGCAAGCGATCGATCCGATCACCTTCCACGGCCCCACCTACCAGCGCCACTTCAACTTTCTGAAGGACAACGTTGCCATGGCTGCGCTTGCGCCTAGCGCAGCCTGGAAGCAACGGGGGCTCATCATCAACGAGGCGGCAAGGCTCACTCGCAACCTTCAGCAACGCGCCTCCTTTCATGGCCACAGTCGCTGGGCAAACATGGCAGGCTCACTGCTCTTCGCGCAATCTCACGGGCGATTTGGCGAAAGGATTAAGACGCAGCGTCGCTCTTCATGGCCGCGACCGACATCGGCAGCGCGCACCTGCGCCTCGCAGACGACGGCCCCGAGCTCACGAACAGGGACCAGTATATCAAGCTGATGGGCGCGGCGGTCACCGCCGACCACGACAGGCGCGCCGCACTCGCCACGGAGCGCCAGCTGCAGCCCATCGCCGAGATGCGGCTGGACCAGGCAGGCAGTCGGAAGGCCGCGATGCAGCTCACGCTCCAGGCACAGGCCTGGAATCCGTTTCGCCGTCGGCTCGTACTCTCAGGGCTTAGGATACCGAACCACCGCCAGTTCCCCAGAGGGTATTCTCGGAGGCCTCCAGAAGTTCTGGCAGCCGTCTTCTCGAGCAATATTGTGGGCCCCGTGGCGGTTCGGCAGTGCCTGTCCCAGCGCATCCCCAAGTTCGATTGCGCGGACCTGCGGGTTCCAGCTCTTCAGGACTTTCAGAGGGCCCTTTGTAAGGTCGGACATACCGCTCCAGGCCCAGATCAGATCCCATGCGCTGCATGGGCCATCTCGCCTGGATCCGCTCATATAATTTATGACCTCATGGTGCAGATGTTCGGGACTGGCCTGGCCCCGCACCAGTTCAACGAATCGGTCTTCGCGTTTCTTCCGAAAGGAGACGAACCCCGGGACCAGTATGCCGCCTTTCGAGCTCCAGGTGCCACTCGCCGCCTCTCCTTAAATAACTGCGACGCCAAACTGATCGCTCATGTCGTGAATATGGGTCTCGTGGACATGGTCAGGGATCGGACATTAGACGCGCGACGCGGTTTCGTAAAGGGGCGAAGCTTCGGACAGCGCGCGCTGGCCCTAGACGCTGAGGCCCGTGGAGCACGTCACTCCCCAGAGGCACCAGATGCTTTCCCTATCCTTGCCAGCTTTGAAATCAAAGCTGCCTTCCCATCCTTAGGAAGGGTTTTTTTGTTTGCACCGCTGGTAGCTCGCGGGGTTCCTCCAGGCTATCTCAGTGTCATTTATGCTCTTTACCACCCCCCCCAGAGCCTGGGCCCGTGTGGGTGGATGTCTTCAATGCATGTTCGATATAGGCTCAGATGTTCTCCAGGGCTGCCCTCTCTCGGGATCGATGTGAGCCCTGGCTTTTGGTGCACCCATTGGACACCCAGTCCAGATTTTAAGCGCCCTTCCTGGATCCAACAAGCTCGGTGCCTGCGCAGATGACCTGGGTCTCGTCCTCGCTCGCCTTGCCCCCCCCCTTTCCTCCTTCCCCCGTATCGGGCCATTGATGCTCCCGCGGGGCTCGGACTACATATCCAGAAGACAGTACTTGTGCCCTTAAAGGCCCCCCTTTTCACCTGCCGTGCAGTCCCTCGCCCAACGCCGCTTGATATTTCTGGTGCCTGAGTGGCAGCGCATTCAAATTGCAGAATACGCGCGCTATCTGGGCGTGCTCATTGGCCCAGCAGTTACATTAGACATCCACTGGGAAGCCGCATTTGATGCCTGCTGGCTGCGCGTTGCACAATTAGCGGCGAGCGCTCCTGGCCCCGCAGCGGCGCTCAACTGGTATAACATATGTTTTCACTGTCCTCTCGTACCTCGCGTAGTATTTTCCATGTCCAGCCACGTTCCTGAGGCGCGAACGTGGCACCTTACATAAGATTCTCAGGTGCCCCCCCAACTCCTGGTGCCTCGTCGACCTCCTCGGTGCTCGCTCGTGGTCGCATTCGTCCTCCTCCAATTCACTGATCACGCTTTCACGGGCCTCAGCGTGGCGCGCGGCATCTGTCACTCTTCCCGACTGGAAAGCCACTATCGCTCTTTAGTACTTGCTCAAGGCAAGCTCAATCCAGAACTGACCCTGGCGGATTTGGCCCAGACCCGTATTCGGGCCACCGTTTCTTCCGTGTTTGGGAAGTGCCCTGGCATCGTCGAATACTGGCGCGAGCTTGCTGACGGCAAACCACCGTGCTCGGTCTCTCCGCCCGTCTGGCGTGCAGCTCAGCGAGTGGCCGCAGATGAACAGACTGCCGTTGCCCAAGAATCCAGGCGTGCTAAGGTCCTGCGTTCCCTCGCTTCGGTCCTCCACTCCTCCCTCTTCCCCGACAAGTTCGCTGAGACTACGGCGCCTACTCATCGGCGCTACCTGATCTCGTAGTGCCGCGGAATCTGTCCGACCGCTGACAGGAATTAGCCAGTGACCTCCCCGAGAAGGCCCCGGCCATCCGCTGGGCCGTATATAAGACGCTGGCGGGAGCATGGTGGACCAGCCGCCGCTTCCCCTTTGGCCCGCGCCGTGCCTGTGTGTTCAGGTGCGATGCTTGCCCAGATCGTTTCGGCAATTGCCTCGCTTGTCCCCGCCTCGTTCACTTCCTCGCGTTACCTCGTTCCTTCCTCTCCTCGGGCCCTCTCGTTCGCATGGGCCTAGGGGCGCCTTGGCAACGCGCTGGCCCTGAACACGCTATTCCTGAGGCTGTCCGTCGGACGGCACTTTCATTTCACTTCTACACCAAACTGCGTGTCCTCACGCACGCCGCGCCCAGCGCCGTGCTTCTTTACACTACTGGCACTGAGTGCCGAGCCGCTGCGCTGCGCGCGATGAGGCCGTAGCCTGAGACGAACTGGAGCGGGGGCACTTGCCCTCTTCTCGCGTCTTGCTCGCTTGCCCTCGTCTCTTCCCTTGTTGGTGCGGTCGCTCGCTCCTCCTCCTCCTCTTCCACGAGCGTGGTCGCGGAGGAATCGGAGATGCTGCGACGGATCGTGCAGCCCTGGGGCCCGCCCGTGCCCAAGTTGCCCTCGCAGCGCCAAGGGTCAGGTTCATTCGATTCGGCCGTCGTGCCCCCGCGTAGCTCTTCATCCGCCCCTGGACGGGCTCTCGGCGCCGCGCGGCCTCCTCTCTCCGGTTTTGTTTGTTGTCTTGTGCGTTGGGCAAGCTTTAGCGTCTTGGATGTTCGTTCGAAAGGTGGGGCAAACGACTCACTGCCACGATGGGTGCATGAATGCGAATGAGGTGGCAGACCAGCGGGATAAAGGAGGGGCAAAAACATTGGAAACGGCCCCCCGATAGGGCGGCGAGTGGCGGCGCCTGCCGCCGCGGTGGGATGGGGGAGAGCTCCTCGTTCCTTCTCTTCTGTACTGGTACCCCAGAGGGGGCTCGGCTCCTGACAGGAGTGGGCGAAATACGCGTGCAGCAAGTGAGAAGGGCAACGCAAAACAACACACACAAAACTTGTCTGCACATTGTTCAGCTGGTGTGCCCCAGTGGCATGATGATACATTTGGGTGTCCAAGGCAGGCAGGGTAGTGGTGAGACACCGTGTGTGACGTGTCCCCCCCCTCAGTAAGACCCCCACCGCACCCATGGTATGTCAATGCAGGTGCTGGTGATAGAAAACAGCAGGCGAAGGGCGCAGTCAAAGTAGGAGGGTGGTTGGATGCAGCTAGTGAGGCCACGGAGTTTTGAGGTGGGGAGTGACCCAATCACTCGGCGGACCACAGTGGGGCTGACTCCTCCAACTCCCCCTGCCCTGCAGAACCCTCCCGCCGATCATGGTAAAATGGCTTGCGTAGCAAAAAGTACATGTGCGTTGTGTGGCCAAGCGCGATAAACATTCAGCGGCGATTGAGACGGAGTGCAATTGAATGAGTACGGTACTGTAGGTGCTAACGGTGTTGTGATAAGTATATCACAAGGGGGCTGGCTCAATAAACCGCCCCCCTACCCACCTGCAAAAATGGCAGTGCGCAGCAGGAATTCATAGACAAGTTGCTCTGGATCTCACAGTGCTGGGGGGATATACTTTTGTGGAGGGTCTAACGGGTCCCGTCAAACAAGATTGGGTGGGGGTCTCGATGCTGGACCCGTTGTTGCACCGCTCTTGGGGGGGTTGTCCCAGACGCGGTGTGACACACTTTTTTGACACGCCCCCCCCCGCTAGTGTGAGTTTTGGAGTAAACGACTGGGCTGAAGCTGCTAGGGTCAGGCATGCTTGCCGGATCGGTACTTGCTGGACTTTTATAGACTGTGTCCCGCGCAGCTGGGTGATGCTAGCTTGAAGGAAAGCTGAATGGTAAGTGAGCGGCTGAGGCTGTATGTCTGGAACTTACCGAGGCTGGCGCATGCAGAATGGTTGGCCTATAGTGATGCCATTTGCAGTGTCTGGCTGACCTGCCGTATGCAGTGCGAAGCGGCCTACACCTCCCCTGCCCCCACCGAACATCGATCTCCCAAATCCGACCCCCCCCCGTAGAGTCTGATGCTGGTGCGATTGGTTGGCTCAGGCAGTGCTGGCTGGCCAAAATTGTGTCGAGCAGCTTCGTGAGCGTTGGCACAAGAACTGTAGTCTGCCCCCAGTATGCCGCCGCGCGCACAGCGTCTGGCAACTTGAGGGCGGTGGGGCCACGGCCTGTAGTCCAGAGGGGGTCCGATCTACTGCTGTGCGCACCTCTTCCCCCCAGGTCAACGATCCTACCCCAAGACCCGCTCCCCCAACCCTGACCCAGTATCCCAGGTGCAGGCGGCGGCTGAAGTGGCCTAGTAGTAGCGCAGCGCTGCGAGGCCTTGCCAGGTTAAAGTTGGCTGGCCTGTATCGTCCAGGTGTTTGGATGCTGGCCTGTGGCTGCTTCAGGCAGTGCTGGCTGGCCACGCTAACAGCTGGGTGAGTATGGTATCCAGTATCCTGGAACAGGCGGCGGCTGAAAATGGTACAGGTATGGTGCTCAGTATGCTGCTGCGCACACCTCCTCTCTCCTCCTCCTCCTCCTCCTCCTCCTCCTCCTCCTCCTCCTCCTCCTCCTCCTCCTCCTCCTCCTCCTCCTCCTCCTCCTCCTCCTCCTCCTCCTCCTCTCCTCTCCCCCCTCCCCCCTTCCGCCATCCTCCCTTTCTTCTGCCCTTCCTCTGCCCTCCTCCTCCCTCTCCCGGCGCTCCGTGGCCAGCTTGGCTCAAATCCGCAGCGTGAGTCTCCGAGGGCACGAGTTTTGTTGGTATCGGGAACGTGCGGCCCAAACCGCATTCGCAGTACCAGCCAGTGTGTTTCTGATGTTGCGGTGCGGGCCTTGTTGCATCTCTCCTGCTAGACCTGGGCTGGCACGGGAACGGAAAGAGCGCTTCAGCAACCTGCCCGAGATAGCGCATGGTACAGTTCGCTCTTGAGAGCATTGGTGGTAAGAGCTTGTTAAGTCACTGCTCGTTCTTGGGAGCCTTGCTGGCAAGCGCGTGTTACGTTACCGCTCTCTGTTGGGAGCCTTGCTGGGCTTGCCACGTCACCGCTCTCTGTTGAGAGTCCTCGTGCCCAGAGGTGCTTACGTTGCCGCTCGCTCCTGGGAGCTTTGGTGGTAAGAGCTTGTTGCGTCACCGCTCGCTCTTGTAAGTCGTGCTGGTAAGCGCGTGCTACGTCACCGCTCTCAGTTGGGAGCATTCCTCCTCCACGTCCTCCTCCCTCCCTCCTCCCTCCTCCTCCCTCCTCCTCCTCCTCCTCCTCCTCCCTCCTCCTCCTCCTCCTCCTCTCCTCCTCCTCCTCCTCCTCTCTTCTCCTCCTCCTTCCTCCTCCTCCCTCCCTCCTCCTCCTCCTCCTCCTCCTCCTCCTCCCCCCTCGTCCTCGTCTTTTTCCTCCACCTCCTTTTTCTCCTTCTGTTTCTCTCTCCTCCTCTCTCCTCGTCGTCCTCCTCCTCCTCCTCCTCCTCCTCCTCCTCCTCCTCCTCCTCCTCCTCTCTCCTCCTCTCCTCCTCCTCCTCCTCCTCTCCTCCTCTCCTCCTCCTCCTCCTCCTCCTCCTCCTCCTCCTCCTCCTCCTCCTCCCTCCTCCTCATCCTCCTCCCCCTTTCCTCCTCTCCTCCTCCTCCTCCTCCTCTTTTCTCTTCCTCCACCTCTCTCCTTCTCCTCCTCCTCCTCCTCCTCCTCCTCTTCCTCTCGTCCTCCTGGTCCTTTTCTTCACCTTTTTCTCATCCTCTTTCTCCTTATCTCCTCCTCCTCCCTCCCTCCTCCTCTCCCTCCTTCTCCTCCTCCTCCTCCTCCTCCTCGTCCTCCTCCTCCTCCACCTCCTCTTGGGGCCCTCTTGGGGCACTCTTGGGGCTCTCTTGGGGTGTCTTGGGGCCCTGTTGGGCCTTCTTGGATCCCTCTGGGGCCGTCTGGGGGTCCTCTTGGATTATTTTTGGCCCCTTTTGGGAACTTTCTGGGCCGTCTTGGGACGATCTTGGGGGCGCGTTGGGCCCTGCTGGACAGTTTTGGGCCCCTTTGGGGCGCCTCTGGGGCCGTCTTGGGACGACCTTTGGGGCCTCTTGGGCCGCCTGAGGCCCTTCTGGGACCGAAAATGGGAGAACCCGAAGCACATGCGAAAACCACAGGGCAACCCCGAAAACTGCCATTAAACCGTTCCCTCTAGACCTCTCCCCCCCTCAGCACTCCCCCCTTAAGGGTTTCGCCCCACACTACAATGTCATTCACTCGTACCTCGCTCTTTCCATTACATGGCCAGTCCTTCGCATTCTGTCATTGTGGAAGGTGGAATTGCAGCGGACGCGTCGTTCAGAGCGGCTGCCCCCCCTGATGCTGGTGCAAGGCCAGGGCGGACATCTACGCGGCAGATCATCCCGAGAAGCCGCCACTGCAGCAGCCGACTAGCACCCCGCATGCTTCAGCTTCAATCGAAAGCGGGTCAGGCTCAGTTAGCGATCCTGGACATGTTGCCGCCTGGCACCCGTGCTTCGCAGGCACGGCGCTGGCGAACCAAGCCACCGAGTCCGAGTAGCAGACGAGGGCCTAGCAACCCCTGCCGCCAGGATGGGCGCGCTTGCTCAAAGCGGACAGCGTTGCTCAGTAGACGGCGGGTCAGTTGCACAGTGTTTCGGGCGCGTTGCGCAACGCAGGAGCATACGTGGCAGACGTTGAAGCTGAGCGCGCCGCCCAAGCCTTGGCGCCGGTGCTGACGGAAAAGGAACGGTTTGGTGCCACGACAGAAAACACGCAGCTCTAGAGTCCGCCTCCATCTGATGGGTACACGTCTGATATCACAACTGTGTTGTCGTCACTGAGCGACCTACTCTTCCAGAAGTTAGACGACTACGAGGACCAGTCACATGTTCGCTCGAGGAGTGATATATCGAGAGCGCATTCGTCACAGGCATGGGCTGCTGGACTGTCAAAGGAAGTTCCAGGATGTGCTCGACACACACGCACAACTATTGAGGCCCCTGCGAACAAGACGCGCGAGTGACCAAACAGGAAAACACTTGTGCCAACGGCCAGCAGACGAACCCAGGAAGGTCCAGCTAGTCGAGGCTTGCACCCCCGCGGGCCCGATGCCGGACGCCAATATCAGAGAAGCAGTCACCTCCTGCAGGAACGCTGCCAACCAAGCAGCTACAGTCGGGGCCCTGAAGAAGGAACCCTTTTGGTTGGGGAGGGGCTCCGCGCTCCTTAAGTGTTTCACAGCCTGCCTCAGGTTTTCCTTATGTTTTCGATCGGAAATCGAAGTTTAACAGAAGGAAAAAAGGGGCCTCGTTCCTTATTTAGGGTTCCTTAGGTCAACACCCCGACTGTAGGCGCGACAAGGACGCCAGGCCCGCCATCATCGAGGCCATCGTGGAGCCGCCCCGCACCTCCGGGCCCGCTGTTTTTTTCATGGTCGTGCACCCTGCTGCTCCCTCCGTGGGCTCGGGGAGCCAACCGCCCAAGGAAAGCAACGGCTTTAACCATCCACCTGTCTTCTCTGCCGTTGGTCATATTTGTAAGTGGGGGCCTGCAGCCGCCAGGTTCGTGCACGAGAACCGCGACTACAGCCGGACTGTACGACAAGATAGTGGCGCTGACGCAGGCTCAAGTGGTACCAGCCGCGCTTCAGCATCAGAAAGACTTGCTGGCAAAGGATGGTTGGATGTTTCGGCTACGACTGCGTTCCCCAAGTATGGGGGATTCAACGCAGGCTAGTGGCTGCTTGTGCGCAGTCATATTGCGACTACGATGTTGGATTGTATACGGTCGCCAGCCCTCTCGATTGGTAGAAAGGGTCCGTGCAATTGGGGTCTGCCCCATTGGTATGGCACACGATGTCAGGGAACGTGCTCATCATTTCCGCCCGTCTCTTGCCAGGGGTTGGTAGCCAAACGAATAATGTGGACACCTCGGGCGACACGTGGCGCGGCAGTGTTCAGCACTTCCAGCGCCGCGGGCGCTCTGTGCTCCATCACTGGCGCATCTCCACGTACGTGACCCTCAGCTACACATTTCCCGACTTCTTTCGGCTCCCATGCGCTCGGTGCCCAGTTTCGGTAGTGGCGCTTGCCTCCAGGACCAGCGGCTTGGACGCGTAGTCCTGAGTCGAGCATGTGGCTGTCGCCGGTTACAGCGAGCACGAGTTCGAGCCACCTCGGGCTGGGCCGCCGCTTCCTTAAGCCTGTGCGGATCTGGACTCCGTGACGTCCGACGGTCTAGTTCTCTTGGACATCGTTGTCGACGCTGCCATCTGTCGAGAATAATCCGATACTCAAGTATATGGGCATGGCCTGCCCATTCGGGGGAAACCGTCGTTTTTTTGCACATTCGATGGCGAGGTGATGCTTGCTTCGTGGCCTCTCTCTTGAAATATTCGTGTTCGGAATCGCAAGGGAGCGTCTGACTTGATAACATCCAATCAACTAGAACAGCTCAATGATGAACCCGAGTATCCGCCTGCGAACATGTCATGACTTAGGTCGCTCCCATCTGCCATTTTGGCTGGGCCTCTGTGGCTTCGTCAACCGAACATATTGTTGAATTCTGGCCAGAGGCTCTTTGTTTCCGGGGCGTTGCAGAGCCACTTTCGGTCCTCGACAGCCCATGCCAGAATTTCGAAATAGGGGCTTTGTTTCCTGCCCGTTCTATGGGACGACCCCGCCAAGCTCCGTCCCGTCCAGTCAGAGATGAGGGCCGTTTCCATGCAGATCTGCACCACTTTGTGGCCTCAGCAGCACGTGTTGTTCCCCACACAGCGTTTGCACTTAGGAGCTTGTTTCCTTGCGGTAAGGTAATTTTGGTGTTACGGGTTTTCGCCACGTTGTGGCCCGTGCCGCCTCGTGGGCGCCTCGTGGGCGTCCCATGCTCTGGGGGAGCAGTGCCGAGGTTGCGCCACGTTGCCTCCTGCGTCGCCTCGTGGGCGCCCCGGGGGTGCCCCGCGCGCGCGCTTGGGGAGTGTGCCGAGGCTGCGCCGCGTTGCCGCCTGCGCCGCCTCGTGGGCGCCTCGTGCGCCGGGGGAGTGTGCCGAGGTTGCTGCGCGCTGCCACCTCGCCGCCTCGTGGGTGCCTTGCGGGCGCTCCCCGGTTGTGAATGTGTGTGTGTGTGCCGAGTGCGTCACGCTGCCGCCCGTGCCGCCCCGTGGGCGCCTCGTGGGCGCCCCGTTCGCAGGGGAGGGGGTCGTGGCGAGGCTGCGCCACGCTGCCGCACGCGTGGCTCCGTGGGCGCCCCGTGCTCTGAGCTTGCGCGGCCTATCTTCCACCGCATAGCTATCACCGCAGATTTTACACTGCATCATCTGCACCGCATAGATTCAACAACAACGCTCATTCACACACCGCAGCTTGGACGCCATATCTTACACCACACAGCTTGTGCTGCGTAGTTTTCTCCTGATCAGCTCACACCACGCAGCTTGCACCGCATAGCTTGCACCGCATAGCTCTCACATCCACAGTGCAATAAAGCACTGTTTTGTTCCACGCTGACAACATTCCACCGTCCGGCATCTCCTTTCTTCCTTCCCTCCCTCCCTCCCTCCCTCCCTCCGTCCTCCTCTCCTCCTCGCCTCCTCTCCACCCTCCTCCCTCCTTCCCCTGCTCCCTCGTCCCTTATCCCTGTCCTCCTCCCTCCTCCCCCCTCCTCTCCTCCCATCTCCTCCTTCTCCTCCTCCTCTTTCCCCCTCCTCCGTGCTTCCTCTTCCTCTCCTCTCCTCCTCCTGCTCCTTCTCCTCCACCTCCTCCTCCTCCTCCATGTCTTTTTCCTTATGTATGACTCCTCCCTGTCGCACCCCGAGGCCAATTGGAATGGCGGGCCAGCCTTACCATTTATGATCCTGGACTTCAAGAATTGGCAACAGTTTCGCAGAAGGAGGGCGGGCCGTCTTCAAAATGTGGCTCTCGCCTTAGCGCAGTGCACATACCAGATTTCCACGGAATGAGGGCGGATCGTTTTCCGAATGTGGCTCTCGCCGTAGCGCCGCGCATATTCGTCACAAGAGTTTCACGGATTGATGGCGCGTCGTTTTCAAATGTGGTTCTCGCCTTAGCGCCGCGCACGCTCGTCTTACACATGTGCAAGATTTCCACGGATTGAAGGCGGCTCGTTTTCAAAATGCGGCTGTCGCCTTAGCGCCGCGCACGCTCGCCTTGAACAGTCGCGAGAGTTTCACGGATTCCTATGGTCAACGTACCAGAAGTGGTGTTTTGGAACGGTTCAGGATTGTCATAGCTTAATAATTGAAGTCCTAGCAATGGTGTTGTGGCACGGTTCAGGATCGTCAAGACGCAACAGCCGGGTCTTGTCTATTCGTGACGTTGGAGTCCTGAGCATGGCAAACGGTTGTCCTCCAACGGGGCACTTCCCACAGTGGACATGTATCCATGTAGGGACCTATGAAGAGGGAGTCGAGAGGGATGGTTTCTTCCAACATCGTTGATGAGTCTTGGTTTTGCACCAGTCCGGTCCTCCCCTCGTCCTCATTCTCCTCCTCCTCTTCCTGCTCCTCCTCTCCCTCCCTTCCTCCCCAGGTCACCGGGTGCTCCTCCTCCTCCTCCTCCTCCTCCATCTCCTCCTCCTCCTCCTCCTCCTCCTCCTCCTCCTCCCTCCTTGTCTCCCTCCCTCCCTCCGCGATGGCCCCGCCGCCAATGCGGCCCTGGCCCCCTGGCCTCGCGCACGCCCCCCCCCCGCGCGCGCGCGCCGCTGGCACTGGCGCCGCGTGGCGGCACCGCGCCATCGTGGCGCCGTCGGCCCGCACCCTCGGGGAGGCAGAGTGCGCGCCACCGATCAGGGAAGGAACCCGGAGATCCGGGCCCTGCCTTTCTTCCACAGCGGGCGCCTTCGGGCGCCTTTGGGCCCCGGGGCTCTCACGGATCGCTCCGGCTCGAAGAAGGAGGCAGCAGGATGGGGTCCAGGGCTCCCGTGGTGACTTTCTGCGATGCTGCAATCTGTGTCGCAGCGATCGAGGGAAAATGTTTTTTTGTTCTAGGGCCCGGCGATCGTGCGGGTTATCGGGCCAGCCCGCCCCCTCCCCCCCCCTCTGGGATAGCCGCACCTCGTCGGCTGCGCAGGTCCGACGGGGGTCCAGGGCTCCCGTGGTGACTTTCTGCGATGTTGCCATCTGTGTCGCAGCGATCGAGGGAAAATGTTTTTTTGTTCTAGGGCCCGGCGATCGTGCGGGTTGTCGGGCCCGCCCGCCCCCTCCCCTCCCTCTGTCGCAGGCCGAGGGGTTGACACCAACACCAAGATCGGCGGTGTGCCTCCACCGAAATCTAGGATCATCTTCCCCCTGTGGAGGCAGCCCCCTGGGCTGGTGTTGGTGCCCATTTCCAGGCCTCCCCCCTCTGGGATAGCCGGACCTCGTCGGCTGCGCAGGTCCGAGGGGGGTGCGCGGTACTGGTGCGCTCGGGCGAGCGTGGGGCTGCCCAGAGCGAAAAGGTTAGCTTACATCGGCTGGCACCTCCTCCCCGCCACCCCCCCCCGCTGAACACCCTGAGCTACCGCCGAAAAGCACGGCAGTGATTTCAGAGACAACCGATGCTCGCTCTCGTTCTGGAGGACCCCCGTCGCCACGGCCGGGTTCTCCCCGAAGCTCTGCTCAGAACGCGTCTCGGGAGAGGTCTTCGGAGTATAGCGATCTTCGTGCTACTGCCCCGCCACTGAAGTCCGCACGGGGGAGGCACGGGGCCAAAAAATATGCACCACCACCACCTCCCTAACCCCTTTCCTCCCCCAGGAGAGAGGAGAGGAAAAGGAAAGCAGAGGAGAAAGGAGGAGGGGAGGTAGTGGTGGTGTCTAGTCTTGGGACTCGCAGGAGGGGGGCGCTGGGGTCAACTGCGTGAGGCCAGGTGCTCGGTACGAGGTGCGGGGCCAGCATGAGGCAGAGAGCGGCGCCACGCGTGCGCGCACCTCGTGGCGCGGCGGCGGCGCCACGGCCGCCGCCGCCGCCGCCGAGAGGCCCAGCGTGGTCCTGGCCGCGTCTGGTGGTGGTGCACAGGTGCCGTCCGCAGGCCGAGTGCCCAGTGGTTCGGAGGGGGGAAACAGGTACCCATTCCGCTACCCTTCGGCCGCTCTCCCCTCTTTCGGCCTCCTGGGAGGCCCTCGTCGTCACCGCTGGATTCGCTTCGAAATCCTGGACAGAGCGCACCCGGGGAGAGGTCCGGGGAGTAGCAGCATCGGTTTCGTTGGGTTTCCCCGGTGGCGGCCCGCACTCCCCCTCCCCTCCGGCCAAAGCTGCGGGCACTGCGATCTGCGCATCGCTGCGCCCAGCAGGGCTGCCGCGCGTGCCGGGGGAAAAAGAGAACGCGGGCGGCGGGAGTGCGCGCTCGAGGGGCTAGGAGGGAGGAGCAGGAGGAGGAGGAGGAGGAGGAGGAGGAGGAGGAGGAGGAGGAGGAGGAGGAGGAGGAGGAGGAGGAGGAGGAGGAGGCGGAGGAGGAGGAGGAGCAGGAGGAGGAGGAGGAGGAGGAGGAGGAGGCTGAGACTGATACTGACCATATGTGGCAGGTGCCCCCTCGTCCGAAGACGCACTGCTGAGCTCATGCCTCCTCTCGAGGCAGCCCTTCCAGGGAAACTCTAGCGCTGACCCGCTTATACCACCGAGCAAACTCTACAACAGGAATCGGGGGGCCAACGATGCCGCCGCTGCCGCTCCCGTCGCAGGTGGAGGCGCCGCCGAGCTGCTGGCCGTCGCAGCCGTCGCCGGCCTGCCGCGGCGTTGTTCCTGGTGCTGTGCTGTCCGCCAACGCCGCCTCCCCCCTCCCCCCTCCTCCTCCCTCCTCCCTCCGCCTCCTTCCGCCCCCTCCTCCTCCTCCTCCTTCCTCCTCCTCCTCCTCCTCCTCCTCCTCCTCCTCCTCCTCCTCCTCCCGTTTCCTGCTTCCTGATGGCACGAGCTCGGCACGACAAGAAGGCCCGTCCTGGCCACCACAGGCGGCGGCCTCGGCCTCCACGACGCTGAGGGACGGCGGGCGCGGCCTCTGGGCTGACGCCTGCGACGCGCATGGGCCTGACGCGTCACCGATTCGGGCGTTGACCCCGCCAGGGAAACATCACCCTCCGAGGTCTGGACCGCTGAGTCCGCAACCCCGGGGCCGAGGGCTCCTGACACGGGCCATCCGCGCCCTCGCCTCTCATTCCCCTGCCGAAGCATGGGGGCCCCACAGGACTTACACACCGCGACTGCGTCACCAGGCTGGACCCCCGCACCACCCTCGATGCTTAGGAGATCCGCGTGCACAACGCTGTGACCGTTACAACCCCAAGGAGTCCCCAGGGTCCCCGAGACCTGAGCGATGCCTTCCTCGGGCGGAGGCCGAGGCGGAGGTGGAAGCAGCAGAAGCGCAACAGCAGCACCAGGAAGGCCACCCCTCTCCGCCCCCTCCGCTCCCTCAAGGGGCCTCCCCCCTGCCTCCAGACGTGCCTCGTGGAGGCCGCCCCAGGCCTCGGGGTCCAACTCGAGAGTGACCTCCGAGGTCCCAGCAGCCCCCCGCGAGTCCACAACATCTGAGCCCGTGAGCACCTGCTGGGCCATCGCATGCAGCCTGGTGGCTGCAACAGCCATGCTCTCGAGCCCCTCGACGCACAGGACTAGCTGCGACGGTGTCTGCCACAGCTCGGCTCCTCGTTTGTCTTGTCTGCCGGCTGCTGCATCATCTCGGATCAGCCAGGTCTGGTGATCTGAGCGCGAGTTGGTCTCAGATTGGTGGCTCTTCAACTTGCAGTCAACCCGCACAGTAAGGATGCGCACCTTTCCAAGGTTACCCTTGCATCCTTCTCCTTCGGCCCACCCTTGGCCGCTTTCGCTGACCGCGCCCCGCTCGCAAGGTGTCGACATGGCATTCCACGGTCCTTGCATCCTTATCGCGTGTCCTAATTCTACGGGTTGACCTGAGTGGCAGCAGCAAGATGCCCACCGCCACCTTTCCCCCCACCCGTCCCGCTAAAAACGCTGTCTGGTTTGCGCAACAGAGAGAGCAGCCCCCGGGTCCCGAGCGGACGAGAGGGAGGCGGCACAGTCGGAGTAGACATGCAGGGGATAGTCGGGGTCCCGCTCGCAGTGTGTGGCAAGAAAGGAGAAGGAGCACGGATCAGGAGCACGATCCGGGGGCACGGTGCATTCAGCACGAGAAGGAGCACGATCTGGGAGCACGGAGCATGAGCACGATCCAGGCGCATCGACCCCCGATCGCCCATTGATCGCCGACTGGGGCCCGATGGCTTCAATTTGTCTGGGGAGCGTGCGGATTCACAACCGGGGCCCTGTCGCCGACCTATCGGCGACGTGTCGCCGATTCCGGGACAATGCCTCCCCCCCTCCACCCCCCGTGTGCCAGTCCTCCCCCCTCCTCCCGATCCCCCTCCCTGTATCTCGCCTGCTGCGGCGAAGCACAGCTGCAGGGGCACGCTCCCGTAGCGAGCTCCTGCTGC
>CAUYUJ010015518.1:228844-239971 GCA_963575745.1 Prorocentrum cordatum
TGGGAAGCCAGACCACATCGACACAAACATGGTGTTTTCCCACACATCCTGTGGTGTTGGGTCCTCGTCTTGAAGAGACAGCGCCCCGCGTCACCTCACTCCTCCTCCCGCTGCCCCCTCCTCCCCCCGCCCTCCCATCCCTGCCTCTGCCCTCCGCACCAGTCAACCATGTTGGCATATTCCTCACACGTTTTGTGGCCCCATAGGGAATTCCACGGAAGGCCCCAGTGGCTGCGCTCGCGTGGCACCGCCGCACCCATCTCGGCACACCGCTCACATGCTTTGTGGCCCCATCAGGGGCTGCAGCGAATGCTCTAGTGGTTGTGTTCGCGTGGCGCCACCGCTCCCGTTTCGGCACACCCCTAACACGTTTCGTGGCCACATATGGATCTCCACCGAAGGCCCCAGTGGCTGCGCTCGCATTGCACCACCGCGCTCATTTCGGCGCACCCCTCACACGTTCCGTGGCCCCATCGGAGCTCCACCGAAGGCCCCCAGTGGCTGCGCTCGCATGGCGCTACCGCGCCCATGTCGGCACACTTCTCACACGTTCCGCGGCCACAGGGAGCTGCACCGAAGGCCCCAGTGGCTGCGCTCGCATGGCACCGCCGCGCCCGTTTCGGCACGCCCCTTAACGTTTCGTGGCTCCAGAGGTGGCTCCACCGAGGGCCCCAGTGGCTGCGCTCGCATGGCACCACCGCGCCCATGTCGGCTCTCTCACACGTTTCGTGGCCTCATAGGGAGGTCCACCGAGGGCCCCACGCCAATTTCGGTACACCCCTCACTCGCTTCGTGGCCCCATAGGGAGCTCCACTGAGGGACCCAGTGGCTGCGCTCGCATGGCACCGCAGCGCCCATTTCGGCACACCTCTCAAACGTTTCGTGGCCCCATCAGGAGCTCCACCGAGGGCTCCAGTGGCTGCGCTCGCATGGCGCTACCGCGCCCATGTCGGCACACTTCTCAAACGTTTCGTGGCCCCATAGGGAGCTCCACCGAGGGCCCCAGTGGCTGCTCGCATGGCACCGCCGCACCTATGTCGGCACACTCCTCACACGCTTCGTGGCCCCATAGGGAGCTGCAACGACTGGCCCAGTGGTTGCGTTCGCATGGCACCACTGCATCCATGTCGGCACACCCCTCACACGTTTCGTGGCCCCACGGGGATCTCCACCGAAGGCCTGTGTGGCTGCGCTCGCATGGCGCTACCGCACCCATGTCGGCACACCCCTCACACCCATTCGCATGCGCCCACCGCGCCCATTTTGTTACATCCTTCACACGCTTCGTGGCCCCATGGGGAGCTCCACCGAAGACGACACTCACAATTACGTTACTCACAGCTGCATATGGTTGGGTCTTTCGCCAGGCTAATTTCAATGATTGTCGCCTCTCGGGTGCCTCCTTGGCGAGCTCTGTGGCAGCATCGGGCCGTCTTGTGGCCGTTTGGGCGCCTCTTGGACGCATGTTGGAGTCCATCTAGGTCTAGCGTCGACCACGGCGCGCCATCCTGGAAGCCATCTCGGGCTACCTGGAACTCTCTTGGAGCCATCTTGGCTGCCCAAAGGTGGGCCCGAAGCGGCTCAGACGCCCTCTGGTCGGGTCCATGAGGGGCCCCAGATGCGTCTGAATCGGTAAAGCGCCAACAAGGACCACCCTGCTTTGGAAGGCGGAACATCGTCAAGACCCTCAAGACGGCCCCAACACGGCCCAGGACGGCTCCCAGACGCCCCGAGAGACCCCCAAAACGGCCCAAGGCGGCCCACAAAACGGCCGCAGACGCTCCCGAGAGACGCCCAGGAGGGCACCAAGATGCCTCCGAGAACGACCTTTTCTCAGAGACTTCTTCCCACACTCTCCCCAGGACCTCCCCGGACTCCTCCCGGAACTCTCCCTGACTCCTCACAGGGCCAAACAGTTAGAAAAACCATCGAGATATTCATGCCAGAGCGAGCGTGCCTGCCGCTGCTGGCAGACAATCGGGCGGGATCACCCAGGGTTTCCAACCCGTCCCCCGCCCCCCCCCTCCCCTCCTCGAAAACGGGGGGGGGGTCACTGGGGGTTCCAATCTCCCCCCCCCCTGGTCCGTCCATCATGAAAAGGAGGGGGGGTCACCACTGGTTCGAACCCCCCTCCCTCACTGTGGTGGGGACACTGGTTGGGGCGGTGGTGGGGATGGTGGTGGGTAGTGGGGACAGTGGGACAGTGGTGAGGGGACAGTGGGACAGTGGTGGGGACAGTGGTGGGGGCAGTGGGGACAGTGCGACAGTGGTGGGGACACTGGTGGGGACAGTGGCGGGAACAGTAGAGACAGTGGGAGACTGGTGGGGACGGTGGGGACAGTGGGACTGGTGGGGACAGTGGTGGTGGGGACAGTGGTGAGGGGACACTGGGACAGTGGCGGGAACAGTGGGGACAGTGGGACAGTGGTGGGGACGGTGGTGGTGGGGACAGTGGTGGGGGCGGTGGGGACAGTGGGACAGTGATGGGGACAGTGGGCACAGTGGGACAGTGGTGGGGACAGTGGTGGTGGGGACAGTGGTGAGGGGACAGTGGAACAGTGGTGGGAACAGTGGGGACAGTGGGACAATGGTGGGGACAGTGGTGGTGGGGACAGTGGTGAGGGCGGTGGGCACAGTGGGACAGTGGTGGGGACACTGGTGGGGACACTGGGGACAGTGGCGTGAAAAATGGGGACAGTGGGACAGTGGTGGGGACAGTGGGACAGTGATGGGGACGGTGGTGGTGGGAACAGTGGTGTGGGGACAGTGGAACAGTGGTCGGGACAGCGGGACAGTGGGACAGTGGTTGGGACGGTGGTGGTGGGGACGGTGGTGGTGGGGACAGTGGCGAGGGCGGTGGTGAGGACGGTGGTGGGACAATGGGACAGTGGGACAGTGGTTGGGACAGTTGTGGGAACAGTGGGGACAGTGGGACAGCACAGTGGGACAGCGGTGGGGACTGGGGACAGTGGGACAGTGGTGGGGACAGCGGAACAGTGGTGGGGACAGTTGGGACAGTGGGGAGTGTGGGACCGTGGTGGGGACAGTGGTGGGGACAGTGGGGACAGTGGGACAGTGGTGGTGAGGGCACTGGTGGTGACGGTGGGGACAGTGGTGGGAACAGTGGGGGCATTGGGACAATGGTTGAGACAGTGGGACAGTGTGGGGACAGTGGTGAGGGTGGTGGTGGGGACGGTGGTGGGGACCGGGGTGTCGTTTGCGGGCGGCGAGTGGGGGGGGGGGTTCGAACGGGCAGTGACCCCTTCTCGGTTTTCTGGAGGGCGTGCAGGGGGGGTCAGGGAGGGTTTTTTTTTGCCGGGGGAAGGGGGGGGGTCGAGCAGGCGGGCAGATTTTCGGAGGGGCGGGGGGGGGAACGCTGGGTTCCAGAGGAAGGGGGGGGAGTTTTCCACAGCAAAGCGGCGGTGTACCGCGCTCTCTCTATCATCGGAGGTTGGGGGGTGAGATCGAAATGGAACGGAGAGCCCCCCACCGGGAAATCGGTTTCGGTTTCGTGTTCTTGCGTGCCGTGCGTGCGGGCGAGGCGAAGCTGCGTGGGCGGGCGAGAGGAAATCCTCCTGTGGCTGAGGCGCGGCCGGACCAAATGATTCTCCCTCCGGCAAGCGGTGGCGCGCGGTGTCCCGCCGGTGTCCCGCCGGTGTCCCGCTTGTGGCTGGGCCCCGGCCGGACCAAATGATTCTCCCTCTGACAAGCGGTGGCGCGCGGTGTCCCGCCGGTGTCCCGCCGGTGTCCCGCTGGTGTCCCGGTGTCCCGCTGGTGCGAAAACGATAGTGAGACCGATGACGAAATCGATTGTGAGATCGATAGTGTGATCGATAGTGAGACCGATAGTGAGATCGATCGTGTGATCGATAGTGAGATCGATAATGAGATGAATAGTGATATCGATCGTGAGATCAAGTGATATCGATAGGGAGATCGTTAGTGGGGATAACGAGATCCAGAGTGAGATCGACAGTGAAGTCGATCGAGTGAGATCGATAGTGAGATCGATCGAGTGAGATCGATAGTGGGATCGATGGTCCCATCGATCGTGAGACCGATAACGACATCGCTTGTGAGATCGATAGAGAGATCGATCGTGAGATCGATGGTGAGCTTGATCGTGAGACCGATAACGACATCGCTTGTGAGATCGATAGAGAGATCGATCGTGAGATCGATTGAGTGGGATCGATGGGAGGTTGGGGGGTGAGTCCGACGTGAAACGGAGACCCCCCCTACCGGGAAATCGATTTCGGTTTCGGGTTCGTGTCGTGCGTGCCGTGCGTGCCGTGCGTGCGTGCGGGCGAGGCGAAGCTGCGTGGGCGGGCGAGAGGAAATCCTCCTGTGGCTGGGCCGCGGCCGGACCAAATGATCCTCCTCCGGCTGCCGGTGGCCCACGGTGTCCCTCCAGTGTCCCGCTGGTGTCCCGAAATCCTCCTGTGGCTGGGCCGCGGCCGGACCAAATGATTCTCCTCTGGCGGCCGGTGGCGCGCGGTGTCCCGCCGGTGTCCCGCTGGTGTCCGTCCGTCCGGCGGTGGCTCGCGGTGGCTCGCGGTGTCCCGCGGTTCCCCGTGGTGTCCCGTGGTGTCCCGTGGTGTCCCGTTGAGTGAGGTCGATAGTGAGATCGATAGTGAGATCGATAGTGAGATCGATAGTGGTATCGATGTGGTGCCCCGAGGTGTCCCGTGGTGTCCCGTGGTGTCCCAAACAGTGAGATCGATAGTGAGATCGATAGTGAGATCGACAGGTGTCCCGTGGTGTCCCATAGTGTCCCGTTGTGTCCCGTTGAATCAGATCGATAGTGAGATCGATAGTGAGATTGATATTAAGATCGATGTGGTGCCCCGAGGTGTCCCGTGGTGTCCCATGGTGTCCCAAAAAGCGAGTTCGATAGTGAGATCGATAGTGAGATCGACAGGTGTCCCATGGTGTCCCGTGGTGTCCCGTTGAGTGAGATCGATAGTGATATCGATGTGGTTTCCCGTGGTGTCCCGTGGTGTCCCTTTGAGTGAGGTCGATAGTGAGATCGATAGTGAGATCGATGTGGAGCCCCGAGGTGTCCTGTGGTGTCCCGTGGTGTCCCAAAAAGTGAGATCGATGGTGAAATCGATGGTGAGATCGACAGGTGTTCCGTGGTATTCTATGGGGTCCCCTTGAGTGAGATCGAGAGTGAGATCGATTGAGTCAGATGTTGGTTCCCCCTCTCCCCCCCCACAACCTCCTTATCACCCGAAGGGTGGTCGTATAGGTACCAGAATAGAGCAAGATGAAAAGGGGTAAATGGGACAGCTAGACTGGTGAGGGGGGGCGAATTGGCATTCCGGGCAAAGATGCTGTCCGTAGATAGCGCGAACATTTGAACGACGAGAAGGAAGCGACTCGCAGAATGGTCTCCTGGCTACGAGAACGTCAATTAGTCGAATGGCTACGTAAAGAAAGGCAAACATTCGACCACGGGGGGATTGTTAATTACAGAGTGGGGTATGGGGCGGGGTAGGCCCCTCCCCGAAGGGGAAGCAGGGGGTTGGAACAAGCAGCTCTCCAAACCACTCGCGCCCTCTTGAGGAGGAGGATGAGGAGGAGGAGGAGGAGGAGGAGGAGGGGAGGAGGAGGAGGAGGAGGAGGAGGAGGAGGAGGAGGAGGAGGGGAGGAGGAGGAGGAGGAGGAGGAGGAGGAGGAGGAGGAGGAGGAGGGCGTTCTCTGGAGATTTCTCTGCTTTCAAAACTGGGGGGCGTGCGCTACACTCCCCATGGCTAGCCCCCAAACGGCCATTGCCAACCCGCCAGGGCCCCCACTGCCAACCGCTTGGGCCCCCCCGCTGCCAACCTGAGAGGGGGGTTCATTGCCAAGCCGCCGGGGCCCTCACTGCCAACCGCCCTGGCCCCTGCTGCCAACCCCAGGGGGGCCCCGCTGCCAACCCGCCGGGGGTCCACCCCCCCTCCGCGCGACCCCTATCGCACTTGGTGGCTCTCAGGGCCTCGCTGCCTCCCCCCCCCCCCCACTCTTCAATCACTCCCATCATCCCACTGCCAGCCCCACTGCCAGGCTCACTGCCAACCTGACGGAGTTGCACTGCCAACCCGAGGGCTGCAGTGGGGCCAGCAGTGGGTTCGCAATGGGTTGGCAGCGAGTTGGCAGTGGGTTGGCAGTGTGGGAGGCAGTGGGGCAGTGGGTTGGCAGTGGGGTTGGGCAGTGGGTTGGCACTGGGGTTGGTGGTGGGATGGCAGTGGGGTTGGCAGTGGGTTGGCAGTGGGTCTGGTAGTGGGATGGCAGGGGGGCCCGCCGCAGTTTGCAGTGGGCCTCTCTCAAGTTGGCATTGGGAGCCCCAGCGGGTTGGCAGCGGGCCCCCTCGGGTTGGCAGCGCGGCCCTTCTTGGCCAACAGGAGGAGGAGGAGGAGGCGGAGGAGGGGGAGGAGGAGGAGGAGGAGGAGGAGGAGGAGGAGGGAAAATGGGGGAGGAGGGGGGTGAGGGGGGAGGAGGGGGGGAGGGGGGAGGAGGCGGCGGAGGAGGAGGAGGAGGAGGAGGAGGAGGAGGCGGAGGACGGAGGAGGAAGGAGGAGGGAGGAGGCGGAGGAGGTGGAGGCGGAGGAGGAGGAGTAGGAGGAGGGAGGGCGGAGGAGGAGGCGGCGGAGGAGGAGGAGGAGGAGGAGGCGTAGGGGGGGAGGCGGAGGAGGAGGAGGAGGAGGAGGGGAGGGAGGAGGAGGAGGAGGAGGAGGAGGAGGCGGAGGAGGGAGGAGGAGGAGGAGGAGGAGGGGAGGTTAGGAGGAGGAAGGAGGAGGAGGAGGAGGGGGGGGGGAGGCGAGGGGAGGAGGAGGAGGGGGGGGGGGGGGAGGAGGTAGGGGGAGGAGGCGGAAGGAGGAGGAGGGGAGGAGGAGGAGGAGGAGGAGGTGGAGGAGGAGGGAGGAGGAGGCGGAGGAGGAGGAGGAGGAGGAGGAGGCGGCGGAGGGGAGAGGAGGAGGGTAGGCGGAGGCGGGGAGGAGGCGGAGGAGGAGTAGGCCGAGGAGGCGGAGGCGGAGGAGGTAGAGGAGGAGGAGGAGGAGGAGGAGGAGGAGGAGGAGGCGGAGGATGGAGGAGGAGGCGGAGGAGGAGGAGGCGGAGGCGGGGCCGGAGGCGGAGGCGGAGGAGGAGGAGGCGGAGGAGGTGGAGGAGGCGGAGGAGGAGGAGGAGGATGGGAGGAGGATGGCGAGGGAGGGGAAGAGGCGGGGAGAGGGGAGGAGGAGGAGGAGGAGGAGGAGGAAGAATAATAATACCACAAATAATAATACTAAGAATAATAATAATAATAATACGAAGGATACTAAGAATATCCTAAGATAAGAGAATAATACTTAATTAGAAGAATACTAATATAATATAGAAGACGAATAATCTTAATATTATACCTTCGTGGGTTATTTTTTTTTGATAATATGAATAATAAGAATAATAATAATAATAATAAGAATAATAATAAGAATAATAATAAGAATACGAATAATAATAAGAAGAATAAGAGGAGGAGGAGGAGGAGGAGGAGGAGGAGGAAACACTTGATCAGATGGTTCAGCTGCACGGCTAAAGGGCGGCTCCTCTTCAGCATGGGGCTCCCGCTTGAGATCTCACCGACGCTCGTGGCTAGAGGCAGGCAACTGCGCAAGAGTCAACATGATGATGCTCCAGCGGATTTCTTAATGTTCGCTGTTAAGGACGATTTGATGCAGGGCACCTTTCTCTTTTCAGAACGGGGCTCTCGCCTGACTGGCACGTTCAAGTGGGGCGTTTCTTGAAATGGAAAGGGATCTTTTCAGGGACTTCTGAGGGGGGGGGCTTGGACGGGAGAGAGGATTACAGCACCGTTAAGGCATCGTTGGATTTGTTATGGTCCTCCTATTTCTCCTCCTCCATCCCCCCTCTCTCCCCCTTCCTCCATTTCTTCCTTCCTCCTCCTTGTCCTCCGCTTTTGCTCTTCCCTCCTCCCTTCCGTTCTGTTTATGGTCCTTCCGTGACTCACAAAGATGCGAGTCCCGGCGTGCTTCCTACAGAGTTGCGGGCGAGCTTGGCCACGTCGAGCCTACAAAAACGCTGATCTACCTCCCCTTCTCCCCTTCCTCCCCCTCCTCCCCCTCCTCCCCCTCCCCCCTCCCTCTCTTTCTCCCTCCTTCCTTGCTCCTCGCTCCTGGGGGCAATGGGCGCTCAGGACTTCGGCGTCTACGTCGCGCCGCCAACCGCAGCGCTGGAGCGGGAGGCCGGCGGCACGGGCGGCCTCTGGCACGAAGGCGGACTGGCTGCGGTGCCACGTCGCCGGTCGGTCGGGCCGCCTGCTGGAGGTCGCGATGGACTAGCAGACGCAGCACCCCGCATTTGCGGATGAGCGTGAGGGGGCGGGCGCGGGTTGGGTCGTGGGGTGGGTCGTGGGTGGGTCGTGGGGTGGTTCGCGGGCGGGGCGTGGGGTGGGTCGCAGGCGAGTCGCGGGTGGGTCGCGGGCGGGTCGCGGGGCGGGTCGCGGGCGAGGGCGACGACAACAACAGCGACAGCGCGACAACCATCCGCACCGCGGAACTCCTTGTCAGCCACGCGCCCAGGGACAGCGAGTGACCAGTCGGCCCCCTCGCCTGGGCCCAGATCTCCGACGGCATGATCTTCTTGTCATAGGCTCTGGTCCTCGGGGCCCGTCATCGGGCCCAGGGCCACCGGGCACGGCTCTGGGACCCCGGAGGCGGGGTCGGGACTTCCCGCTCCGCTGGTTGAAGCATCATATCGCTTCCGCTGGTCAGAAACATCATGTGGGTGGATGTCATGTGGATTTGTTTTTTGTTTGTTTTTGTTTGTTTTTTGTTTTTTGTTTTTCCCCCCACGAGCAGGCGGGCGCCAGCCAGATTTCTGGTGGATCTCCACCTCTTTGGGGATCCTGTTGGTCGGTGTTTTGGGGCAGCCGCGCCGGTGTCGTCCAGATACACGAAGAGATGCCCGAGGCCCTGGCGCCTTCCTCACCCTCGCTCTTTTCCTCCTCCTCCTCCTGCTCCTCCTCCTCCTCCTTCCCCTCCTTCGCCTCCTCCTCCCCTCCTCCCCCTCCTCCTCCTCCTCCTCCTCCTCCTCCTCCTCCTCCTCCTCCTCCTCCTCCTCTCCCCTTCGACTTAACCGCCCTCTCTCCGCCTTCCTCATCCTCTCTCCTCCTCCTCCTCCTCGTCCTCCTCCTCCTGCTCCTCCCCCTCCTCCTCCCCCTCCTCCTCCTGTTCCTCCTCCTCTTCCTCCTTCCCTTCCTGAGATGCACGTGCTGAAACTCAGCACATGCCGTGTTCACAGCACCTTTCACGCACGCGTTGGCCTACGTCTTGGCGCACGCAACGCGCCAGACCTGCGCTTCCGCTCTACGCGTGGAGCCCCGTGCGGGCACGCTACGGGCTGCGTGCCTTCTTCGAGAACGTGTGCCCGTGCGCACGTGTCGCCGCGCCGTTCGTTCCGACGCGCGGCCTTCCGTCTTGGGGAGGGCGCCTTGGCCACCAGGGCAAACGCCGGCCTGGGCGCGCAGGGCCTGCCGTGGGGTCTTGCCGCGGCGCCGGCGTCGTCTCCTGGGGGCGCGGGGCCTGCCACGGCTTCGCCGCGGTGTCGGCCTCGTCGCCTGTTGGCGCGTCGAGGACCGCCGGCGCGGCGACACGTCCACGTCCACGCGCGGCGCGGTCTGGGCTCCGAGGCGCGATTCCACGGAGGCGCGACAGCCACCGGTGCGCCCCGCGCGGGGCATCGGCGCAGGCCCGCTGCTCGGGCAGCCACGGGGCCGCGGGCGAGGAGCCGCACCGCAGCCCAGCAGCTCGGCGGGCAGCTTGCCCGCGGCGGCGGGCAGCCTCCCCCACGCCCCGAGAGGGCCAACACACACACACACACATTCAGAAGGTCCTCGAAGGTCGATCCTCGAGCCTCGGGAGACGAGCCTCTCTCGAACGCCATAAACATAAACTCTTGGCGCTCCTCGCGGATTTCTTGGATCGGCGCCTGGGCCCCCTGGCGGCGCCTCAGGCGCCGCCCCTGGCGGGCTCCGCGCGCCAGGGAGGGGGGTCCCAGCGCAGATCCAAGAAATCATGGCGGAGCGCCAAAAGTTTATGCTTATTCATTTATTGTTTGTTCTTCTTCTTGTACTCTCGCTCGGAGGGAGGAAGAGCAGCGGCAGCACCACCACCGACGGGCCACTTCCAGCGAGGAGGCCCACGGCCCACGGTGCGTCCTGGATCTGACGGTCGAAGATGTCTGAAGCGGGGCACCTCAAAACAGGGGGCCGGACCACCAGGGATGCACTCCCTGTCCCCTCGCGATGGTGGTGGTGGAGTCGGTATTGTTTTAAGTCGGGCCTGTCCCTCTACAGGAGGAATATTCAACAATAGTCAAAAAATAGTCTGGGGACGACTTTTCGACTATTTTATATTTTTTCCATTGTTTGAGTATTTTTTATTTTTCGTCCAAAATCCGCCTATAGCGGGACATGCCCGACCTAAGTCTTGTTTGCTCCTGCTACGTGGGATTGGCTCGTCGCTCAGATCCCCAAGCCAGTTCATAATTGCCGAAACAGGGGTCGACCTAATTTGGCGATTTCGTGGGCCGTTTCCGTTTCGACGTGGTTTTGCAGCAAACGCGGATTGAAGACAGAACAGGGGAGAAAAGCAAAACGAAACCGAAGAACATTGTTTAGGTTGAGTCCTGTTGCTGATAGTTTTTGATCGTTTTGACCCTTTGGCGGCTCCTGGAGGCCTCCGGAGGCTTCTCGGGTTTTCCGGGGGTCCTCCCGAGACCCTCGGGGACCTCTGGAGATTCTCCAGAGGCCTCCGGGCAGCGCGAGCGCAAGCTGCATGACGAACGCAGTTTCGCAGCCTGGGCCCCGAGACCATCAGAACGCGATTTGCGGCGAAGGACCAGTCACCGAGATGTGGGCGGAGAGCAAGGGAGCCCGCGCCGTGAACAAATCACGACGTCGGAGGTCGCGGTCGTGCGTGGCTGTCAGATTGAGAGGGTTGTGCGTTGGGGGCAAGAGTGGGGCGAGGATGGGACGAATGATGCAGTCGACAAGTCAAAGCATGGCTGCGACGACTATCGCAGGAGTCTTGTGCGACTCCAGGGGATGCCTAATGTGCGGTTTCCGACCGGCTGGTTGAGGATT
>CAUYUJ010015518.1:240071-327860 GCA_963575745.1 Prorocentrum cordatum
AGCGGCGGGGGCTACGATGACGGCAAGGGCCCCGACGAGGGCAAGGGCATGAGCATGGGCAGGGGCGCCGATGTGCCGAACAGCGGCATGCGCGACGATGGCCCTCCGCATCTTGAACTGAGTTCTGTTACTGAGTCCCCGCCGCCAGCGGGGCCAGATTCGGACTGAGCGCGCGAGGCAAAAATAGAATAAAGATTGGAGGGGGAGGGAAGGGGAGGTGGGAAGGCGAAGAGGGAGTGGAGCTACTGGAAGCTAAGCGTCGTCTGGCGCATCTCCCGTCGGCGAGTGAAAACAGAGGGCGGCCCATCACCTGGTGGCGAACCATCGCCTGGCGAACCATCACCTGGCGGCGAACCATCGCCTGGCGAACCATCGCCTGGTGGCGAGCCATCGCCTGGTGGCGAGCCATCGCCTGGTGGCGAGCCATCGCCTGGTGGCGGGCCATCGCCTGGTGGCGAGCCATCGCCTGCTGCGACTGGCGGGTCATAGTACTCCTCGGACCCATCAGCTTCAGCCTCATCACGTGCCTCGTTATCTAAGCGATCACGAAGGGATTGGGCTGCGTTGTTGATGTACGTGGGGGTCCAATCGTCCACTCGCTCCTGCAGACGCTTGCCGTCGACCACCATGAACACCGTCCTGCGACGTTTGTCGCATTTCACACCTTCCACCCCTGCTGGTGCTGACCGCAAGCGATGTGTTGCCTCCTGACTGCATGAAACCGCTGCTGCGATAGAGGCAACCCGTATGTACTCAAGTCCCGTTGGCGTACATTCGACCCACACCTTCTTAGTAGCATTCAGCCCAAACAGAAGCTTCAAGGTAACTGCATCGTGATGCAAATGCCCATCACCATGGTCGCACTGGACTGCGGGCATATATATCGAGACAGTTTCTGGTAGACCACCATCCCGTTAGGGCACATGTCTAGAATGCGTTCTCTTCTACGCCCTTCACCCCCTTGGGGGAGTGGTTTGCCTGGACGGTGGTTCCAAGAAGGGCTCATATATACTTCAAGATGTCCACGGATATGTCCCAATATCACGCGATGCTTCAACATGCAGGCATGGATATCACGCGACCCAAGATTGCCCAAGTTTGTCCAAGATATCACGCGATCCAAGATTGCCCAAGAAGTCTCAAGGTCAAGAGATCGATCCAAGAGTGGTCCAAGAGCGGCCTATTCACGCAAGCGAATTAAGGCATCTCCTATTCCTCCTCCTCATCCATTTTTTTTGTCATCCTTATGCTCCGTCCTCCTCCCCCTTTCCCTCCTCCCATTTCTCCTCCACCATCCCCCTCTGTTTCAGCCCCTCCTCCTCGCCCCCCTCCCCCGCCACTCCACCTCATCATCCAATGTATCATCCTCCTCCTCTCCTTCCTCCCCCCCTGGTGGGAATGCGCGAAGCGTCCACGATTGCGACATATCCAGAGAACTCCTATTGTTCTTAATGACGCTGGCCCTGTCGCAATCTTGCTGAAGCAATGGGTCGGCCTGCTTCAAGTGGTCCCAAATGGCCTCGGTGCAAGCGGCGTTGCGCATCTTCAAGATCTGATCGAAAAACGAATTTGTCGCCAGAGGCGATTGGCTCTTGGTGGGGTTGGGCACAGATATAAATTTTTGCAGCTGCCTATCCGCTCTCGACAGCTCCACGAAGGGCCCCCCCTGCCGTATGCATCACCGCCCTCGGGACCCATGGCTCGCGATCCTTAAGGCCGCCCCCCATCGATGACCGTGCGGAGCTGCACGCTCACTGCCATCTGCAGCTGCAGTGCGTGCGCAGATGCAGCGTGCACTCGCTTGGACACAGCCGAACGCCTGCGGGCCGATGCAATGGACAATTGCAGACGAGTCCGATGCGTGTTGACGCAATGATGCAACGATTGCAGAGGAACGATACCGACGATGCTTTCATACATTTCATAAACACCCCCCACGACACATGGTATGTGTAACCGATGCTGCCAACACGCGAGCCTCATCGCTTCCTGGCCTTCTTAGCCGCGGGCGCAGCAGGCACATCGTCTACCTTGCGCTTGGGCATGAGCGATGCCAGCTGGGCGCTAAGGGCATCGCCCTTGTTGATGGCGCACTTGTTTGTCAAAATTGGTACATGCACTGATGGGACAGCTGTAGACTTGACGGTCTTGAGCTTCATGTTGGGGGTGCCGTGCTCACCTGAATCCTGCACGAGCCAGAAGGGGATGACGAGCGAAGACGGTGCCTGCTTCAGCCCTCCAACGCCAGTGTTCGTCTCAGCCTTAGGCATCTTGATGCCACCACTGGGGGCCAACACGATATTGAACGTCAATCCCTTGGGGTCCTTGTATGTCTTCATGAACACATGCCCACACTGAACTATATCAGTCTGCTTCTTCAAGTAGATTGCCGAAGAGAGTGGGACAAGCACCAGCTCTTCAGCCTCAAACGAACGCGTTACGGTGAGAGCACGAAGCTTAACAGGCGTAATCACGCCACTCAAGTACTTGAGACAGTTGCCGTTCTGGCTGTATACACCATCCAAGGCCAGCCTGATTTTGGCCTCCTCGATACCCCACTGGTAATCGACAGACTTGAGGGGGCCATGATCAGCGAACTTGTCGATCGTTTCCTCTATGGGGGAGCAGCGGGAAAAAAAAAGATGAGACATGACGACGCAGAGCCAAATGAGATGAGGGAACGACGAACGAGAATTCAAAGGTGTGGGGGTGTATGTGCATTCCACATGCATTGCCACGAGGTCGCAAGACTGTCCTTCATAATCGTGGACACGACGAACTTGCCACGTAAGAAGTCGTCGATGGGGTGGCATGTCGCACTGCCCGTGGCCTGAAGCTTCAACTTCACGCCAGTCGCAGCGTCGATGGAGATCAGCTCGTAAATGTTCTCACCCAAGGTGTCGCTCGCCAAGGCGACTTTGGCGCCAACCTCAAACCCCTTGTCACTGAGCTTGTCCACTTGGTTCGACCACTTGCCCGAAGCGGTGTACTCTTTCACATCTGAGCTACGCGCCTGCCCTGTCACGGCTTTGGATGCGCCCTCGCGACCGATCTGCTTCCATGGGCTAGCAACTGCTTTGCCAACGTGCGTTGCCAACGCAGTGGTGAAGCTGACCCCGATGTCATTCAGCGTCTTGCAAGTGCCTAAGCGCTCATCGGGCTTGTTGAACACGAAATGAACTACGCGAACGTCAGTCAATCCCACGATGGTGCCGTAGGCGACCGTGTCTGCCGTGATGCCCTCACCGCATGCGATCTGTCGCACTTTCTGAAGAAATTCATCGGCCACCATTACAATCGTAGACTTCTTATCGCTCGACAAGGCGGTCACGTCGCCTGGCTTCAAAAGCATCTGATGGCCATCCCTCGCGAACTTACCCGTCGCACATGTCATCGCCTTCATGCATGCGAGCTTGAATGTCGCAGCGGCCCCCTCATGCTTGATCTGCACCTCGGCGAGAGACTTCGCCATTGAACCCGTGACCACGCACTGGGAGGTCAGCTGCCGCGAGAAGTCGCGAAGCTCGTTCAGAAAGATCGGGTTGCCGAGGCCGCCAGACAACTCCTTCACATATTTTACTAAGCCATCGATCTCCCCAGGAAAGAGAGAGCCTGCGCGAGTCGCCTCGCGGATCACACTATCCCAATCGATCATGGTGCCACCCGTGTGGTGTCGGTTGGCAATTGCTGCGATCTTGTACATGAGACTCATGCGAGATTCGCATCTGGCAATTTGTTGGCCTGCATTGCCAGCCTCCTGAGCAAGATTACTAATCCACGGGAACTCCTTCACGAACTCGTACCGAAAGACCTTCCACTCAATTCCTTCGTCACACGCCTTAGCGTAGTCTGGTTGAAACTCCCGCAACCTCGTCAGTGACAATTTCCCTTGGTGCGAGATTCTGTCGAAACGCTCTGGCATGACCGTGGGTACTGGAACCCCTGCGTTGATGCAACGCAAACCCATGGATGTGTGGCCGCACGTATAGGATGCGAACTTTGCATCGCAATCATACTGCGGCAGCTGGCCCGCTGAGTCCTCCATTATTTTGAAATTGAAGTTCTTGATTGCATTGTACTCAGGCGTGCCCACTGGTGGAAGTTCCATGCAAGCTGGATTCTGGAGGGCTGAGTTCTTGAATCCATTTTTGAAGATCTTGGAAATCAAATCCCTAACCTCGCTCGGAATGATTCCATCTCCGTAACGATTCTCTGTGCACACCATCATATACTTCGAGTGTATTTTTTCTACCCTCAGGCAGTCTATGCCTCTTGCAATGCTGCATACGTCTTCAAGTAATGAGACCACCGCTGCATCAGGATGCAAGTACATGTCCTTGATGGCCATCATCTTGGGGCGGACCTCCGCGATCTGCTGTTCACGGGAGGCGTTCATCACGCCGCGTGCAGGAGGACGCCACAAGCGCCAGCAGCAATCCTCGCCCAAACGGCTGGAGCCCAAACTCTAGTGACATTCAAAAACATGTGCAACAGAGGGTTGCGAATTCGAAATGATATGTTGCATTTGCAATGCACAACATTCTTGTAACGCTCGATACAATATTCTGAATGCGTTCGCACGCAAGTCTGGATCATGATTTCCGATATGCGTGATCCCGAAAATCCAAACACATGCATGCGTTTCTGGAGGCAACATCCAAGGAAAACCCGATGCAGCAGCTCTGTTTTCACGTGAGCATGTAAAAGTTAGCGAAGTTAGCAACTTCGCTAACTCAAGCTATTTACCTCCAAATGCACCGCCCGAGTTAGCCGACTTAGTAACATTACTAATGGTTATAACTTACTTGCAACCTAGTTGCAACTTACTTATAACCTACTTACATGTGCTGCTAACAATTAGTAAGGCCGAGGGCCTTCAGGCAGCGCCGTCGCCGTCGCCGGCGCCAGCACCGGCTTTGGCACCCGCGCCCGCAACCGCACCGGCACCAGCATTGGCACCGGCACCGGCACCGGCACTGGCGCCGGCGCCAGCATTGGCACCGGATGAAAAACATTGAACATCATGACATTTCCCAAACAGTGCTTGCACTTAGGGGGCCTTCTCTCTTTCCTAGTAGCTGGGTCTGAGGGGCGGTCTGGCGGCTCTTTCCTCGCCGTTGCCGCCCTGTCGCCGCCCGTCGTCTGGGCTTGAGGGGCGGTCTGGTTTTTCCGTCCTTGCCGTCGCCCCCCCTTGCTGCGTCGTCGCCGCCCGTCGTCTTGGCCTGAGGGTCGGTCTGGCGGTTCCTTGCTCGCCGTCACCGTCCCGTCGCCGCCTCCTCGTCGCTGCCCCCTGTGGGCCCCCCCAGCGGTTGCAATCCAATCGGTTGCAAGCCAATCAAGTGCAAACCCAGTGGAATCGATTGCAGTCCAATCAATGGTAAAATTATGCAAACGGAGTTCCCCACATAAAGATATTAACAGTTTCGTTGGACCCATGGGGTACGACAACATCAACACGAAGGATACTATAATCGAGCGAGTAAGTACGCACGAAAGGGCAGACGAAAGAAAGGAGGAGGGAGGACAGGTGCTCAGGAAACGAAGCCTTGTAAATAGTACGGGTTCTTGATACCCTCTTCGCTCTGGCGGGGCCCCGCTGGAAGGGGGGAGGCCTACGAAACCTGGTAAAGAGTAATGCTGTCCGCGACCCTCCTCGTTCAAGCGAGTCCTCCTCCTCCTCCTCTCGTCGTCCTGCTCCTCCTCGTCCTCCTCATCCACGGCATCATCATCATCATCATCATCATTATCATCATCATCACCAGCATCATCGTCGTCATCATCAGCATCATCAGTAGCATCGTCGTCACCCCGTCGTCGTCATCATCAGCATCATCGTCATCATCATCAGTATCAACATCATCAACATCATCATCATCATCATCGTCAGCATCATCGGCATCATCATAACCATCATCATCATCCTCATCATCATTATCAGCATCATCATCATCGCCAGCGTCATCGTCATCATCATCATCATCATCGTCGTCGCCACCATCGTCATCATCATCATCATCACCAGCACCGTCATCATCATCACCATCACCGTCCTTGGCATCGTCATCGTCCGCATCATCGTGGACGTCATGATCGTCATCATCATCGTCGTGATCATCATCAACAGCACCAGCAACGTCAGCATCAGCAGCAGCATCGTCATCATCACCAGCATCTGCATCATCATCCTCGTCGTCGTCGCCATCGTTGTCATCATCGTCATCGTCATCATCATCGTCGTCATCATCATCCGCATCATCGTCATAATCACCGTTATCGCCATCGTCATCGTGCATCACTATTATCGCCATTGTCATCGTCATCGTGAACAACAGTATAACCATCGTCATCACCATCATCATGATGCAACCTTCCTCATCGCAGAACTCCCCCTCCTCCTCACCCTCCTCAGTGGGAGGGGTAGGACGTGAGATGGATAGGTAATGTTCCCCCCTCCTCCTCACCCACGTCAGTGGGAGGGGCACGAAACCATTTAAATAGTATGGGTTTCCGATGCCCTCCTCGCTCAGTCGGGGCCTCCCTGGATGGGTGGGAGGGGCGCGAAACCATGTAAATAGTATGGGTTTCCGATACCCTCCTCGCTCAGGCGGGGCCTCCCTGGAGGGGTGGGAGGGGCACGGAACCATGTAAATAGCATGGGTTTCCGATACCCTCCTCGCTCAGGCTGGGCCTCCTTGGAGAGGTGGGAAGGGCACGAAACCATGTAAATAGTATGGGTTTCCGATACCCTCCTCGCTCAGGCGGGGCTTTCCTGGAGGGATGGAGGGGGCATGAAACCATGTAAATAATAGGGGTTTCCGATGCCCTCCTGGCTCAGGCGGGGCCTCCCTGGAGGGGTGAGAGGAGCACGAAACCATGTAATCTTTATTAATTTCCGATACCCTCCTCGCTCAGGCGGGGCCTCCCTGGAGGGGTGGGAGGGGCACGAAACCATGTAAATAGTACGGGTTCCCGATACCCTCCTCGCTCAGGCGGGGCCTCCCTGGAGGGGAGGGAGGGGCACGAAACCATGTAATATATGGGTTTCCGATGCCTTCCTCGCTCAGACGGGGCCTCCTTGGATGGGTGGGAGGGGCACGAAACCATGTAAATAGTATGGGTTTCCGATGCCCTCCTCGCTCAGGCGGGGCCTCCCTGGAGGGGCGGGATACCCTCCTCGCTCAGGCGGGGCCTCCTGGAGAGGTGGGAAGGGCACGAAACCATGTAAATAGTATGGGTTTCCGATACCCTCCTCGCTCAGGCGGGGCCTCCCTGGAGGGGCGGGAGGGGCACTGGGAGGCGGGAGGCGGGAGGGAGAAGGAGAGGATGTTCTGGGAAAACAAGAACCCGCACCAGCACCGGCCACCAGCACCAGCACCGGCACCGGCACCGGCCCCGGCACTGGCACCAGCACCGGCTACCGTCCACCGGCACCGGCCACCAGCACCGGCACCGGCACCGGCACCGGCACCGGCACCGGCACCGGCACCGGCACCGGCACCGGCACCGGCACCGGCACCGGCACCGGCACCGGCACCGGCACCGGCACCGGCACCGGCACCGGCACCGGCACCGGCACCGGCACCGGCACCGGCACCGGCACCAGCACCAGCACCGGCACCGGCGCCGGCACCGGCACCGGCACCGGCACCGGCGCCGGCACCGGCACCGGCACCGGCACCGGCACTGGGGCAAGAATCGTTCATGCCTTGGAGACCGTCGCGGCGCGCCAGGCGAGGGGGGAGGAGGAGGTGTTGCGCGAGCGCCTGGAGGCGGCCGTCCGCGTGCACGGGCGGCAGGCGCCGCCGTTCATGGCGCAGGCGCCTGTCCTTCTCCTTGTGAGCACCGCTCGCTCCTCCCGACCTCCTCCTCGGGCGTCCTCCTGTGAACTCTTCTCATTCATCCTCCTCCTCCTTCTCATCCATCCCGCTTCTCCCACAGGCGGAGGAGCGCGCGGGGGAGGGGCGCGCGGGGGAGGGGCGCCTGCGGGGCCTCCGCGAGGCGCTGCAGGATCGCCAGGAGCAGGACTGGGCTCGTGGCTTCCACCGCCGAGAGCTGCAGGCGGAGGCGCGGATGGTTCGCCGCGCTGAGGAAGCGGCGAGCCAGGCCGCGGTGCGCGAGCTCGCGCAGCAGCGCGCGCTGCCTCCCGCCATAGGGCGGCGGTGGCCATCTTCGAGCAGCGGGCTGCGCCGCCGCCGCCGCCTCCTGGCGCGCCGCAGCCCAAGGCGCCGCCCGCGAGGCTGTTGGAGGCAGAATCGGGGGAGCGTAAGACCCGGGTTTGCCAGGACTCGGGTTCGCCATCGTTTTTTGACGACCGCGCATCGGATTTTGACGAGGAGGAGTTTCGTGGGATGTCTGCAGCGGGAGGCCTCGTCAAAATGCAGGCTCGGCCTCGTCATTTTTTTGACGACCTCGTCGGGGATTTCCGAGTCCCCTGTACCCAGGTCTTACGTCCCCCTGACAGAAGCGGCCGCGCGCGCCGCCGCGGGGCCGCGCGCTTGCCCATGTGGGCCCGCCCTCCGAGCGGGGCCCGCCGACGTCGGAGGGGGGTGGGGGGGAGGGTGGGGAGGGGGGGGGGGGGGGGGCGAGGAGCAGGAGGAGGAGCAGGAGGACGACGACGAGGGACGACGACGTCGTCGACGACGACGACGTCGACTTGCGAGCGGGGCTGGAGCGACAGGCTCCCGCTCGCCGCCACTTGCGAGCGAGGCTGGAGCGACAAGCTCGTCCTCGCTCGCCGTCCCTTGCGAGCGTGGCTCGAGCGACAAGCTCGCGCGCTCGCTAGTATAAGAGCGCCTGGCGGCGCAGCGGTGCAGCTGCGCGGCGTTTCGACCGCTTCGTGTGCATCGCCCTCCACTTCGCCCCTTCTCCATCGATCTTGTCGCCGCCATCGAAGTCATGATCCCTGCCCGCGCGGCGTGATATGCGCGCCCTCAGTGATTCCAATCGCGTCCTTTTCGTGCGCCCATGCAGTGTAGCCGCTTCCGACATCTACCCGTCGATCGCCCATCGATCCTCCATCGAATCGTCGCCGTCGTTGCCTCGACCGTGACTTTGCACGGAGCACGCCGACAGTTTTCTCGAATGTTGGCTTCTTGCATGTCAGTGATGCATGCGTGCATTCTCGGTGTCTGTGGCGCGTCGCGCGTAAACGATCGAACCGAGAGGCGGACGGCGTCGACTTCGAGAAGGTCCACGAGCTCGTTGAGGTAGACGGCGTGAGCCTGGCCTTCGCGCAGCCCATACACTACGAGGCCTTATCGCGCGGGCGGTGGGCCGCCCTTAAGGGCGACTCGTCTCTGAAGCTCGTGAGGCTCCAGGGCATGCGTTGCGCCAATGCGCATAGCGAAGACCTGGCGTACGTGCCATTCGACGACCGCAAGCGGCCGTGACAAAAATGTGCGCGCATGTACACATGCTCGCGAGCGTTGCTCGCCCATTCTGCCATCTCGTGCTGTCACGTGTGATCACGTGTTGTAATCGTGCGACCGTTGATTGCACATGACGCGATTCGTGATGCAAGTACGTGTGCATGTTATGCTGTCATATGTGACCACATGTGTTGTATTCATGCGATTGCATGCGAGCGCACCTCGCGCATGAATTAATTTTGGAGGCATTCGCCGCCTCGTCGTGCTCGAGGCCTGGCGCGTTGGCGTTCATCCACCCCCCCGTTCGAGGCAGGCTTCGCCCGCCATGGCCCCTCGCCTGGCGCGCCGCCCCGCCGCTTGGGGAGCTGGCGCCGCGAGCGATGAGAAGCTCGCGAAGATCGTGCGGCTGAAGTACCCGTGGGTCGCCATGGCGCCCGCGGAGCACTTGGCGCCGCGCTTGATCGAGGACTTCCTCGGCGGCGCGACGGTGGACCAGCTGGTGGGCGTGTCGCGCGCGTTGCGCGCGCCCTTCGCCGAGCACCTGCAGCTCTGCAGTGGCGAAGACCCGAAGGTGAACCTCGCCGAGCGGACGAGGCCTGAGCGCGGCGCCCCGCGGGTATATGGGGGAGGGATAAGGGGAAGGAGTGGTGGGTGACGATTTATGGAGGTGGCATTGCGCGATCTTTGCTCGGCGGAGAGGGCAGACAGGCATGTTGCAGTAGAGCGCTGCTCCCACGCAATGTTCGCGCATGTGGCGTGGGGGGGGGATGGGGGGCGTCGCGCTCAGGTCTGCTTCGTTCGCTCGGCGGGGTTCACCCGAATTCGGGCCCTCGTCCTGGCGGAGCTTGTACTCGGCGAGCGGCGCGTGCAAAGCGCGCGCCGCTCGCCGGCTGGCTCGCCATCGCGCCGTCGGGGGGCTCCAGATCGAGGCGCGGTTGCAAACGCTCCGTGGGCGCCATGGGGCCCCGCGAGTACTTCATTTGAGGCGCGCGGCTAGCGAGCTGGAGCCTCGCCGCCACCGCGTGCCTCACTATATATAAGTGGTTGTTAAAGAGCGCGCGCGCCGATAGCGACGTAGATGTTGGCGACGGCGATGCTGCTGATGATGATCATGCTGAGGTTGGGGGGGGGGGGGTGGGGGGGGCGATGAGCAGAGGCAGACGAACCTTGGCGAGCATGCTCGCCGTATCGGCGCGAACCTTGGCGAGCATGCTCGCCATATCAGCCTCCATTCCGCAGCTATCTTCCCCAATGCTCGCCATGTCGGCACGAACCTTGGCGAGCACGCTCGCCATATCATCCCCGTCCAACTCATCATCATGATGGCAATGAGCATCGCCACTATAGCTATCATCATCGTCATCGTCGCCATCATCATCACTACAAGCACTCCATCATCATTAACGTCAGCATCGAAAATTTGCATCGTACAACTAATATTCACTCATCATCGTCATCATGTTCCCTCCCTTTCTCCGCTTCGATGGCGACAACGTCAGCGGCGCATCGGCATGGCGTGTGTTCGGCCGCTTTCGTTTTGCATGTGCGTGCTTTTGGTGTCATATCGTTTGATGTGGTTGGTGATTTCATTTTGTTCGGTTGTTTGATGTGGTTTGTGATTTCATTTGATGTGGTTGGTGATTTCATTTTTCGGTTGGTTGATGTGAATTGGTGATTTCATTTGATGTGGTTGGTTTGATTTCGTTTGATGTGGTTGGTGGTTTGTTTCGTTGATGTGGTTGATGTGTGGTTGATAGGGTTGGTGTGTTTTTGGTTGAGGTGGTTTGTTGATGTTTGGTTGATGGGCTTTGTTTTGTTTGCTGTTGGTGTTGGTGTTGTGTTTTTTTTTTTTTTTTTTTTTTTTTTGTGGTTTGGGTTGTGTTGTTGTTTTGGTTTTGCTTGTTGGTTTGGTTTGTGTTTTTTATTTTTGGTTTGGGTCGCGTTTTTTTTTTTTTTTTTTTTTTTTTTTTTTTTTTTTATTTTTATTGCATATATATGATATAAAACATATAGTTTTGTTTTTGTTGTTTTTATTTTTTGGTGTCGATTGTTTTTTTGTTGTGGTTGTATTATAGTTTCATTATAGTTTCATTGTCGTTTCTTAACATTACTCGGAAAAACAGTTAGTGGATAGTTTAGATAGTTTGAGGCGGGCCTCAAAGTAAGTCCTCGCAGATTTTCTGTGTTCACAAGTGGACGCGCACATTTGAAAGACAGGCGCTCTGCGGGCGTGGCGTTCACGATTCGTGGCAGACCCGGCGCACCCAGCACAACACCCGGCGCGCCGAACGCACCCGGCGCCGAGCGAACCCGGCGCGCGTGGCGCACCGTCCGCACCGAGCGCACCCGGCGCCGAATGCGCCCGGCGCACCCGGTACACCCGGCGGCCCGGCACCCGGCGCCGAGAGCATCCGGGACACCCGGCGCACCCGGCACGCCCGGCGGCCCAGCTCCTGGCGCCGAGTGCACCCGGGACACCCGGCGCACCCGGCGGCCCGGCACCCGGCGCCGAGAGCATCCGGGACACCCGGCGCACCCGGCACCGAGCGCACCCGGCGCACCCGGCACGCCCGGCGGCCCAGCGCCTGGCGCCGAGCGCACCCGGCACACCCGGCACACCCGGCGCACCCGGCACCCCGCACAAGCAATTGTTATGTCTTCCCGACTTAAGAGATTCGTGCGGACCTCCGAAAGTTTATGCTCATGCAGCTTCAAGCTCCTTCTAAGCAGGAGGCCCGAGTGGGCGCGCCAAAAGTGGTCCTCCCCCTCGAGCCGATATCAACAGTTGCTCGCTAGTGCTTCCAATTAAGCCAGCGCTCCCGCTTAAAAGGTGGGAGTTTGTGGTTCGCGGGCATCTCAGTTTGCGCACGTGTGCTTTCAGGCGCGAGCCACCTGAATATATCGATTATATTTTTCCAACCTGGCGGTAAGTCCTGCCAGTGTGCAGTGTGCCCGCCCAGCATCGCAGTGGCTCTGTGGAACCGTCCTTGGCGCGCGGCTGGTACCCGCGAACTCCCGAGGTCTTCGCAGCAGTTCGAAGCGTGGGCGTCTGGCCGTGCACCGCTGGCCGGCGTGCCGATACTGAGGGCCTTCGCTTCGCACGCGCAGACGCGCGAAGAGCGTCTGCGTAAGCATATACAAGGGCTGCCACGAGGGCGCGAAGTTAGTCGCGCTTCGCGCTTCGCGGGCCTCATTCCTCCTCCCCCTCCTCTCTTCTCCCTTCTGGGGGCGGCGCGAGAGCGCGAAGTTGTTCGCGCTTCGCGCTTCGAGCAGCGCGAAACGCGAAATTGGGAGCCCTTGCCTGTATACGTGTGTGGCGTCAGCCAGTGCGCGGCACGCGCAGGCCTCGGCGCGCCGAGGTGGACTCTTTGGCAGCCCGAGAGGAGAGCCGAGCACGCCGCGTGAGGGTTGAAACGCGCAGTCAGGAGGGGACAAAACACAGACACAATTCATCGTCCATTCCCCAAAAGATCTGGGAATGTATGGGAGGTGGGGGGGAAGACACAAACTCATAAAAATGGGAGCATATGGGGGATCCGGTTATTTGTGTGTATTTATTTGTGTGTCCCAGCGCCTCTTCAGCGTGAGGGTTGAAGCGCACAGCTGCGCACGCGCGCCGCGGTGGGATCAGCAGGGATAGTGAAGTTGGCCTGCAGAGCGCCGCGGGCGCTGCCCCGTTGCGAAGTTGGCGCGCGCTCGAGGCGGCCTTGCCCCGTCTGCGTGCGTGGACGGTCGCTTCGCGGCGGAGCCCGAAACGGGGCCCGTCAGGCACAGCTGCAGCTCTGAGTACGCCTCGGTCCCGGCATTTGCTTTCGGACTTCGTCCGATGGCGGCCCCGTGCCGTCGTCTGCACGGGCGCTCGCAGAGCTTCAGGGCTCCGGCCAGCTCGCGGAGGAGCGAGAGCGGCACCTGCTGCGAGCGCGGGAACGGAGAAGGGGCGGACGAAGGCTTCGGGAGGCGGCGTTACGTCGGCAGGGTGTCGGATGCACATCAGCTGCAGTTTGTCTGCTGCACCGTTGTGCAGTGCCAGGAGCTCAGGCACAGCGCCCTGTAACTTACTGGCTCGTCCGTCTTTGAGGCCTGCCCACGGGAGGCTCGCCTAGGTGGTGGCTGTAGCCCAGTGCTGACTTCTTTTGTGTTGATGGCCTCTCCTTCGCTGACGGGGTGGTCACGCCTTGACATGTGCAGAACAAACAAAGATAGTCCAAGAGACCACATACGATGGCCCAGGAGGCCTTCAAGAGAGCCTGCAGAGGGAGCCAAGCGGGGAACGCGAGGGACCCTGGAAGCCTTTCCCCCTAATCTTGCATTCCATGCCCACAGAGCCCCTGAAAGTGGCCAAGAGGCATCAACAGGTCCCCAAGGAGGCCTCCCCACCCAGACGCGCCCCAATAAGTCCCAACAGCCCCCGTCAACAGGCCTCCAGGACGCGTGTCCCCGTGCGCGCATTGCCATACTTCGCTTCGTTCTCCATATACGTACATCTATACGTATGTACATATGTAAACCTACATCTTTAGCCTTCGCTGTTCCGTTTCGGGCTCCCGTGGGCTGTCAGAAATCGATCTGGGTTGAATCATATTCCAGGATGGTTGGACCCCTCTTGAGCGGATTTGCGGTCAGCGGGGCGCGAGGAGGATCGAGGTGTGATGTATTCTTGTTGCCTCTGTTTTTTAGCCCAGTGGCGGAACTCGCATGCGGTTCCCCCGCCCAGTACAGCGTTTTGTGGCCTCAGAGGGAGCTCCACGGAAGACGATACCCCAAATTGCGGTACTCACAACTGCATATGGTTGGGTTCTTCGCCAGGCTCTGTTTTTTAGCTTCCCCGACCGTTTCGGGGGCGTTTCGTTTTCTTTTGGGGGGGGGCTGGGAGATGCGCCTGGAAGTTCTGGGCAGAACGCACCCCTGGGCAGCTCCAGGACCGATTCCTGGAGGGAGGCGGTGTGTGCAGAGGGGCAAAATACAGTTTCCGTACTTTCTGTGTGTGTGTGTGTGTGTGTGTCTCCAGGGTCGAAGAAGAAACAACGCCATAATCGCAGGCCTAGAGGTTGACACCAACACCAATATCGGCGGTGCTCCTCCACCGAGGAAAGAAGATCCCGATCTCGGTGATGGTGGTAATATTCTGGCTTCAAGGTGACCGAAATATTACCACCAACACCGAAATCTAGAATCATCTCTCCCCTGTGGAGGCAGCAGCCCCCTGTCTTGGTGTTGGTGCCTATTTCCAGGCCTCCAACATAAACATAAACTTTGTTGGCTCTCCGCCTGGATTTCTTGTATCCGCGCTGGGTCCCCCTGGCGGCGCCTCCGGCGCCGCCCCTGGCGCGCTCCGCGCGCCAGGGAGAGAGGGCTTGGCGCAGATCCGAGAAATCCGCGCGGAGCACCAAACAGTGGATGTTGATGCCGTTGTTTGTTTGTTGTTTTGTTTTGTGTGTGTGTTTTATGCTATCATTGTTCTGTATATATATATATATATGTATATATATATATATATATATATATATATGTAGAGATACACCTACAGACCTACAGGAGGTTTCTCGTCGCCACGGCTGGATTTCGCTTCAAAATTCTGGTCAAAATGAACCATGGGACACATCCAGGGGCCGATGTTTGAGACAAAATGTATCATCTCCATTCTACAACCTTCACCTTGGCTCCGGCTCCTGCGCCTCGACCTCACGACGATACGGCTCTCTCACGAGTTTGGCTCTCAATGACCACCCAGCTTCCCCACGCCACCTCTACTACTTGCTCGACGACGTCTGCCATCTATACATTTTCTGGAGTTTGGGGGAGAGAAAGAGGGGGATGAGGAGGACGAAGAGGACGAGGAGGAGGAGGAGGAGGAGGAGGGGGCAGTGTGGGTGTGTGCGCCCCGCAGCCAGCCAACAACAATGATGATGATGATGATGATGATGATGATGATGATGATGATGATGCTGATGATGCTGATGATGCTGATGCTGCTGATGCTGATGCTGATGCTGCTGCTGAAGAGGATGATGATGCTATGAGCATTGATGATGTTGTTGCTTCTGGTGGTGGTGTTGTTGTATTTGTTGTTGTGGCTGTTGTGGAGGACGAGGAGGATGGTGGTGGTGGGGATGATGGTGATGATGATGACGACGCTGATGATGCTGATGATGAAGATCGTGGTTGTAGTGGTGATAATGATGACGATGCTGATGATACGTATGATGCTGATGCTGATGATGATGGTGGTGCTGACGATGAGCATTCTGATGACGATGATGGAAAGACTGATCGTGATGACGATGATGCTGATGATGCTGATACTGATGATGATGCTGATGATGATGCTGATGATGATGATGATGGTGATGACGATGATGAGGATGGTGTTGTTGATGATGATGATGATGATGATGATGATGATGATGATGATGATGCTGCTGGTTCTGATGATGATACTGATGATGCTGATGATGCTGATGCTGCTGCGGATGATGATGTAGTCGATGATGCTGATTATTGTGATGGTGATGGTGGTACTGAGGCGGTGGCGATGATGACTATGATTCAACACATCATGCGATTCTACCTCCTCGGATTGTTGCCCTGCCTGCCGCAGACCGCCGCCGCAGCCGCTGCCGCACCAGGAGGAGGGCTGGGGCGTGAGAAGCGAGAGGGTTCTTGGATTAACTTCGAGATCTTGAACGACCATCGGAAGCGAAAAGGCGAGAAGGCACACATCATTGAAACAAGCATGAAGTTTTGAATTTGTTTGGCCTCTGGGGTATATCCTTGTGAAGCTACGTGGCCACATGGAACCGTTTTGGGCAGTCTTGGAGTCGCTCGGAGTTATGCCATCTTTGGGTTTCTTGTGCTATCTTCGAAGCCCTCCTGAGCTACCTCTAGCCATCTTGGAGCTGTCTTGGACCATCTCGGACGCTCTAACGCGTCGCGCCCCCCGTGTCCAGACCCAGGGGGGTGTCAGAGGGATGGGTAAACCCTTGCAGGGGAAAGACGGGTTGGAAGAACAGAGAGCGAAAACGCATCTACGCCCAGAGCAAGTGGGACCTCTTCCTCTCATCTGCCTCTTCGGTCTCCCCCTCTTGCTGCCCATCCTTCTGCTCGTTCGTCTGCTCATCCTTCTTTCACCCCTCTCTCTCCTCCTGAAGCCATGCATGCCACGTTTGTACCGAGCGAGTGGATACTTTCGGTAGGTGCACGCGTAGCAGCATCAATGAGTCTGATCGATCAGTCACATGCACATAACGGCGTCAATGCCATGCCATGTGAGCACTATTCTCCATCATTCGCAGGTTTGTCGCCTGGCGGCCGTATCTGGGACCGCCGGGCCGCGCGGACAACAAGCCACACATCTAGAAGTCCACACGCACAACGGATGGCCAGAAACACCCGCTGGTCGACTCTAGATGGGCGCCAGAACACATTCGGATGCAACTCCTGGGAGGTTAAATTCTGACTTTGCCCTGGTCCGAAATCCCGCTTCATCCGGCTTAATCCCGCTTGATCCGGCTTAATCTAGTTTCATCCGTAGCAATCCCACCTAGTCCGCGGCCTAATCCGGCGTAGTAGCCCCCCAACGGGGCTTAATCTTCCTTCATCTTTCCGACGAAGACCTCCCAGTAGTTGCCTCCCCAAACACACCGTTGGCTTGCTCGCTCCTTGGCGAGCACACAATCGGCGTCACCCCAACATACTCTTACCCCCCGACATTTAGTATTAGTGTGTTTCCGTGCGTCCCAGACACTGGGCCTCGACGCGCTGCCGCGGGCGCCTGGCAAGGCCCCGGGGTCAGTCCGGGCCCTTCGGGAGCTGCGCGAGGCGCTGCACCGCGAGGCGCGCGACGTCGGCCCGGGCGCGCGGCGCGCGCGCGAATGCCGCGTGCGCCTGTGCGCGACAGCGTGGCTCGCACATGTGGCTCAGGTGTTGCCTTGCGTCCCTGGAAGAAAAAAACAACGCCATTAGCATGCTTTTGGCGCTCCGCGCGGATTTCTTGGATCCGCGCTGGGCCGCCCCCGGCGGCGCCGCCGGCGCCGCCCCTGGCGCGCGCGGCGCGCCAGGGAGGGGGGCCCAGCGCAGATCCAAGAAATCCGCGCGCAGCGCCAACACATTATGTTAATGCCGTCTTTTCTGTTTCAAATCCCTGCACCCCCCGCAGGCCCCTCGTGCCCTCGCTGACGAACGAACAACACACATACACACCCATAACCCACAGGGGGGGGCGGGGAGGGCCACGGGTGCGTGCTGTCGGATCGGGGGTCCCCGCTGGAACGGGAGCCTCCTTCGGGGTCCGACAGCCCGCACTCAATACTCATAGCCAGCCCTCCTCCGTCCGAGCTCCCTATGGTTCAGTCGGGCCTGTCCCTCTGCAGGAGGACTCCTCAAAACTGGTCCAAAAATACTTTGGGGACGACTTTCTGGGACTTCTGTGGAAGCATGTCTGGAGCATTGCTCGACTGTTGTGCTTTTTCGTCCCAAGTATCCCCCTGTATGGGGGACGTGCCCGACCTGGACCCTATGTATGTGTGTGGGCGTCTGCTTTTTGCTCGTCGCTCGCAGCGCGCCGGCCCGATGGCCGCCTTCGTGCCCTCGGCGGCCGCGGCCCGCCCGGCGGCGCAGCCGCTGCCGGCGGTGCCCCTCGGCTCGGCGGCCGCGGCGCCCGCGGCGGCCGCCGAAGCCCGCGCGCCAGGCGGGGGCGCGCGGACCTCGGGGGCCGGGAGACGGGGGGAGGATGTCGGCCACGCGCAGCCACGCCCTTCTGAGAGAGGCGCTCCTGCTTCTCGGAGGGTGCGGGCCTGCTCTCTATATATAGGTGCGAGGCCGGCGCCTTCTGAGCGGCAGCTTCCTGCTACGAGGCCCTTCCCCCCTCCCCCCCGGCCCCTCGTGCGCGCCGCCAGGGATGGGCTCAGGATAGGCTCAGCCACGCGCAGACGGGGGGTTTCGGGGGAGGGGGGGGGGAAAGGCTTCTCAGGGTCTCGGAGGCCCGGGAGGTGGACACCAACACCAACAGTCGGCGGTGTGCTTCCGCTGAGGGCAGAGGGTCCCGGTCTCGGTGATGGTGCTGATATGCTCGTGGCTTACCAGGTGGCCGACAAGATTGCCACCAGCACCAACATCCAGGATCATCTTCTTCCCGCGGATGCAGCCCCCTGGTGCTGGGGTCGGTGCCCACCTCCAGGCTTCCAAGCAGGAGCACTGCTGCTCCTCAGACGGCGCGGGCCTTGATCTGCAGGTGCACGGCCCGCGCCCTCTCAGAGGCAGCCGCCTGCGAAGAGGCCTCCCCCCACCCGCCCGCCCCCTCGTGCGCGCCGCCGCGCGGGCCCAGAGCAGAAGACCAACGGCCATGATCAGGGGCTGCGCCGGGGGGCGGGCTAGACTCGGGGGGCAGCGTCGCGGAGGGGGGGGACGGCGGCCCGGAGCCCGACGCTCTCGGACGGCTTCGTCGCGCTCTCGGTGGCTTCTGCCGCCCTCGGGGTGCTCGTCCAGCAGCGGGGGGCCTTGCCGAGAGGCGTCGGGGAGGCTGCCCGGCTCGTCCCGAGCGGCCGCTGGAGACGGGACCCCTCGCCCAGAGCCAGACCCGGAGAACGGGGGGGGGAGGATGGGTTCAGCCGGTGGCACAGCACGGGGGCCTCGTGTGCCCTCGCAGGTTTGTCTTTGGCGTCGATTGGCGTCGGTTCGCGTCTGGGGGTGGATGGGCTAGCGCCAATTTCGCGTCGATTTCGCGTCGGTTTCGCGTCGGTCTAGCGTCGACTCGCAAGAGCCGACAGGATGGTATGGGAGGCTCCCGAGAGTTGCCAGGAGCGTGCGGTTTTGCCACTGTGTACCTATCGCCGATCTGTCGGCGATGCAGCGCCGCTTCCCGCTCGACGTTTCCCCACTGAGCTGGTCCCCCCTTGCTGAGATCACCGCTGGGGTTGCTACGGGGATATGGGGGGTTTATTATCTGGTTGACCCGAAATGGGGTCCAGCGAAAGGGGGTGGTGCAGCAGATTTGGTGCAACAGATTTGTGGGGTTGCAGTAGAATCGGAGTGTGCAATACATTCCGGGACGTAAATATACTGATGGATTTTCGTGTGCAATACATTAAATGCAATACAGTGCAATACAATTCTCTGGCGCAATACGTTTGCAATACAATCGCCCCAACCCTAATTGCACCACCCCCTTTCAGCTCGATCTCCTTTTGGGTCAACCACGGCTTAGAAGCGGATGCGGAGGCGGGTTATATTTGGCCTACATGGAACATCCATAGTAAGGGCGGGTAACCTTCCAAAAGGCACCCTTGCGTGCTTGCCGTCCAAGGGTCTTGCGTCCTTGCAGCGCGTCCTAACTGCAGCTTTTGATTGCAACCTGTCCCACAAGTGGGCTACGATTGCATTTGGTGGCTTCGCGGAGGAACGGTGCAGATCTGGTCGACGCGGGCGGAGCCCATTCAGTAGAGTTTTCTAGTCATATTCTGGGTCAGGCCAGCTATACAGCTATTCCCATTCCAATATTACCTAACAGCGTTTGCTGATAGGTTTCTAGTAGGGTCAAAAGAGAGCATCATGACTCCTCAGGGGGGTCTGGGCGGGTGCCGGGGAGGAGAACCGGGAGTCGTTTTTCGCCAACATTCACACACTTCGTGCTCTTCGACCTCCCAGAACTCCATTCCCGGGCCACATTCCAATATTTTATTACCCGGACCCCCCCCCTAAACCGGACCCTCCCCCGGGGACGCTCCGGTTGCTTTTCGGACGTCCCGGCGGCCCCCTGGACGCCCCTGGAAAAGGTCCGCCGGCCCTTCAGGGCCTCCCAGGGCGCCTTGCCGGGCCTTGCAAGCAGACTATAGGCGATCCGAGGGGTCATCGGAGAGGCGCAAGAGAGACCCAGAACAGCACAAGAGCGCCCCTAGAGGAACCTGGATGGTCCGAAGACGGCCCAAGAGGCCCCCAAGACGTCCCAAGAGGCCGTTAAGAGAGCCCCGAATAAGCACACATCGATCCATTCTCTAAGGGAAATGTATTTGTTTAGTAGTATATCCGCTTTGGGGGTCTTCGCAGCGTCCAAGACGGCCGGATGGGCCCCCGATATCGCCCCAAGACGGCCCAAGAGGCCCCCCAGAGGGTGTGAAGACGGCCCAAGAGGGCCCCAAGACTTCCCCAGAGAGCCCCGAGACTGCCCACAAGAAGTCCAAGATGCCCCCAGAAGGCTCCCAAGAGAGACCCACGAAAGCCATGGGAGACTCCCAAGAAGGCCATTGGAGGATCCCAAGAGGGCCTTAGATGGCTTCAGAAGACCTCTGGAGGGCCGAGCTGACCCGACGATCTTGGTTCCACGCTTGAGGCTCGAGGTTTCAGTTCCTCGATCGAGAGAGACAGGCAATGAATCTAGATTCGAAGTTCGACGATCGAAGATTTTTTGAGTGCCTGGGGCCCTCTAGGCATTCAGGAAGCGACCGAACATCGATTTGTTCGGAGCAACTGCGATTCCTTCGGCCTGTATGGGAATGCTCCTTACTTCCTCACAGGACCTTCGCGCGTGAAAAATAAGCTTTCCTTCCCCACTCCTGCGCACAAGCGTGCATGCGCATCGGGCGACCGCGGTGCCAACAGGAACCAGGGATATCAGAAAAATGAGCCGGTCGCCCGTCCAGGCGTCGAGGTCCCCCCTGCTGAAGCAGGCGATGATTTATTGCTTTGCCAGGGAGGGTCCGGAACAGGGTGCATGGCGCGAGAAACCAATGCAGTTTATCTTTTTTTTTGGGGGGGGGGAAGAAAACAATGTATACACATACCTTGCCTTAGCAGCCGCTTCGTTTTTGATAGTGCACAAATACATGTGTACATAAATGTATATATTTATAAATATGTATACCAGAACCATCGCGCGCTATGCGCGCGCTCAAGTTCTAGCTAGGGTCATGATCATCGTCATCATTAGCATCATCTTCCCCATCATCTTAACCGTTATGATCATGGACACATTCACCATCGCCATCACAACAATCAACATTAGCACCTTTATCGTCAGCATCGTGATCACCATCGCCATCATTGTCGTCGTATTTTCAGAGTCATCATCCGCATCAGCAATATCTTGTTGGTCGTCGGCGTCGCCGTCGGCATAGTCATCGTCATCATCATCAGCGCCATCGCCGTCGTCATCCCCTGTCCACTGCAGTATCTTACCCTTCTCCTCTTCCCCGTTACCCTTTTCCCATCATCTTATACTCATCATTTTCTTCGTCGGCGTCTCCCTGAAGAAAGGATCCCTTTTCCTTCACCTCCTCTTCTTCTTCTTCTTCTTCTTCCTCCTTCTCTTCCTCCTCCTCCCTGTCTTCCCCGCTCTTCGGTGTGTCCCTCCTTGTGTTCCTTCACCTACTGAACCTCCTTCCTCCTCTCGAGCCCTATTCATCCTGCGCTCCCCATCCCTCCTCGTTCTCAGCATCCCTCCCCGAGCCAGAGAATCAGAAAACAGTATAATCTAACAAGAACAATGTCCCTCCTCCTCTTCCCCCTCCCCCCTCTTCGTCCTCCTGATATTCCTTCCCCTCCTCCTCCTCCTCCTCCTCTTCCTCCTCCTCCTCCTCCTCCTCCTCCTCCTCCCATTCCTCCTCCTTCTTGTCCTCCTCCTGCTCCTCCTGCTCCTCCTCCTCCTCCTTGTCCTCCTCCTTCTCCTCTCTTCTCTCAACGCACCCAGTACACGGGTGCCTATTGGAACGCGTGCCGGGGGCCTTTTTTGGGAAACATTGTGGAAGTCTCTAGAGCCTCTCCGGGCCTTCCTTTGGAGTCCTTCGGGTCCTTTGTTGGCCAGTTTGAGAGTCCATTTCGGCCGTTCCGGGTCCCTCTTGGCTCGTCGTGGGGAGCTTAGCCCGTCTTGGGGCCCTCCTGGGGCCCTCTCCGACCATGTAGGAATCCTCTGGTTGCCCCCTCGGGCTTCCTGGGGGCTCTCTTGGGCCGTCTTGTAGCTCTTCTGTGCCGCTCGAAGCTCTCTTCAGCCCATCTTGGAACCCTCTTTGGGGCCTCTGGGGCCGTCTGGGGCCCATTTTGGTAACCTCTTGGGCCGTCGCGACCGCTGGTAGAACTGAAAAGCGAAGCTCCCAGAAATATTCGTTTTTCCATGGGACATGCTTGATTTTTTGCCTTCGGAGGGCCTTCTCAGCGGCCTCTTGGACAGTCGTGGGGGGTTCATGGGGACTCTCTCGGGCTGTTTTGGAGGAGCCCACTTGGGGGCTTCGTGGACCGCGATTTGGGGAGCATTTGGGGCCGACGTGGTCGCCGATGGAACACAAGAAGCGAATATCATAGAAATGTGTATTATTTCCATGGGGAATGCTAGTTTTTTGCATCAGGGAGCCTTCTTAGCGGCCTCCTGGACCGTCTTCAGGGAGTCCTGGTAGGCCGTTTTTGGACCCTCTGGGAGCCCAGTTCGGCCGTTCCGGGTCACTCTTCGCCCGTCATGGAGACCTGAGCCCGTCTTGGGGCCCTCCTGGGGCCCTCTCCGACCACGTGGGAATCCTCCGGTTGCCCCCTCGGGGTTCCTGGGGGCTCTCTTGGGCCGTGTTGGCTCTCTTGTGGTGCTTGAAGCTCTCTCGGGCCGTCTGGGGGCCCTCTTGGGGGCCTCTGGGGCCGTCTGGGGCTCATTTTGGGAGCCTCCGGGGCCGTCGCGGCCGCTGGTAGGAATGAAAAGCAAATATCCAAGAATTATGCGTCTTTCCATCGGAAATGCTTGATTTTTGCCCTCGGAGGGCCTTCTCGGCGACTTCTTGGACCGTCTTGAGTGCCTTTGTGGCCGTCTAGGAGCAGTCTTGGGCTGTCTTCGAGCGCTCGTGGCCCGTCCGGAAGGCATCTCAGTGCGCTCTTCAGCCACCTTCCAGACAACCTGGGGCGCTTTTGGCGCCTCTTGGGCCAGCTGGGGAGCCTGGGGGGGTCTGGGGCCCCTTCTGAACGGAGCCCTCAAGGCCCCCCCCGGCCCCCCATACGAACCAGAGGCAGCAGTTCTGGGCCCTCCCCCGGCCTACTCCGATATATGTATTGATATATATATATATATATATATATATATATATAGATTACATCATAGTATAGTATATTATATTACATTATATTATATTAAATTATATTATATTATGTTGTATTACATTATATTATATCATATTATACTATATTATATTATATTATATTATATTGCATTATATTATGTTATATGATATTAAAGTGTATTGAATTATATGTTATGATATGCTAATATAATATAATATATTATTTTGTATTATTTTATTTTATATTATGATATATTATATGATATTATATGATATTATATCATATTATATTATATTATATTTATTATATTATATGATATTCTGTTATATTATATTACATTATAATATCTTATATTATATATTATATATTGTATTACAATATATTATTATAATATATATACATTATATTATATTAAATTATGTTATATTATATTATATATTAGTATATTACAGTTTATTTTATTTTGTTTTTATTGTATCACATTCTATTATATGATATTGTATGATATTATATTATGTTATATGCTATTATATTATATTCTCTTATAGTATCTTATTATATTATATTATATTTTACTATATTATATTATATTATATTGTATTATAATATATTATATTATATTGTATTATAAGATATTATATTATATTATATTATATTATATTGTATTATATGATATTATTTCACATTATATTATATCATATTATATTATCTTATATTGTATTATATTATATTATAGTACATTATATTATATTATATTTTGTTTGATTATATATATATATATATATAATATATATATATTATATTATATCGATACACACATACACAAACACACACATAGCCCGCCTTAGCATCCGCTTCTGCGCCCCCTATCCCCTCAGCCCCCCCGCGGTCCTCCAAGCGACGCCCCTTCCCCTTCAGGACCCCGGCCGGCGCCGCCTCGCCCTGGCTGCTAGGTTCCACGGCCCTGGCCGCCGCGTCCGTGGCCGGCGGCAGGAGGCCGGGCCGCGGCCCGCGCCGCGCGCTGCCCGCGGCGACGGCCGTGGTGGAGGCGCCCGCCGCCGCGGCGGAGGAGGCCCCGGAGGCCCCGCCGCCCTTCGACCCGGCCAAGGCCGGCATCGTTGGGCCCACCTCGAGTCGGGGCTCAAGGGACGGGGGTCCGTGCAAGCGGGGGTCCGTCCGAGCGCCGGGCCCTGCAGCATCCTGCAGAGCCAGGGCTGCACCGGCCCGGTCTTTTGAGTGCGCCAGTCTGCAGGACCCGGCAGGATTTTGCAGCATCTTGCGCAAGGCCCGACCGACCGGGGTTTGGATGGACCCAGGTCAGTAGGTCCCCGATCGAGGATCGCGCGGGTGGTGCTGGGGGGTGACCTATAACCGGGGGGTGAAGAAAGAAGGCCCCCAAGGGGCCCTTCTCTTCACCACCCACTTGGGACCCCCCCCCTCTTACCACGCGCCCGAGAGGAAGGAAGACCGGCACGAGCCCAAGGGAGGACTAGGTGCCGCTACCGCTGCCATTACCCACTTCCTCGACGCCGCGGCCGGATTCGCCTCTGGATCCTGGTGAGAGTGCGCCCTGGGCGTGGCCCTGGGAGAGGCGGCATTGGTCTTTTTGATCTCCCATAGAGAGATTAACTGGTCGAGGGTCCGCGCGGATCTCTTGGGTCTGCGCTGGACCCCCAACGGCGGCGCCTCCGGCGCCGCGAGGTCCAGCGCCGATGCGAGGTATCCGCGCGGGCCTTCAAAAGTTAATGTTATACCGTGTCGTCTTCTTCTGCTGACCCCATCCCCGCTTCGAAAGCACTGGTCCCGCTGCCCGACCTGCCCCCCCCGCCCCCCCAGGCGGGGATTGATGCCGGCCCCGTCGGATTTTGCGGCGTCCATCCTGGCCTCGAGGGGGTAGGCTGGTGTCGCCAAGGAACCCTGGCCCGCTGGGGATGGGGATGGGGACGGGCCTGACGATGCTGACAAGGCGGTCGGCGTGACGGCGCCCCTGGGCTACTTCGATCCGCTGGGGTTCTGCCAGGTCGGCGACTACGCAGGCTTCCACAAGCTCCGCAGCTCCGAGCTGAAGCACGGGCGCGTCGCCATGATGGCCGCCTTCGGGACCGCTTTCCAGCACTTCGTGAAGCTCCCGGGCTTCGAGCAGACCCCTGCAGGGCTCGGGGCGCTCACCGACCCTACGGGTGTGCTCGGGTTCACCTGCCTCATCCTCCCCATCGCCGCGTTCACGGAGAGCGTGTACTGGAAGGATGACGATCTGTCCAAGGAGCCCGGCAACTTCGGGGACCCGGGAGACTGGGCGGGGCTCTTCGGCGCCTTCGGCGGCGGCTACAGCGACGAGATTCGGAACAAGGAGCTCAACAACGGCCGCATGGGAATGATCTCGGTCATGGGAATCCTGCTGGCGGAGATTGCCACCGGCAAGGACGGCATCCAGCAGTTCGGCCTCTGAGCGCACCGCGGCGATCTGAGGGTGGATGGGGCACTGCGCTGGTGCTGCTCCCTGCCAGCCCATGAATCGGGCTGGCCGAGGGAGGCGCAGATTCCAGCGGGCTTCTGCTCTGTAGGAGCAGGAGGATTCGAACGGTTTTCGCCGGAAGACGAGCAGGCAGCATGGCGCGGCCCGTCAAGTCTCCTCCGGCCGCACGGCAGTCTGCTGCAGTTTTCGAAGCCCGCTGCGGCTTCAGGAGCCCATTGCTCGGTCCTCCCCGTACCGCTGCGGTGGCCATGGGCTCGTGGCTGCCGTACCGCGTGCCGGGGCGCGGAAAATCTTGGCCGCGCAGTCGTCCGCCAGGCCGCAGTGCCAGTGGCAGGAGGCGCCAGCGGCGGCGCCATGGTGATCACCCTCCACGGGCCTCGAAGAAGAACCAATTGCACAAACATAAACTGGTAAGGATCCGCGCTGGCCTTCGACGGTTTATGTATATGCAGTTTTTTCTCCTAGGGCCGCAGTGGCCATCAAGCGGCAGCAACGCCAACGACAAGTTTGACCAGCCGCCTCCTTCCCCCTCTTTCTCCCCCGGGGCCCCGTAGACTTCTGGTGTTCCAACCTGCTTTAGCTATGATTGCCAGAAAGAAATTCGAGCACCAACGAAATACGGAAACTAATAGGCTTTCCCGTGTCGGGCCTTGGGAGGCGATACTCGTTCGACACTTTGCCAGCGTGCGGAAAATCTTGGCCGCGCAGTCGTCTGCCCGGCCGCAGTGCTAGCAGCAGGAGGCGCCATGGGCCGCACCATGGTTATCACTCTCAACGGGTCTCGTGGCTCGCACATGTGGCTCAGGTGTTGCTTTGAATTCGTGGAAGAAGAAGAAGAAAACAACGCCATTAACATACACTTTTGGCGCTCCGCGCGGATTTCTTGGATCCGCGCTGGGCCGCCCCCGGCGGCGCCGCCGGCGCCGCCCCTGGCGCGCGCCGCGCGCCAGGGAGGGGGGCCCAGCGCAGATCCAAGAAATCCGCGGGTAGCGCCAACACATTATGTTAATGCCGTCTTTTCTGTTTCAAATCCCTGCGCCCACCGCAGGCTCACCCGCGGCCCCTCGTGCCCTTGCTGACGAACGAACAACACACACACACACCCATACCCACAGGGGGGGGCGGGGAGGGCCACGGGTGCGTGCTGTCGGATTGGGGGTCCCGCTGGAACGGGAGCCTCCCTCGGGGTCCGACAGCCCGCACTCAATACTCATAGCCAGCCCTCCTCCGTCCGAGCTCCCTATGGTTAAGTCGGGCCTGTCCCTCTGCAGGAGGACTCTTCAAAACTGGTCCAAAAATAATGTGGGGACGACTTCCTGGGACTTTTGTGGGAGCATGTCTGGAGCATTGCTCGACAATTGTGCTTTTTCGTCCCAAGTATCCCCCTGTATGGGGGACGTGCCCGACCTGGACCCTATGTATGGGTGTGGGCGTCTGCTCTTCGCTCGTCGCTCGCAGCGCGCCGGCCCGATGGCCGCCTTCGTGCCCTCGGCGGCCGCGGCCAGCCCGGCGGCGCAGCCGCTGCGGGCGGTGCCCCTCGGCTCGGCGGCGCCCGCGGCGGCCGCCGGCGCCCGCGCGCCGGGCGGCGGCGCGCGGACCTCGGGGGGCAAGGCGAGGGGGGGGATGTCGGCCACGCGCGGCCACGCCCTTCTGAGAGGCCCCCCCCTGCTCGGAAGGCGCGGGCCCGATTTATGTATAAATCTATAGATGCGAGGCCGGCGCCTTCTGAGCAGCAGCCTCCTGTTACGAGGCCCTTCCCCCCTCCCCCCAGCCCCTTTGTGCGCGCCGCCAGGGCTGGGCGGTGGCACAGCACGGGGGCCTCGTGTGCCCTCGCAGGTTGGTCTTTGGCGTCGATTGGCGTCGGTTCGCGTCTGGGGGTGGATGGGCTAGCGCCGATTTCGCGCCGATTTCGCGTCGGTTTCGCGTCGGCTTAGCGTCGGTTTCGCGTCGGTTTAGCGTCCTGTTAGCGTCGTCTAGCGTCGACTCGCAAGAGCCGACAATGGGAGGCTCCCGTGAGTTGCCAGGAGCGTGCGGTTTTGCCATTGTGGACCCATCGCCGATCTGTCGGCGATGCAGCGCCGCTTCCCGCTCGACGTTTCCCCACTGAGCTGGTCCCCCCATGCTGAGATCACCGCTGGGGTTGCTACGGGGATATGGGGGGTTTATCTGGTTGGCCCGGGGTGGGGTCCAGCGAAAGGGGGTGGTACAGCAGATTTGGTGCAATAGATTTGTGGGGTTGCAATAGAATCGGATTGTGCAATACATTCCGGGACGTCAGTATATTGATGTTTTTTGTGTGCAATACATTGAATGCAATACAGTGCAATACAATTCTCTGGCGCAATACGTTTGCAATACAATCGCCCCAACCCTATTGCACCACCCCCTTTCAGCTGGATCTCCTTTTGGGTCAACCAAGGCTTAGAAGCGGATGCGGAGGCGGGTTATATGTGGCCTACATTGAACATCCATAGTAAGGGCGGGTAACCTTCCAAAAGGCACCCTTGCGTGCTTGCCGTTCCAGGGGTCTTGCGTCCTTGCAGCGCGTCCTTACTACAGCTTTCGATTGTAACCTGTCACAGAAGTGGGTTACAAGTGCTTTTAGTGGCTTCGCGGAGGAACTGTACAGATCTGGTCGACGTGGGCGGAACCCATTCGGTAGAGTTTTCTAATCATATTCTGGGTCAGGCCAGCTATATAGCTATTCCCACCATTACAATATTTTTATTACCCGGACCCCCCCCCTAAACCAGACCCCCCCCAGGGACGCTCCGGTTGCTTTTCGGACGTCCCGGCGGCCCCCTGGACGCCCTTGGAAAAGGTCCGCCGGCCCTTCAGGGCCTCCCAGGGCGCCTTGCTGGGCCTTGCAAGCAGACTATTGGCGATCCGAGGGGTCATCGGAGAGGCGCAAGAGAGACCCAGAACAGCACAAGAGCGCTCCTAGAGGAACCTGGATGGTCCGAAGACCGCCCAAGAGGCCCCCAAGACGTCCCAAGAGGCCGTTAAGAGAGCCCCGAAGAAGCACAAATCGATCCATTCTCTAAGGGAAATGTATTTGTTTAGTATATCCGCTTTGGGGGTCTTCGCAGCGTCCAAGACGGCCGGATGGGCCCCCGATATCGCCCCGAGACGGCCCAAGAGGCCCCCCAGAGGGTGTGAAGACGGCCCAAGAGGGCCCCAAGACTTCCCCAGAGAGCCCCGAGACTGCCCACAAGAAGTCCAAGATGCCCCCAGAAGGCTCCCAAGAGAGACCCACGAAAGCCATGGGAGACCCCCAAGAAGGCCATTGGAGGATCCCACGAGGGCCCTAGATGGCTTCAGAAGACCTCTGGAGGGCCGAGCTGACCCGACGATCTTGGTCCCACGCTTGCGGCTCGAGGTTTCAGTTCCTCGATCGAAAGAGACAGGCAATGAATCTAGATTCGAAGTTCGACGATCGAAGATTTTTTGAGTGCCTGGGGCCCTCCAGGCATTCAGGAAGCGACCGGACATCGATCTGTTCGGAGCAACTGCGATTTCTGCGGCCTGTATGGGAATGCTCTTTACTTCCTCACAGGACCTTCGCGCGTGAAAATTAGCCTGACGAGGGACCCGACCATATGCAGGTATGAGTACCGCAATAGTGCTTCACTTTCTCGGTGGCGATCCCTATGAGGCAACGAACCGTGCTAGGGGTGTGCCGACATGAATGGCGCGGTACACAACGCGAGCAAAAACGATTGATCTGAGTACGTAGGGAGACTGAGCGCGGGTGTTTCTGAGCGCGAGTGCATCTGACTGTGAATGAATCTGCGTGTGGGCGAGTCTACGTGCATGAATGCGAGTACGACAAAGCATGGTGCAATTGTATATGACTGTCAATACTTTGAGAACGACTGCCTCTGAGTACTCGCGACGCTGGGCGTGGCCGCCGCAAGGAGCTTCCCCGGGACTCCCCGACGGCATCGCCCGCGCGCCGCAACGCCAATGTCGGCGCGCCCCCCCGCGAGGATCGCGCCCGCTTCCTCCCCTTCTTTTACTCCCTCTTTGCCCGCGCACTCAAAAGTCCAAGGCTGCGGGCGCAGCGCAGCGCGGAGTCCCCGCGACGCGCGCAGGTCGTCCCGGAGGGGTCCCAGCGACGCGCGCGGGTCGTCCGCTGCGCGGAGCAAAGAAGAGAGCTGACTGGCTGGCTGATAGCGGACAAAGCTCTTGCCGCTGGGCAAAGCGACGACGGGCGAGCGAAACGCTGGGCAGAACGCAGCACGGAGCCCCCGCGACGCGCGCTGGTCGCCCCAGAGGGGTCCCAGCGACGCGCGCGGGTCGTCCGCCGCGCGGAGCAGAGAGAAAGCTAGCTGGCTGGCTGGGACGTTCGGTGGGGCTCCATATGGGCCACGAAGCGCTGTGCTGGGTGGGGGAGACGCATGCAGTTCCCTGTGGGGCCACGAAACGTGTGTCGGGTGGGCCGAAATGAATGGCGGGGACGCCTTCGGATTGTGCCACGGAGACCTTCGGCGGAGCTCCTGTGGGGCCACGAAACGTGTGAGGGGTGGGCCGAAATGGGTGGCGGGGACGCATGCGGACTGTGCCACGGGGACCTTCGGCGGAGCTCCTATGGGGCCACGAAGCGTGTGAGGGGTGTGCCGAAATTGGTTTGCGGTACGCATGCGGACTGCGCCAAGGAGGCCTTTTGTGGAGCTCCCTATGGGGCCACGAAGCGTGTGAGGGGTGAGCCGACATGAATGGCGGGGACGCCTTCGGATTGTGCCTCTGGGACCTTCGGCGGAACTCCTATGGGGCCACGAAACGTGTGAGGGATGTGCGGACATGAATGGCGGGGACGCATGCGTACTGTGCCACGGGGACCTTCGGCGGAGCTCCTATGGGCCACGAAGCGTGTGACGGAGACCTTCGGCGGAGCTCCTATGGGGCCACGAAGCGTGTGAGGGGTGGGCCGAAATGAATGGCGGGGGCGCATGCGGACTGTGCCACTGGGACCTTCGGCGGAGCTCCGATGGGGCCATGAAGCGTGTGAGGGGTGATTCGACATGAATGACGGGGACGCATGCGGACTGTGCCACGGAAACCTTCGGCGGAGCTCTTGTGGGGCCACGAAACGTGGGAGGGGTGGGCCGAAATGAATTGCGGGGACGCATGCGGACTGTGCCATTGTCACCTTCGGCGCAGCCCCTATGGGGCCACGAAGCGTGTGAGTGGTGGGCCGAAATGGGTATGCGGGACGCATGCGGACTGTCCCATTGGGACTTTCGGCAGCGCTCCTATGTGGCCACGGAACGTGTGAGGGGTGTGCCGAAATGGGTGTGCGGGACGCACGCGGGCACACCCACTGGGATCTTCAGCGGAGCTCCTCATGGGGCCACGAAACGTGTGGGGCGTCTGCCGAAATAGGTGTGCGGGGCGCATGCGGGCACAGCCATTGGGTCCTTCGGCGGAGCTCCTTATGGGGTCACGAAGCGTGTGAAGGGTGTGCCGAAATGGGCGTGCGGGACGCATGCGGGCACACCCACTGGGACCTTCGGTGGAGCTCCCTATGGGGCCACGAAATGTGTGAGGGGTGCGCCGAAATGGGTGTGCGGGGCGCACGCGGGCATACCCAGTGGGACCTTCGGTGGAGCTCCCTATGGGGCCACGAAGCGTGTGAGGGGTGTGCCGACATGGGTGTGCGGGACGCATGCGGGCACACCCACTGGGACCTTCGGCGGAGCTCCCTATGGGGCCACGAAACGTGTGAGGGGTGGGCCGAAATGGGTGTGCGGGACGCACGCGGGCATACCCACTGGGACCTTCGGCGGGGTTCCTATGCGGCCACGAAACGTGTGGGGGGTGTGCCGACATGGGTGTGCGGGACGCATGCGGGCACACCCACTGGGACCTTCGGCGGAGCTCCCTATGGGGCCACGAAACGTGTGAGGGGTGGGCCGAAATGGGTGTGCGGGACGCACGCGGGCATACCCAGTGGGACCTTCGGTGGAGCTCCCTGTGGGGCCACGAAACGTGTGAGGGGTGTGCCGACATGGGTGTGCGGGACGCATGCGGGCACTCCCACTGGGACCTTCGGTGGAGCTCCCTATGGGGCCACGAAACGTGTGAAGGGTGTGCCGAAATGGGTGTGCGGGACGCATGCGGGCACACCCACTGGGACTTCAGCGGAGCTCCTCATGGGGCCACGAAGCGTGTGAGGGGTGTTCCGAAATGGGTGTGCGGGACGCATGCGGGCACACCCACTGGGACCTTCGGCGGAGTTCCCTATGGGGAACGTGTGAGGGGTGTGCCGAAATGGGTGTGCGGGACGCATGCGGGCACATCCACTGGGACCTTCGGTGGAGCTCCCTATGGGGCCACGAAACGTGTGAGGGGTGTGCCGAAATGGGTGTGCGGGACGCACGCGGGCACACCCACTGGGACCTTCGGCGGAGCTCCCTATGGGGCCACGAAGCGTGTGAGGGGTGTGCCGACATGGGTGTGCGGGACGCATGCGGGCACACCCACTGGGACCCTCGGCGGAGCTCCCCATGGGGCCACGAAACGTGTGAGGGGTGTGCCGAAATGAGTGATGATGGTGGTGATGATGATGATGACGATGATGATGGTGGGAGGAGGGAGGAGGAAGGATGGGGAGGAGGAGGAGAAGAGGAGAGGAGACGCGGGCCACCGTCTCTTCAAAACGAGGACCCACCACCACAGGATGGTTGGGAAATGAGCTCTCCTTCCCCAGTCCTGCGCACAAGCGTGCATGCGCATCGGGCGACCGCGGTGCCAACAGGAACCAGGGATAACAGAAAATGAGCCAGTCGCCCGTCCAGGCGTCGAGGTCCCCCCTGCAGAAGCAGGCGATGATTTATTGCTTTGCCGGGGAGGGTCCGGAACAGGGTGCATGGCGCGAGAAGCCAATGCAGTTTCCCTTTTGTTGTTGTATACACATACTTTGCCTTAGCATCCGCTTCGTTTTATATAGTGCACATATACATGTATATATACACATATGTATACCAGAACCATCGCGCGCTTCGCGCGCGCTCAAGTTCTAGCTAGGGTCGTGACCATCGTCATCATTAGCATCATCATCCCCGTCATCTGAATCGTCATGGTTATGGTCACCTTCGCCATCACCAGCACAACAATCAGCATTATCACCCGTATCGTCAGCATCGTGATCACCATCGCCATCGTTGTCGTCGTATTTTTCAGCATATCATCTGCATCAGCAATATCTTGTTGGTCGTCGTCGGCGTCGCCGTCGGCATAGTCATCGTCATCATCATCAGCGCCATCGCCGTCGTCATCCCCGGTCCACTGCAGCCTCTTACCCTTCTCCTTTTCCCCGTTTCTATGTTCCCATCATCTTATACTCATCATTTTCTTCGTCGGCGTCTCCCTGAAGAAAGGATCCCTTTTCCTTCACCTCCTCATCTTCTTCGTCTTCTTCCTCCTCCTCCTCCTCCCTGTCTTCCCCGCTCTTCGGTGTGTCCCTCCTTGTGTTCCTTCACCTACTTAACCTCCTTCCTCCTCTCGAGCCCTATTCATCCTGCGCTCCCCATCCCTCCTCGTTCTCAGCTTCCCTCCCCGAGCCAGAGAATGAGAAAACAGTATAATCTAACAAGAACAATGTCCCTCCTCCTCTTCCCCCTCCCCCCTCTTCGTCCTCCTGATATTCCTCCCCCTCCTCCCCTCCTCCTCCTCCTCCTCCTCCTCCTCCTCCTCCTCCTCCTCCTCTTGTCCTCCTCCTCTCCTCCTCTCTCCTCCTCCTCCTCCTCCTTGTCCTCTCCTTCCTCCTCCTCCTCCTCCTCTTCTCTCAACGCACCCAGTACACGGGTGCCTGTTGGAACGCGTGCCAGGAGCCTTTTTTGGGAAACATTGTGGCAGTCTCTGGAGCCTCTCCGGGCCTTCCTTTGGAGTCCTTCGGGGTCTTTGTTGGTCAGTCTGAGAGTCCATTTCGGCCGTTCCGGGTCCCTCTTGGCTCGTCGTGGGGAGCTTAGCCCGTCTTGGGGCCCTCCTGGGGCCCTCTCCGACCATGTAGGAATCCTCTGGTTGCCCCCTCGGGCTTCCTGGGGGCTCTCTTGGGCCGTCTTGTAGCTCTTCTGTGCCGCTCGAAGCTCTCTTCAGCCCATCTTGGAACCCTCTTTGGGGCCTCTGGGGCCGTCTGGGGCCCATTTTGGTAACCTCTTGGGCCGTCGCGACCGCTGGTAGAACTGAAAAGCGAAGCTCCCAGAAATTATCCCGGCAAAGCAACCTAACAGCGATGTGTAGGAGCATATCTGGAAGCATTCTCCTTACGATTCAGATGAGAAACCTGTTGTAGAATTCTGCTGTTCTCGCAGTCGTAGTCGCATTCGCGATGGCGGTCGCAGTGGCAACGGCAGTCGCAGTCACAGCCTCAGCCTCAGCCTGCCTCAGCCTCAGCCTCAGCCTCCTCAGCCTCAGCCTCAGCCTGCTTCAGCCTCAGCCTCAGTCTGCCTTCAGCCTCGGCCTCAGCCTCAGCCTGCCTCAGCCTCAGCCTGCATCAGCCTCAGCCTCAGCCTCAGCCTGCCTCAGCATCAGCCTGCCTCAGCCTCAGCCTCAGCCTGCCTCAGCCTCAGCCTCAGCCTGCTTCAGCCTCAGCCTCAGTCTGCCTTCAGCCTCGGCCTCAGCCTCAGCCTGCCTCAGCCTCAGCCTGCATCAGCCTCAGCCTCAGCCTCAGCCTGCCTCAGCATCAGCCTGCAGCCTCAGCCTCAGCCTGCCTCTGCCTCAGCCTCAGCCTGCTTCAGCCTCAGCCTCAGTCTGCCTCGGCCTCGGCCTCAGCCTCAGCCTGCCTCAGCCTCAGCCTCATCAGCCAGCCTCAGCCTCAGCCTGCCTCAGCATCAGCCTGCCTCAGCCTCAGCCTCAGCCTGCCTCAGCAGCCTCAGCCTGCTTCAGCCTCAGCCTCAGTCTGCCTTCAGCCTCGGCCTCAGCCTCAGCCTGCCTCAGCCTCAGCCTGCATCAGCCTCAGCCTCAGCCTCAGCCTGCCTCAGCCTCAGCTCAGCCTGCCTCAGCCTCAGCCTCAGCCTGCTTCAGCCTCAGCCTCAGTCTGCCTTCAGCCTCGGCCTCAGCCTCAGCCTGCCTCAGCCTCAGCCTGCATCAGCCTCAGCCTCAGCCTCAGCCTCAGCCTGCAGCATCAGCCTGCCTCAGCCTCAGCCTCAGCCTGCCTCAGCCTCAGCCTCAGCCTGCTTCAGCCTCAGCCTCAGTCTGCCTTCAGCCTCGCCTCAGCCTCAGGCTGCCTCAGCCTCAGCCTGCATCAGCCTCAGCCTCAGCCTCAGCCTGCCTCAGCATCAGCCTGCCTCAGCCTCAGCCTCAGCCTGCCTCAGCCTCAGTCTCAGCCTGCTTCAGCCTCAGCCTCAGTCTGCCTTCAGCCTCGGCCTCAGCCTCAGCCTGCCTCAGCCTCAGCCTCAGCATCAGCCTGCCTCAGCATTCAACAGCATGTGGCCCGGGAATGGAGTTCTGGGAACTCGAAGAACACTAAGTGGCCTACAGTTGGCTCCGGGCATTCAAAATCATGCCCAGGAATGGAGTTCTGGGATCTCGAAGACCACGAAGTGGCCTACAGTTGGCTCCGGGCATTCAAAATGTGGCCCGGGAATGGAGTTCTGGGATTTCGAAGAGCACGAAGTGACCTACAGTTGGCTCCGGGCATTCAAAATGTGGCCCGGGAATGGAGTTCCTGGGAACTCGAAGACCACGAAGTGGCCTACAGTTGGCTCCGGGCATTCAGAATGTGGCCCGGGAATGGAGTTCTGGGACCTCCAAGACCACGAAGTGTGTAACTGTTGGTTTAAAAAAAGTCCCCGGCACCCTCCCCCGGATCGCGTCCAGACCACCCTGGGGCGTCATGATGCTCTCTTTTGACCCTACTAGAAACCTATCAGTCTTCGCTGTTAGGTAATATTCGTTTTTCTTTGCGACATGCTTAATTTTTGCCTTTGGAGGGCCTTCTCAGCGGCCTCTTAGACAGTCGTGGGGGGTTCATTTTGGGCCTCTTGTGGCCCGTCTGGGACCCCATTTCGGCTGTCCCAAGCCCCTCTTGGCATGTCATGGGTAGCTGAGCCGTCTTGGGGCCCTCATGGAGCCCGCTCCGACCATGTAGGGATCCTCCAGTGGCTCTCTCGGGCCCCCTGGGGACTCTCTCGGGCTGTTTTGGAGGAGCCCACTTGGGGGCCTCGTGGGCCGCGATTTGGGGAGCATTTGGGGCCGACGTGGTCGCCGATGGAACACAAGAAGCGAATATCATAGAAATGTGTATTATTTCCATGGGGAATGCTCGTTTCTTGCACCAGGGAGCCTTCTCAGCGGCCTCCTGGACCGTCTTCAGGGAGTCCTGGTAGGTTGTTTTTGAACCCTCTGGGAGCCCAGTTCGGCCGTTCCGGGTCACTCTTCGCCCGTCATGGAGACCTCAGCCCGTCTTGGGGCCCTTTGGGGCCCTCTCCGACCATGTAGGAATCCTCCGGTTGCCCCCTCGGGGTTCCTGGGGGCTCTCTTGGGCCGTGTTGGCTCTCTTGTGCTGCTTGAAGCTCTCTCCGGGCCGTCTGGGGGCCCTCTTGGGGGCCTCTGGGGCTGTCTGGGGCTCATTTTGGGAGCCTCCGGGGCCGTCGCGGCCGCTGGTAGGATTGAAAAGCAAATATCCAAGAATTATGCGTCTTTCCATCGGAAATGCTTGATTTTTGCCGCGCTCTTCAGCCACCTTCCAGACAACCTGGGGCGCTTTTGGCGCCTCTTGGGCCAGCTGGGGAGCCTGGGGGGGTCTGGGGCCCCTTCTGAACGGAGCCCTCAAGGCCCCCCCGGCCCCCCATACGAACCAGAGGCAGCAGTTCTGGGCCCTCCCCCAGCCTACTCCGATATATATATATATATATATATATATATATAATAATAATAATAACATAATCTAATATAATATAATATAGTATAACATAATATAATATAATATGACATGGTATAATATAATATGATATAGTATAAATATAATATATTATATTAATAATAACATAATAATATAATATAATATAAACTAATATAAACATATAATATAATATAATATAATACAATATAATACAATTAAATATAATAAATATAGTATAATATATATAATCTACTATAATATAATATATTATAAATATAATACTACTATAATATAATATGATATTGATATATCTACTATCGTATATCATATAACATAATATGATAATAATATAGTATATATACTATAATATGATATGATATAATATAATCTAATATAATATAATAATATACAAAATATAATATAATAGAATATAATATAATAAATATTAATACTATATACTATATTATAATATACTACACTAGTAACAAATTTATTTAATGTAATTAATATTAATATAATATCATATAATATATATATATGTAATATAATATAATATCATATAATAGAATATAATATGTTATATATATATATGCATATATATATATATACATATACATACACACATAGCCCGCCTTAGCATCCGCTTCTGCGCCCCCTATCCCCTCAGCCCCCCCGCGGTCATCCAAGCGACGCCGCCCCCCCCCCTTCAGGACCCCGGCCGGCGCCGCCTCGCCCTGGCTGCTGGGTTCCGCGGCCCTGGCCGCTGCGTCCGTGGCCAGCGGCAGGAGGCCAGGCCGCGGCCCGCGCCGCGCGCTGCCCGCGGCGACGGCCGTGGTGGAGGCGCCCGCCGCCGCGGCGGAGGAGGCCCCGCAGGCCCCGCCGCCCTTCGACCCGGCCAAGGCCGGCATCGTTGGGCCCACCTCGAGTCGGGGCTCAAGAGACAGGGGTCCGTGCAAGCGGGGGTCCGTCCGAGCGCTGGGCCCTGCAGCATCCTGCAGAGCCAGGGCTGCACTGGCCCGGTCTTTTGAGTGCGCGAGTTTGCAGGACCCTGCAGGAGTTTGCAGCATCTTGCGCGAGGCCCGACCGACCCGGCTTTGGATGGACCCAGGTCAGTAGGTCCCCGATCGAGGATCGCGCGGGTGGTGCTGGGGGGTGACCTATAGTTAACCGGGGGGTGAAGAAAGAAGGCCCCCAAGGGGCCCTTCTCTTCACCACCCACTTGGGACCCCCCCCCTCTTACCACGCGCCCGAGAGGAAGGAAGACCGGCACGAGCTCAAGGGAGGACTAGGTGCCGCTACCGCTGCCATTACCCACCTCCTCGACGCCGCGGCCGGATTCGCCGCTGGATCCTGGTGAGAGTGCGCCCTGGGCGTGGCCCAGGGAGTGGCGGCATTGGTCTTTTTGATCTCTCATAGAGAGATTAACTGGTCGAGGGTCCGCGCGGATCTCTTGGGTCTGCGCTGGACCCCCAACGGCGGCGCCTCCGGCGCCGCGAGGTCCAGCGCCGATGCGAGGTATCCGCGCGGGCCTTCGAAAGTTAATGTTATACCGTGTCGCCTTCTTCTGCTGACCCCATCCCCGCTTCGAAAGCACTGGTCCCGCTGCCCGACCTGCCCCCCCCCCCGCCCCCCCAGGCGGGGATTGATGCCGGCCCCGTCGGATTTTGCGGCGTCCATCCTGGCCTCGAGGGGGTAGGCTGGTGTCGCCAAGGAACCCTGGCCCGCTGGGGATGGGGATGGGGACGGGCCTGACGATGCCGACAAGGCGGTCGGCGTGACGGCGCCCCTGGGCTACTTCGATCCGCTGGGGTTCTGCCAGGTCGGCGACTACGCAGGCTTCCACAAGCTCCGCAGCTCCGAGCTGAAGCACGGGCGCGTCGCCATGATGGCCGCCTTCGGGACCGCTTTCCAGCACTTCGTGAAGCTCCCGGGCTTCGAGCAGACCCCTGCAGGGCTCGGGGCGCTCACCGACCCTACGGGTGTGCTCGGGTTCACCTGCCTCATCCTCCCCATCGCCGCGTTCACGGAGAGCGTGTACTGGAAGGATGACGACCTGTCCAAGGAGCCCGGCAACTTTGGGGACCCGGGAGACTGGGCGGGGCTCTTCGGCGCCTTCGGCGGCGGCTACAGCGACGAGATTCGGAACAAGGAGCTCAACAACGGCCGCATGGGAATGATTTCGGTCATGGGAATCCTGCTGGCGGAGATTGCCACCGGCAAGGACGGCATCCAGCAGTTCGGCCTCTGAGCGCACCGCGGAGATCTGAGGGTGGATGGGTCACTGCGCTGGTGCTGCTCCCGGCCAGCCCATGAATCGGGCTGGCCGAGGGAGGCGCAGATTCCAGCGGGCTTCTGCTCTGTAGGAGCAGGAGGATTCGAACGGTTTTCGCCGGAAGACGAGCAGGCAGCATGGCGCGGCCCGTCAAGTCTCCTCCGGCCGCACGGCAGTCTGCTGCAGTTTTCGAAGCCCGCTGCGGCTTCAGGACCCCATTGCTCAGTCCTCCCCGTACCGCTGCGGTGGCTATGGGCTCGTGGCTGCCGTACCGCGTGCCGGGGCGCGGAAAATCTTGGCCGCGCAGTCGTCCGCCAGGCCGCAGTGCCAGCGGCAGGAGGCGCCAGCGGCGGCGCCATGGTGATCACCCTCCACGGGCCTCGAAGAAGAACCAATTGCACAAACATAAACTGGTAAGGATCCGCGCTGGCCTTCGACGGTTTATGTATATGCAGTTTTTTCTCCTAGGGCCGCAGTGGCCATCAAGCGGCAGCAACGCCAACGACAAGTTTGACCAGCCGCCTCCCTCCCCCTCTTTCTCCCCCTGGGCCCCGTAGACTTCTGCTGTTCCAACTTGCTTTAGCTATGATTGCCAGAAAGAAATTCGAGCACCAACGAAATACGGAAACTAATAGGCTTTCCCGTGTCGGGCCTTGGGAGGCGATACTCGTTCGACACTTTGCCAGCGTGCGGAAAATCTTGGCCGCGCAGTCGTCCGCCCGGCCGCAGTGCTAGCAGCAGGAGGCGCCATGGGCCGCACCATGGTTATCACTCTCAACGGGTCTCGTGGCTCGCACATGTGGCTCAGGTGTTGCTTTGAATTCGTGGAAGAAGAAGAAGAAGAAAACAACGCCATTAACATACACTTTTGGCGCTCCGCGCGGATTTCTTGGATCCGCGCTGGGCCGCCCCCGGCGGCGCCGCCGGCGCCGCCCCTGGCGCGCGCCGCGCGCCAGGGAGGGGGGCCCAGCGCAGATCCAAGAAATCCGCGGGTAGCGCCAACACATTATGTTAATGCCGTCTTTTCTGTTTCAAATCCCTGCGCCCACCGCAGGCTCACCCGCGGCCCCTCGTGCCCTTGCTGACGAACGAACAACACACACACACACCCATACCCACAGGGGGGGGCGGGGAGGGCCACGGGTGCGTGCTGTCGGATTGGGGGTCCCGCTGGAACGGGAGCCTCCCTCGGGGTCCGACAGCCCGCACTCAATACTCATAGCCAGCCCTCCTCCGTCCGAGCTCCCTATGGTTGAGTCGGGCCTGTCCCTCTGCAGGAGGACTCTTCAAAACTGGTCCAAAAATAATGTGGGGACGACTTCCTGGGACTTTTGTGGGAGCATGTCTGGAGCATTGCTCGACAATTGTGCTTTTTCGTCCCAAGTATCCCCCTGTATGGGGGACGTGCCCGACCTGGACCCTATGTATGGGTGTGGGCGTCTGCTCTTCGCTCGTCGCTCGCAGCGCGCCGGCCCGATGGCCGCCTTCGTGCCCTCGGCGGCCGCGGCCAGCCCGGCGGCGCAGCCGCTGCGGGCGGTGCCCCTCGGCTCGGCGGCGCCCGCGGCGGCCGCCGGCGCCCGCGCGCCGGGCGGCGGCGCGCGGACCTCGGGGGGCAAGGCGAGGGGGGGGATGTCGGCCACGCGCGGCCACGCCCTTCTGAGAGGCCCCCCCTGCTCGGAAGGCGCGGGCCCGATTTATGTATAAATCTATAGATGCGAGGCCGGCGCCTTCTGAGCAGCAGCCTCCTGTTACGAGGCCCTTCCCCCCTCCCCCCAGCCCCTTTGTGCGCGCCGCCAGGGCTGGGCGGTGGCACAGCACGGGGGCCTCGTGTGCCCTCGCAGGTTGGTCTTTGGCGTCGATTGGCGTCGGTTCGCGTCTGGGGGTGGATGGGCTAGCGCCGATTTCGCGCCGATTTCGCGTCGGTTTCGCGTCGGCTTAGCGCCGGTTTCGCGTCGGTTTAGCGTCCTGTTAGCGTCGTCTAGCGTCGACTCGCAAGAGCCGACAATGGGAGGCTCCCGTGAGTTGCCAGGAGCGTGCGGTTTTGCCACTGTGGACCCATCGCCGATCTGTCGGCGATGCAGCGCCGCTTCCCGCTCGACGTTTCCCCACTGAGCTGGTCCCCCCATGCTGAGATCACCGCTGGGGTTGCTACGGGGATATGGGGGGTTTATCTGGTTGGCCCGGGGTGGGGTCCAGCGAAAGGGGGTGGTACAGCAGATTTGGTGCAATAGATTTGTGGGGTTGCAATAGAATCGGATTGTGCAATACATTCCGGGACGTCAGTATATTGATGGGTTTTTGTGTGCAATACATTGAATGCAATACAGTGCAATACAATTCTTTGGCGCAATACGTTTGCAATACAATCGCCCCAACCCTATTGCACCACCCCCTTTCAGCTGGATCTCCTTTTGGGTCAACCAAGGCTTAGAAGCGGATGCGGAGGCGGGTTATATGTGGCCTACATTGAACATCCATAGTAAGGGCGGGTAACCTTCCAAAAGGCACCCTTGCGTGCTTGCCGTTCCAGGGGTCTTGCGTCCTTGCAGCGCGTCCTTACTACAGCTTTCGGTTGTAACCTGTCACAGAAGTGGGTTACAAGTGCTTTTAGTGGCTTCGCGGAGGAACTGTACAGATCTGGTCGACGTGGGCGGAACCCATTCGGTAGAGTTTTCTAATCATATTCTGGGTCAGGCCAGCTAATTAGCTATTCCCATTGCAATATTTTCATTACCCGGACCCCCCCCCCTAAACCAGACCCCCCCCAGGGACGCTCCGGTTGCTTTTCGGACGTCCCGGCGGCCCCCTGGACGCCCTTGGAAAAGGTCCGCCGGCCCTTCAGGGCCTCCCAGGGCGCCTTGCCGGGCCTTGCAAGCAGACTATAGGCGATCCGAGGGGTCATCGGAGAGGCGCAAGAGAGACCCAGAACAGCACAAGAGCGCTCCTAGAGGAACCTGGATGGTCCGAAGACGGCCCAAGAGGCCCCCAAGACGTCCCAAGAGGCCGTTAAGAGAGCCCCGAAGAAGCACAAATCGATCCATTCTCTAAGGGAAATGTATTTGTTTAGTATATCTGCTTTGGGGGTCTTCGCAGCGTCCAAGACGGCCAGATGGGCCCCCGATATCGCCCCAAGTCGGCCCAAGAGGCCCCCCAGAGGGTGTGAAGACGGCCCAAGAGGGCCCCAAGACTTCCCCAGAGAGCCCCGAGACTGCCCACAAGAAGTCCAAGATGCCCCCAGAAGGCTCCCAAGAGAGACCCACGAAAGCCATGGGAGACCCCCAAGAAGGCCATTGGAGGATTCCACGAGGGCCCTAGATGGCTTCAGAAGACCTCTGGAGGGCCGAGCTGACCCGACGATCTTGGTCCCACGCTTGCGGCTCGAGGTTTCAGTTCCTCGATCGAGAGAGACAGGCAATGAATCTAGATTCGAAGTTCGACGATCGAAGATTTTTTGAGTGCCTGGGGCCCTCCAGGCATTCAGGAAGCGACCGGACATCGATTTGTTCGGAGCAACTGCGATTTCTTCGGCCTGTATGGGAATGCTCTTTACTTCCTCACAGGACCTTCGCGCGTGAAAATTAGCCTGACGAGGGACCCGACCATATGCAGGTGTGAGTACCGCAATAGTGCTTCACTTTCTCGGTGGCGATCCCTATGAGGCAACGAACCGTGCTAGGGGTGTGCCGACATGAATGGCGCGGTACACAACGCGAGCGAAAACGATTGATCTGAGTACGTAGGGAGACTGAGCGCGGGTGTTTCTGAGCGCGAGTGCATCTGACTGTGAATGAATCTGCGTGTGGGCGAGTCTACGTGCATGAATGCGAGTACGACAAAGCATGGTGCAATTGTATATGACTGTGAATACTTTGAGAACGACTGCCTCTGAGTACTCGCGACGCTGGGCGTGGCCGCCGCAAGGAGCTTCCCCGGGACTCTCCGACGGCATCGCCCGCGCGCCGCAACGCCAATGTCGGCGCGCCCCCCCGCGAGGATCGCGCCCGCTTCCTCCCCTTCTTTTACTCCCTCTTTGCCCGCGCACTCAAAAGTCCAAGGCTGCGGGCGCAGCGCAGCGCGGAGTCCCCGCGACGCGCGCAGGTCGCCCCGGAGGGGTCCCAGCGACGCGCGCGGGTCGTCCGCTGCGCGGAGCAAAGAGAGCCAGCTGGCTGGCTGATAGCGGGCAAGGCTCTTGCCGCTGGGCAAAGCGACGACGGGCGAGCGAGACGCTGGGCAGAACGCAGCACGGAACCCCCGCGACGCGCGCTGGTCGCCCCAGAGGGGTCCCAGCGACGCGCGCGGGTCGTCCGCCGCGCGGAGCAGAGAGAAAGCTAGCTGGCTGGCTGGGACGTTCGGTGGGGCTCCATATGGGGCCACGAAGCGCTGTGCTGGGTGGGGGAGACGCATGCAGTTCCCCGTGGGGCCACAAAACGTGTGAGGGGTGGGCCGATATGAATGGCGGGGGCGCCTTCGGATTGTGCCACGGAGACCTTCGGCGGAGCTCCTGCGGGGCCACGAAACTTGTGAGGGGTGGGCCGACATGGGTGGCGGGGCCGCATGCGTACTGTGCCACGGGGCCCTTCGGCGGAGCTCCTATGGGGCCACGAAGCGTGTGACGGAGACCTTCGGCGGAGCTCCTATGGGGCCACGAAGCGTGTGAGGGGTGGGCCGACATGAATGGCGGGGGCGCATGCGGACTGTGCCACTGGGACCTTCGGCGGAGCTCCGATGGGGCCATGAAGCGTGTGAGGGGTGATTCGACATGAATGACGGGGACGCATGCGGACTGTGCCACGGAAGCCTTCGGCGGAGCTCCTGTGGGGCCACGAAACGTGTGAGGGGTGGGCCGAATTGAATTGCGGGGACGCATGCGGACTGTGCCATTGTCACCTTCGGCGCAGCCCCTATGGGACCACGAAGCGTGTGAGGGGTGGGCCGAAATGAGTGTGCGGGACGCATGCGGACTGTCCCATTGGGACTTTCGGCAGCGCTCCTATGTGGCCACGAAACGTGTGAGGGGTGTGCCGAAATGGGTGTGCGGGACGCACGCGGGCACACCCACTGGGATCTTCAGCGGAGCTCCTCGTGGGGCCACGAAACGTGTGGGGCGTCTGCCGAAATAGGTGTGCGGGGCGCATGCGGGCACGTCCCAACTTCGGCGGAGCTCCTTATGAGGTCACGAAGCGTGTGAAGGGTGTGCCGAAATGGGCGTGCGGGACGCATGCGGGCACACCCACTGGGACCTTCGGTGGAGCTCCCTATGGGGCCACGAAATGTGTGAGGGGTGCGCCGAAATGGGTGTGCGGGGCGCATGCGGGCACACCCACTGGGACCTTCGGTGGAGTTCCTTATGGGGCCACGAAGCGTGTGAGGGGTGTGCCGACATGGGTGTGCGGGACGCATGCGGGCACACCCACTGGGACCTTCGGCGGAGCTCCCTATGGGGCCACGAAGCGTGTGAGGGGTGTGCCGAAATGGGTGTGCGGGACGCATGCGGGCACACCCACTGGGACCTTCGGCGGAGCTCCCTATGGGGCCACGAAGCGTGTTGGGTGTGCGGGACGCATGCGGGCACACCCACTGGGACCTTCGGCGGAGCTCCCTATGGGGCCACGAAGCGTGTGAGGGGTGTGCCGAAATGGGCGTGCGGGACGCACGCGGGCATACCCAGTGGGATCTTCAGCGGAGCTCCTCATGGGGCCACGAAACGTGTGAGGGGTGTGCCGACATGGGTGTGCGGGACGCATGCGGGCACTCCCACAGGGACGTTCGGTGGAGCTCCTTATGGGGCCACGAAGCGTGTGAAGGGTGTGCCGACATGGGTGTGCGGGACGCATGCGGGCACACCCACTGGGATCTTCAGCGGAGCTCCTCATGGGGCCACGAAGCGTGTGAGGGGTGTGCCGAAATGGGTGTGCGGGACGCATGCGGGCACACCCACTGGGACCTTCGGCGGAGCTCCCTATGGGGTCCACGAAACGTGTGAGGGGTGTGCCGAGATGGGTGTGCGGGACGCATGCGGGCACACCCACTGGGACCTTCGGTGGAGCTCCCTATGGGGCCACGAAACGTGTGAGGGGTGTGCCGAAATGGGTGTGCGGGACGCATGCGGGCACATCCACTGGGACCTTCGGTGGAGCTCCCTATGGGGCCACGAAACGTGTGAGGGGTGTGCCGAAATTGGTGTGCGGGACGCATGCGGGCACACCCAGTGGGACCTTCGGCGGAGCTCCCTATGGGGCCACGGAGCGTGTGAGGGGGGTGCCGACATGGGTGTGCGGGACGTATGCGGGCACACCCACTGGGATCTTCAGCGGAGCTCCCCATGGGGCCACGAAGCGTGTGAGGGGTGTGCCGAAATGAGTGATGATGGTGGTGATGATGATGATGACGATGATGATGGTGGGAGGAGGGAGGAGGAAGGATGGGGAGGAGGAGGAGAAGAGGAGAGGAGACGCGGGCCACCGTCTCTTCAAAACGAGGACCCACCACCACAGGATGGTTGGGAAATGAGCTCTTCTTCCCCAGTCCTGCGCACAAGCGTGCATGCGCATCGGGCGACCGCGGTGCCAACAGGAACCAGGGATAACAGAAAAATGAGCCGGTCGCCCGTCCAGGCGTCGAGGTCCCCCCTGCTGAAGCAGGCGATGATTTATTGCTTTGCCGGGGAGGGTCCGGAACAGGGTGCATGGCGCGAGAAGCCAATGCAGTTTCCCTTTTGTTGTTGTATACACATACTTTGCCTTAGCATCCGCTTCGTTTTATATAGTGCACATATACATGTATATATACATATGTATACCAGAACCATCGCGCGCTTCGCGCGCGCTCAAGTTCTAGCTAGGGTCGTGACCATCGTCATCATTAGCATCATCATCCCCGTCATCTGAATCGTCATGGTTATGGTCACCTTCGCCATCACCAGCACAACAATCAGCATTATCACCCGTATCGTCAGCATCGTGATCACCATCGCCATCGTTGTCGTCGTATTTTTCAGCATATCATCTGCATCAGCAATATCTTGTTGGTCGTCGTCGGCGTCGCCGTCGGCATAGTCATCGTCATCATCATCAGCGCCATCGCCGTCGTCATCCCCGGTCCACTGCAGCCTCTTACCCTTCTCCTTTTCCCCGTTTCTATGTTCCCATCATCTTATACTCATCATTTTCTTCGTCGGCGTCTCCCTGAAGAAAGGATCCCTTTTCCTTCACCTCCTCATCTTCTTCGTCTTCTTCCTCCTCCTCCTCCTCCCTGTCTTCCCCGCTCTTCGGTGTGTCCCTCCTTGTGTTCCTTCACCTACTTAACCTCCTTCCTCCTCTCGAGCCCTATTCATCCTGCGCTCCCCATCCCTCCTCGTTCTCAGCTTCCCTCCCCGAGCCAGAGAATGAGAAAACAGTATAATCTAACAAGAACAATGTCCCTCCTCCTCTTCCCCCTCCCCCCTCTTCGTCCTCCTGATATTCCTCCCCCTCCTCCTCCTCCTCCTCCTCCTCCTCCTCCTCCCATTCCTCCTCCTTCTTGTCCTCCTCCTGCTCCTCCTGCTCCTCCTCCTCCTCCTTGTCCTCCTCCTTCTCCTCTCTTCTCTCAACGCACCCAGTACACGGGTGCCTATTGGAACGCGTGCCGGGGGCCTTTTTTGGGAAACATTGTGGAAGTCTCTAGAGCCTCTCCGGGCCTTCCTTTGGAGTCCTTCGGGTCCTTTGTTGGCCAGTTTGAGAGTCCATTTCGGCCGTTCCGGGTCCCTCTTGGCTCGTCGTGGGGAGCTTAGCCCGTCTTGGGGCCCTCCTGGGGCCCTCTCCGACCATGTAGGAATCCTCTGGTTGCCCCCTCGGGCTTCCTGGGGGCTCTCTTGGGCCGTCTTGTAGCTCTTCTGTGCCGCTCGAAGCTCTCTTCAGCCCATCTTGGAACCCTCTTTGGGGCCTCTGGGGCCGTCTGGGGCCCATTTTGGTAACCTCTTGGGCCGTCGCGACCGCTGGTAGAACTGAAAAGCGAAGCTCCCAGAAATTATCCCGGCAAAGCAACCTAACAGCGATGTGTAGGAGCATATCTGGAAGCATTCTCCTACGATTCAGATGAGAACCTGTTGTAGAAATTCTGCTGTTCTCGGGGGGGGGGGGGAAGGGGGTCGTAGTCGCATTCGCGATGGCGGTCGCAGTGGCAACGGCATCGCAGTCACAGCCTCACCTCACACCTGCTTCAGCCTCAGCCTGCCTCTGCCTCAGCCTCAGCCTGCTTCAGCCTCAGCCTCAATCTGCCGTCGGCCTCGGCCTCAGCCTCAGCCTGCTCAGCCTCAGCCTGCATCAGCCTCAGCCTCAGCCTCAGCCTGCCTCAGCATCAGCCTGCCTCAGCCTCAGCCTCAGCCTGCCTCAGCCTCAGCCTCAGCCTGCTTCAGCCTCAGCCTCAGTCTGCCTTCAGCCTTGCCTCAGCCTCAGCCTGCCTCAGCCTCAGCCTGCCTCAGCCTCAGCCTGCATCAGCCTCAGCCTCAGCCTCAGCCTGCCTCAGCATCAGCCTGCCTCAGCCTCAGCCTCAGCCTGCCTGCCTCTGCCTCAGCCTCAGCCTGCTTCAGCCTCAGCCTCAGTCTGCCGTCGGCCTCGGCCTCAGCCCCAGCCTGCCTCAGCCTCAGCCTGCATCAGCCTCAGCCTCAGCCTCAGCCTCAGCCTCAGCATCAGCCTGCCTCAGCCTCAGCCTGCTTCAGCCTCAGCCTCAGCCTGCTTCAGCCTCAGCCTCAGTCTGCCTTCAGCCTCGCCTCCGCCTCAGCCTGCCGCAGCCTCAGCCTGCATCAGCCTCAGCCTCAGCCTCAGCCTGCCTCAGCCTCAGCCTGCCTCAGCCTCAGCCTCAGCCTGCCTCAGCCTCAGCCTCAGCCTGCTTCAGCCTCAGCCTCAGTCTGCCTTCAGCCTCGGCCTCAGCCTCCGCCTGCCTCAGCCTCAGCCTGCATGAGCCTCAGCCTCAGCCTCAGCCTGCCTCAGCCTGCCTGCCTCAGCCTCAGCCTCAGCCTGCCTCAGCCTCAGCCTGCCTCAGCCTCAGCCTCAGCCTCAGCCTGCTTCAGCCTCAGCCTCAGTCTGCCTTCAGCCTCGGCCTCAGCCTCAGCCTGCCTCAGCCTCAGCCTGCATCAGCCTCAGCCTCAGCCTCAGCCTGCCTCAGCATCAGCCTGCCTCAGCCTCAGCCTCAGCCTGCCTCAGCCTCAGCCTCAGCCTGCTTCAGCCTCAGCCTCAGTCTGCCTTCAGCCTCGGCCTCAGCCTCAGCCTGCCTCATCCTCAGCCTGCCTCAGCCTCAGCATCAGCCTGCCTCAGCATTCAAATGTGGCCCGGGAATGGAGTTCTGGGAACTCGAAGAACACGAAGTGGCCTACAGTTGGCTCCGGGCATTCAAAATCATGCCCAGGAATGGAGTTCTGGGAACTCGAAGACCACGAAGTGGCCTACAGTTGGCTCCGGGCATTCAAAATGTGGCCCGGGAATGGAGTTCTGGGATTTCGAAGAGCACGAAGTGACCTACAGTTGGCTCCGGGCATTCAAAATGTGGCCCGGGAATGGAGTTCCTGGGAACTCGAAGACCACGAAGTGGCCTACAGTTGGCTCCGGGCATTCAGAATGTGGCCCGGGAATGGAGTTCTGGGACCTCCAAGACCACGAAGTGTGTAACTGTTGGTTAAAAAAAAGTCCCCGGCACCCTCCCCCGGATCGCGTCCAGACCACCCTGGGGCGTCATGATGCTCTCTTTTGACCCTACTAGAAACCTATCAGTCTTCGCTGTTAGGTAATATTCGTTTTTCTTTGCGACATGCTTAATTTTTGCCTTTGGAGGGCCTTCTCAGCGGCCTCTTGGACAGTCGTGGGGGGTTCATTTTGGGCCTCTTGTGGCCCGTCTGGGACCCCATTTCGGCTGTCCCAAGCCCCTCTTGGCATGTCATGGGTAGCTGAGCCGTCTTGGGGCCCTCATGGAGCCCGCTCCGACCATGTAGGGATCCTCCAGTGGCTCTCTCGGGCCCCCTGGGGACTCTCTCGGGCTGTTTTGGAGGAGCCCACTTGGGGGCCTCGTGGGCCGCGATTTGGGGAGCATTTGGGGCCGACGTGGTCGCCGATGGAACACAAGAAGCGAATATCATAGAAATGTGTATTATTTCCATGGGGAATGCTCGTTTCTTGCACCAGGGAGCCTTCTCAGCGGCCTCCTGGACCGTCTTCAGGGAGTCCTGGTAGGTTGTTTTTGAACCCTCTGGGAGCCCAGTTCGGCCGTTCCGGGTCACTCTTCGCCCGTCATGGAGACCTCAGCCCGTCTTGGGGCCCTTTGGGGCCCTCTCCGACCATGTAGGAATCCTCCGGTTGCCCCCTCGGGGTTCCTGGGGGCTCTCTTGGGCCGTGTTGGCTCTCTTGTGCTGCTTGAAGCTCTCTCCGGGCCGTCTGGGGGCCCTCTTGGGGGCCTCTGGGGCTGTCTGGGGCTCATTTTGGGAGCCTCCGGGGCCGTCGCGGCCGCTGGTAGGATTGAAAAGCAAATATCCAAGAATTATGCGTCTTTCCATCGGAAATGCTTGATTTTTGCCGCGCTCTTCAGCCACCTTCCAGACAACCTGGGGCGCTTTTGGCGCCTCTTGGGCCAGCTGGGGAGCCTGGGGGGGTCTGGGGCCCCTTCTGAACGGAGCCCTCAAGGCCCCCCCGGCCCCCTATACGAACCAGAGGCAGCAGTTCTGGGCCCTCCCCCGGCCTACTCCGATATATATAGATATATATATATATAATACTATAATCTAATCTAATATAGTATACCATAATATAATATAATATGATATGATATAATATAATACAATATAGTATAATATAATATACTATAGTATAATACGATACAATATAATATAATGTAATATAATATTATTATATATAATATAATATAATATATTATACTATAATATAATATAATATAATATAATATAATATAATATCAAACATATAATATAATATAGTATAATATGATATAATATAATATAATACGATATAATATAATATAATATAATATAGTATAGTTTAATATAATACAATATAATATAATATAATATAATATAATATAAATAAATAATATAATATAAAATAAAATCATATAATACAATATAATATAAAATATAATATAATATAAAATAGTATAATATAGTATATTATATATACAATCCAATAATATATATATGTATAATATATATATAATATAATATGTTATATATATATATGCATATATATATATATACATATACATACACACATAGCCCGCCTTAGCATCCGCTTCTGCGCCCCCTATCCCCTCAGCCCCCCCGCGGTCATCCAAGCGACGCCGCCCCCCCCCCTTCAGGACCCCGGCCGGCGCCGCCTCGCCCTGGCTGCTGGGTTCCGCGGCCCTGGCCGCTGCGTCCGTGGCCAGCGGCAGGAGGCCAGGCCGCGGCCCGCGCCGCGCGCTGCCCGCGGCGACGGCCGTGGTGGAGGCGCCCGCCGCCGCGGCGGAGGAGGCCCCGCAGGCCCCGCCGCCCTTCGACCCGGCCAAGGCCGGCATCGTTGGGCCCACCTCGAGTCGGGGCTCAAGAGACAGGGGTCCGTGCAAGCGGGGGTCCGTCCGAGCGCTGGGCCCTGCAGCATCCTGCAGAGCCAGGGCTGCACTGGCCCGGTCTTTTGAGTGCGCGAGTTTGCAGGACCCTGCAGGAGTTTGCAGCATCTTGCGCGAGGCCCGACCGACCCGGCTTTGGATGGACCCAGGTCAGTAGGTCCCCGATCGAGGATCGCGCGGGTGGTGCTGGGGGGTGACCTATAGTTAACCGGGGGGTGAAGAAAGAAGGCCCCCAAGGGGCCCTTCTCTTCACCACCCACTTGGGACCCCCCCCCTCTTACCACGCGCCCGAGAGGAAGGAAGACCGGCACGAGCTCAAGGGAGGACTAGGTGCCGCTACCGCTGCCATTACCCACCTCCTCGACGCCGCGGCCGGATTCGCCGCTGGATCCTGGTGAGAGTGCGCCCTGGGCGTGGCCCAGGGAGTGGCGGCATTGGTCTTTTTGATCTCTCATAGAGAGATTAACTGGTCGAGGGTCCGCGCGGATCTCTTGGGTCTGCGCTGGACCCCCAACGGCGGCGCCTCCGGCGCCGCGAGGTCCAGCGCCGATGCGAGGTATCCGCGCGGGCCTTCGAAAGTTAATGTTATACCGTGTCGTCTTCTTCTGCTGACCCCATCCCCGCTTCGAAAGCACTGGTCCCGCTGCCCGACCTGCCCCCCCCCCCGCCCCCCCAGGCGGGGATTGATGCCGGCCCCGTCGGATTTTGCGGCGTCCATCCTGGCCTCGAGGGGGTAGGCTGGTGTCGCCAAGGAACCCTGGCCCGCTGGGGATGGGGATGGGGACGGGCATGACGATGCCGACAAGGCGGTCGGCGTGACGGCGCCCCTGGGCTACTTCGATCCGCTGGGGTTCTGCCAGGTCGGCGACTACGCAGGCTTCCACAAGCTCCGCAGCTCCGAGCTGAAGCACGGGCGCGTCGCCATGATGGCCGCCTTCGGGACCGCTTTCCAGCACTTCGTGAAGCTCCCGGGCTTCGAGCAGACCCCTGCAGGGCTCGGGGCGCTCACCGACCCTACGGGTGTGCTCGGGTTCACCTGCCTCATCCTCCCCATCGCCGCGTTCACGGAGAGCGTGTACTGGAAGGATGACGACCTGTCCAAGGAGCCCGGCAACTTTGGGGACCCGGGAGACTGGGCGGGGCTCTTCGGCGCCTTCGGCGGCGGCTACAGCGACGAGATTCGGAACAAGGAGCTCAACAACGGCCGCATGGGAATGATTTCGGTCATGGGAATCCTGCTGGCGGAGATTGCCACCGGCAAGGACGGCATCCAGCAGTTCGGCCTCTGAGCGCACCGCGGAGATCTGAGGGTGGATGGGTCACTGCGCTGGTGCTGCTCCCGGCCAGCCCATGAATCGGGCGGGCCGAGGGAGGCGCAGATTCCAGCGGGCTTCTGCTCTGTAGGAGCAGGAGGATTCGAACGGTTTTCGCCGGAAGACGAGCAGGCAGCATGGCGCGGCCCGTCAAGTCTCCTCCGGCCGCACGGCAGTCTGCTGCAGTTTTCGAAGCCCGCTGCGGCTTCAGGACCCCATTGCTCGGTCCTCCCCGTACCGCTGCGGTGGCTATGGGCTCGTGGCTGCCGTACCGCGTGCCGGGGCGCGGAAAATCTTGGCCGCGCAGTCGTCCGCCAGGCCGCAGTGCCAGCGGCAGGAGGCGCCAGCGGCGGCGCCATGGTGATCACCCTCCACGGGCCTCGAAGAAGAACCAATTGCACAAACATAAACTGGTAAGGATCCGCGCTGGCCTTCGACGGTTTATGTATATGCAGTTTTTTCTCCTAGGGCCGCAGTGGCCATCAAGCGGCAGCAACGCCAACGACAAGTTTGACCAGCCGCCTCCCTCCCCCTCTTTCTCCCCCTGGGCCCCGTAGACTTCTGCTGTTCCAACTTGCTTTAGCTATGATTGCCAGAAAGAAATTCGAGCACCAACGAAATACGGAAACTGATAGGCTTTCCCGTGTCGGGCCTTGGGAGGCGATACTCGTTCGACTTTTTGCCAGCGTGCGGAAAATCTTGGCCGCGCAGTCGTCCGCCCGGCCGCAGTGCTAGCAGCAGGAGGCGCCATGGGCCGCACCATGGTTATCACTCTCAACGGGTCTCGTGGCTCGCACATGTGGCTCAGGTGAATTCGTGGAAGAAGAAGAAGAAAACAACGCCATTAACATACACTTTTGGCGCTCCGCGCGGATTTCTTGGATCCGCGCTGGGCCGCCCCCGGCGGCGCCGCCGGCGCCGCCCCTGGCGCGCGCCGCGCGCCAGGGAGGGGGGCCCAGCGCAGATCCAAGAAATCCGCGGGTAGCGCCAACACATTATGTTAATGCCGTCTTTTCTGTTTCAAATCCCTGCGCCCACCGCAGGCTCACCCGCGGCCCCTCGTGCCCTTGCTGACGAACGAACAACACACACACACACACCCATACCCACAGGGGGGGGCGGGGAGGGCCACGGGTGCGTGCTGTCGGATTGGGGGTCCCGCTGGAACGGGAGCCTCCCTCGGGGTCCGACAGCCCGCACTCAATACTCATAGCCAGCCCTCCTCCGTCCGAGCTCCCTATGGTTAAGTCGGGCCTGTCCCTCTGCAGGAGGACTCTTCAAAACTGGTCCAAAAATAATGTGGGGACGACTTCCTGGGACTTTTGTGGGAGCATGTCTGGAGCATTGCTCGACAATTGTGCTTTTTCGTCCCAAGTATCCCCCTGTATGGGGGACGTGCCCGACCTGGACCCTATGTATGGGTGTGGGCGTCTGCTCTTCGCTCGTCGCTCGCAGCGCGCCGGCCCGATGGCCGCCTTCGTGCCCTCGGCGGCCGCGGCCAGCCCGGCGGCGCAGCCGCTGCGGGCGGTGCCCCTCGGCTCGGCGGCGCCCGCGGCGGCCGCCGGCGCCCGCGCGCCGGGCGGCGGCGCGCGGACCTCGGGGGGCAAGGCGAGGGGGGGGATGTCGGCCACGCGCGGCCACGCCCTTCTGAGAGGCCCCCCCTGCTCGGAAGGCGCGGGCCCGATTTATGTATAAATCTATAGATGCGAGGCCGGCGCCTTCTGAGCAGCAGCCTCCTGTTACGAGGCCCTTCCCCCCTCCCCCCAGCCCCTTTGTGCGCGCCGCCAGGGCTGGGCGGTGGCACAGCACGGGGGCCTCGTGTGCCCTCGCAGGTTGGTCTTTGGCGTCGATTGGCGTCGGTTCGCGTCTGGGGGTGGATGGGCTAGCGCCGATTTCGCGCCGATTTCGCGTCGGTTTCGCGTCGGCTTAGCGCCGGTTTCGCGTCGGTTTAGCGTCCTGTTAGCGTCGTCTAGCGTCGACTCGCAAGAGCCGACAATGGGAGGCTCCCGTGAGTTGCCAGGAGCGTGCGGTTTTGCCACTGTGGACCCATCGCCGATCTGTCGGCGATGCAGCGCCGCTTCCCGCTCGACGTTTCCCCACTGAGCTGGTCCCCCCATGCTGAGATCACCGCTGGGGTTGCTACGGGGATATGGGGGGTTTATCTGGTTGGCCCGGGGTGGGGTCCAGCGAAAGGGGGTGGTGCAGCAGATTTGGTGCAATAGATTTGTGGGGTTGCAATAGAATCGGAGTGTGCAATACATTCCGGGACGTCAGTATATTGATGGTTTTTGTGTGCAATACATTGAATGCAATACAGTGCAATACAATTCTCTGGCGCAATACGTTTGCAATACAATCGCCCCAACCCTATTGCACCACCCCCTTTCAGCTGGATCTCCTTTTGGGTCAACCAAGGCTTAGAAGCGGATGCGGAGGCGGGTTATATGTGGCCTACATTGAACATCCATAGTAAGGGCGGGTAACCTTCCAAAAGGCACCCTTGCGTGCTTGCCGTTCCAGGGGTCTTGCGTCCTTGCAGCGCGTCCTTACTACAGCTTTCGACAAGTGCTTTTAGTGGCTTCGCGGAGGAACTGTACAGATCTGGTCGACGTGGGCGGAACCCATCCGGTAGAGTTTTCTAATCATATTCTTGGTCAGGCCAGCTATATAGCTATTCCCATTACAATATTTTTATTACCCGGACCCCCCCCCCCCTAAACCAGACCCCCCCCAGGGACGCTCCGGTTGCTTTTCGGACGTCCCGGCGGCCCCCTGGACGCCCTTGGAAAAGGTCCGCTGGCCTTTCAGGGCCTCCCAGGGCGCCTTGCCGGGCCTTGCAAGCAGACTATAGGCGATCCGAGGGGTCATCGGAGAGGCGCAAGAGAGACCCAGAACAGCACAAGAGCGCTCCTAGAGGAACCTGGATGGTCCGAAGACGGCCCAAGAGGCCCCCAAGACGTCCCAAGAGGCCGTTAAGAGAGCCCCGAAGAAGCACAAATCGATCCATTCTCTAAGGGAAATGTATTTGTTTAGTGTATCCGCTTTGGGGGTCTTCGCAGCGTCCAAGACGGCCGGATGGGCCCCCGATATCGCCCCAAGACGGCCCAAGAGGCCCCCCAGAGGGTGTGAAGACGGCCCAAGAGGGCCCCAAGACTTCCCCAGAGAGCCCCGAGACTGCCCACAAGAAGTCCAAGATGCCCCCAGAAGGCTCCCAAGAGAGACCCACGAACGCCATGGGAGACCCCCAAGGAGGCCATTGGAGGATCCCAAGAGGGCCCTAGATGGCTTCAGATGACCTCTGGAGGGCCGAGCTGACCCGACGATCTTGGTCCCACGCTTGCGGCTCGAGGTTTCAGTTCCTCGATCGAGAGAGACAGGCAATGAATCTAGATTCGAAGTTCGACGATCGAAGATTTTGAGTGCCTGGGGCCCTCCAGGCATTCAGGAAGCGACCGAACATCGATTTGTTCGGAGCAACTGCGATTTCTTCGGCCTGTATGGGAATGCTCCTTACTTCCTCACAGGACCTTCGCGCGTGAAAATTAGCCTGACGAGGGACCCGACCATATGCAGGTGTGAGTACCGCAATAGTGCTTCACTTTTTCGGTGGCGATCCCTATGAGGCAACGAACCGTGCTAGTGGTGTGCCGAAATGAATGGCGCGGTACACAACGCGAACGAAAACGATTGATCTGAGTACGTAGGGAGACTGAGCGCGGGTGAATCTGAGCGCGAGTGCATCTGACTGTGCATGAATCTGCGTGTGGGCGAGTCTACGTGCATGAATGCGAGTACGACAAAGCATGGTGCAATTGTATATGATTGTCAATACTTTGAGAACGACTGCCTCTGAGTACTCGCGACGCTGGGCGTGGCCGCCGCAAGGAGCTTCCCCGGGACTCCCCGACGGCATCGCCCGCGCGCCGCAACGCCAATGTCGGCGCGCCCCCCCGCGAGGATCTCGCCCGCTTCCTCCCCTTCTTTTACTCCCTCTTTGCCCGCGCACTCAAAAGTCCAAGGCTGCGGGCGCAGCGCAGCGCGGAGTCCCCGCGACGCGCGCAGGTCGCCCCGGAGGGGTCCCAGCGACGCGCGCGGGTCGTCCGCTGCGCGGAGCAAAGAGAGCCAGCTGGCTGGCTGATAGCGGGCAAGGCTCTTGCCGCTGGGCAAAGCGACGACGGGCGAGCGAGACGCTGGGCAGAACGCAGCACGGAACCCCCGCGACGCGCGCTGGTCGCCCCAGAGGGGTCCCAGCGACGCGCGCGGGTCGTCCGCCGCGCGGAGCAGAGAGAAAGCTAGCTGGCTGGCTGGGACCTTCGGTGGGGCTCCATATGGGGCCACGAAGCGCTGTACTGGGTGGGGGAGACGCATGCGGACTGCGCCGCGGGGACCTTCGGTGGAGTTCCCTGTGGGGCCACGAAACGTGTGAGGGGTGGGCCGAAATGAATGGCGGGGACGCCTTCGGATTGTGCCACGGAGACCTTCGGCGGAGCTCCTGTGGGACCACGAAACGTGTGAGGGATGTGCCGACATGAATGGCGGGGACGCGTGCGCACTGTGCCGCGGGGGCCTTCGGCGGAGCTCCTATGGGGCCACGAAACATGTGACGGGTGTGCCGAAATTGATGCGCGGCACGCATGCGGACTGCGCCGCGGAGGCCTTCTGTGGAGCTCCCTATGGGGCCACGAAGCGTGTGAGGGGTGGGCCGACATGAATGGCGGGGACGCCTTCGGATTGTGCCTCTGGGACCTTCGGCGGAGCTCCTATGGGGCCACGAAGCGTGTGAGGGATGTGCCGACATGAATGGCGGGGACGCGTGCGCACTGTGCTACGGGGACCTTCGGCGGAGCTCCTATGGACCACGAAGCGTGTGACGGAGACCTTCGGCGGAGCTCCTATGGGCCGCGAAACGTGTGAGGGGTGGGCCGAAATGAGTGGCGGGGGCGCATGCGGACTGTGCCACTGGGACTTTCGGCGGAGCTCCTATGGGGCCATGAAACGTGTGAGGGGTGATTCGACATGAATGACGGGGACGCATGCGGACTGTGCCACGGAAACCTTCGGCGGAACTCCTGTGGGGCCACGAAACGTGTGAGCGGTGGGCCGAAATGAATGGCGGGGACGCATGCGGACTGTGCGATTGTCACCTTCGGCGCAGCCCCTATGGGGCCACGAAGCGTGTGAGGGGTGGGCCGAAATGAATGGCGGGGACGCATGCGGACTGTCCCATTGGGACTTTCGGCAGCGCTCCTATGTGGCCACGCAACGTGTGAGGGGTGTGCCGACATGGGTGTGCGAGGCGCATGCGGGCACACCCACTGGGACCTTCGGTGGAGCTCCTTATGGGGCCACGAAACGTGTGGGGCGTCTGCCGAAGCGGGTGTGCGGGGCGCATGCGGGCACACTCATTGGGACCTTCGGCGGGGCTCCCTATGGGGCCACGAAGCGTGTGAGGGGTGTGCCGAAATTGGCGTGCGGGACGCATGCGGGCACACCCACTGGGACCTTTGGTGGAGCTCCGTATGGGGCCACGAAACGTGTGAGGGGTGTGCCGAAATGGGTGTGCGGGGCGCATGCGGGCACACCCACTGGGACCTTCGGTGGAGTTCCCTATGGGGCCACGAAGCGTGTGAGGGGTGTGCCGAAATTGGTGTGCGGAACGCATGCGGGCACACCCAATGGGACCTTTTCGGCGGAGCTCCCTATGGGGCCACGAAACGTGTGAAGGGTGTGCCGAATGGGTGTGCGGGACGCATGCGGGCACACCCACCGGGACCTTCGGCGGAGCTCCCTATGGGGCCACGAAACGTATGAGGGGTGTGCCGACATGGGTGTGCGGGACGCATGCGGGCACACCCACTGGGACCTTCGGCGGAGCTCCCTATGGAGCCACGAAGCGTGTGAGGGGTGTGCCGAAATGGGTGTGCGGACGCATGCGGGCACACCCAGTGAGACCTTCGGCGGAGCTCCCTATGGGACCACGAAGCGTGTGAGGGGTTTGCCGAAATAGGTGTGCGGGACGCATGCGGGCACACCTACAGGGACCTTCGGTAGAGCTCCCTATGGGGCCACGAAGCGTGTGAGGGGTGTGCCGAAATGGTTGTGCGGGACGCATGCGGTCACACCCACTGGGATCTTCAGCGGAGCTCCTTATGGGGCCACGAAGCGTGTGAGGGGTGTGCCGAAATGTGTGTGCGGGACGCATGCGGGCACACCCACTGGGACCTTCGGCGGAGCTCCCTATGGGGCCACGAAGCGTGTGAGGGGTGTGCCGAAATTGGTGTGCGGAACGCATGCGGGCACACCCACTGGGACCTTCGGCGGAGCTCCCTATGGGACCACGAGACGTGTGAGGGGTGTGCCGAAATCGGTGTGCGGGACGCGTGCGGGCACACCCACTGGGACCTTCGGTGGAGCTCCCTATTTTGGCCACGAAACGTGTGAGGGGTGTGCCGAAGTCGGTGTGCGGGACGCGTGCGGGCACACCCAGTGGGACCTTGTGCCGAAATGGGTGTGCGGGACGCATGCGGGCACACCCACATGGACCTTCGGCGGAGTTCCCTATGGGGCCACGAAACGTGTGAGGGGTGTGCCGAAATGAGTGATGATGGTGGTGATGATGATGATGATGATGACGATGATGATGGTGGGAGGAGGGAGGAGGAAGGATGGGGAGGAGGAGGAGAAGAGGAGAGGAGACGCGGGCCACCGTCTCTTCAAAACGAGGACCCACCACCACAGGATGGTTGGGAAATGAGCTCTCCTTCCCCAGTCCTGCGCACAAGCGTGCATGCGCATCGGGCGACCGCGGTGCCAACAGGAACCAGGGATAACAGAAAAATGAGCCGGTCGCCCGTCCAGGCGTCGAGGTCCCCCCTGCTGAAGCAGGCGATGATTTATTGCTTTGCCGGGGAGGGTCCGGAACAGGGTGCATGGCGCGAGAAGCCAATGCAGTTTTTTTGTTTTGTATACACATATTTTGCCTTAGCATCCGCTTCGTTTTATATAGTGCACATATACATGTATATATACACATCTGTATACCAGAACCATCGCGCGCTTCGCGCGCGCTCAAGTTCTAGCTAGGGTCGTGACCATCGTCATCATTAGCATCATCATCCCCGTCATCTGAATCGTCATGGTTATGGTCACCTTCGCCATCACCATCACAACAATCAGCATTAGCACCCGTATCGTCAGCATAGTGATCACCATCGCCATCGTCGTCGTCTTATTTTTCAGCATCATCATCTGCATCAGCAATATCTTGTTGGTCGTCATCGGCGTCGCCGTCGGCATAGTCGTCGTCATCATCATCAGCGCCATCGCCATCGTCATCCCCGGTCCACTGCAGCCGCTTACCCTTCTCCTCTTCCCCGTTTCTATTTTCCCATCATCTTATACTCATCATTTTCTTCGTCGGCGTCTCCCTGAAGAAAGGATCCCTTTTCCTTCACCTCCTCATCTTCTTTTTCTTCTTCCTCCTCCTCCTCCTCCTCCTCCTCCCTGTCTTCCCCGCTCTTCGGTGTGTCCCTCCTTGTGTTCCTTCACCTACTTAACCCCCTTCCTCCTCTCGAGCCCTATTCATCCTGCGCTCCCCATCCCTCCTCGTTCTCAGCATCCCTCCCCGAGCCAGAGAATGAGAAAACAGTATAATCTAACAAGAACAATGTCCCTCCTCCTCTTCCCCCTCCCCCCTCTGCGTCCTCCTGATATTCCTTGCCCTCCTCCTCCTTCTCCTCCTCCTCCTCCTCTTCCTCCTCCTCCTCCTCCTCCCATTCCTCCTCCTTTTTGTCCTCCTCCTCCTCCTCCTCCTCTTGCTCCTCCTCCTCCTCCTCCTCCTCCTTGTCCTCCTCCTTCTCCTCTCTTCTCTCAACGCACCCAGTACACGGGTGCCTATTGGAACGCGTGCCAGGAGCCTTTTTGGGAAACATTGTGGCAGTCTCTGGAGCCTCTCCGGGCCTTCCTTTGGAGTCCTTCGGGGTCTTTGTTGGTCAGTCTGAGAGTCCATTTCGGCCGTTCCGGGTCCCTCTTGGCTCGTCGTGGGGAGCTTAGCCCGTCTTGGGGCCCTCCTGGGGCCCTCTCCGACCATGTAGGAATCCTCTGGTTGCCCCCTCGGGCTTCCTGGGGGCTCTCTTGGGCCGTCTTGTAGCTCTTCTGTGCCGCTCGAAGCTCTCTTCAGCCCATCTTGGAACCCTCTTTGGGGCCTCTGGGGCCGTCTGGGGCCCATTTTGGTAACCTCTTGGGCCGTCGCGACCGCTGGTAGAACTGAAAAGCGAAGCTCCCAGAAATTATCCCGGCAAAGCAACCTAACAGCGATGTGTAGGAGCATATCTGGAAGCATTCCCCTTACGATTCAGATGAGAAACCTGTTGTAGAATTCTGCTGTTCTCGCAGTCGTAGTCGCATTCGCGATGGCAGTCGCAGTGGCAACGGCAGTCGCAGTCACAGCCTCAGCCTCAGCCTGCCTCAGCCTCAGCCTGCCTCAGCCTCAGCCTCAGCCTGCTTCAGCCTCAGCATCAGTCTGCCTTCAGCCTCGGCCTCAGCCTCAGCCTGCCTCAGCCTCAGCCTGCATCAGCCTCAGCCTCAGCCTCAGCCTGCCTCAGCATCAGCCTGCCTCAGCCTCATCCTCAGCCTGCCTCAGCCTCAGCCTCAGTCCTGCTTCAGCCTCAGCCTCAGTCTGCCGTCGGCCTCGGCCTCAGCCTCAGCCTGCCTCAGCCTCAGCCTGCATCAGCCTCAGCCTCAGCCTCAGCCTGCCTCAGCCTCAGCCTGCATCAGCCTCAGCCTGAGCCTGCCTCAGCCTCAGCCTCAGCCTGCTTCAGCCTCAGCCTCAGTCTGCCTGCAGCCTCGGCCTCAGCCTCAGCCTGCCTCAGCCTGAGCCTGCCTCAGCCTCAGCCTCAGCCTCAGCCTGCCTCAGCCTCAGCCTGCCTCAGCCTCAGCCTCAGCCTGCCTCTGCCTCAGCCTGCTTCAGCCTCAGCCTCAGTCTGCCTTCAGCCTCGGCCTCAGCCTCAGCCTGCCTCAGCCTCAGCCTGCATCAGCCTCAGCCTCAGCCTCAGCCTGCCTCAGCATCAGCCTGCCTCAGCCTCAGCCTCAGCCTGCCTCAGCCTCAGCCTCAGCCTGCTTCAGCCTCAGCATCAATCTGCCTTCAGCCTCGGCCTCAGCCTCCGCCTGCCTCAGCCTCAGCCTGCATGAGCCTCAGCCTCAGCCTCAGCCTGCCTCAGCATCAGCCTGCCTCAGCCTCAGCCTCAGCCTGCCTCAGCCTCAGCCTCAGCCTCAGCCTGCTTCAGCATCAGCCTCAGTCTGCCTTCAGCCTCGGCCTCAGCCTCAGCCTGCCTCAGCCTCAGCCTGCATCAGCCTCAGCCTCACCCTCAGCCTGCCTCAGCATCAGCCTGCCTCAGCCTCAGCCTCAGCCTGCCTCAGCCTCAGCCTCAGCCTGCCTCAGCCTCAGCCTCAGTCTGCCTCCAGCCTCGGCCTCAGCCTCAGCCTGCCTCAGCCTCAGCCTGCCTCAGCCTCAGCATCAGCCGCATGCCTGCCCAGCATCAGCCTGCCTCAGCCTCACCTCAGCCTGCCCTCAGCCTCAGCCAATCACCTGCTTCAGCCCTCAGCCTCATCTGCCTTCAGCCTCGTGCCGCAGCCGTCCGCCTGCCTCAGAGCCTCAGCCTCACCTGCTTCAGCCTCAGCCTCACCCTCAGCCTGCCCTCAGCATCAGCCTGCCTCAGCCTGAGCTCAGCTGCCTACACAGCTCAGCCTCATCCTTCTTTCTCCCTCAGCCTCCATCCTGCCTTTTCAGCCTCGGCCTCGCTCAGCAACACACACAGACATCAGCCTGCCTCAGCATTCAACATGTGGCCCGGGAATGGAGTTCTGGGAACTCGAAGAACACGAAGTGGCCTACAGTTGGCTCCGGGCATTCAAAATGTGGCCCGGGAATGGAGTTCTGGGAACTCGAAGAGCACGAAGTGGCCTACAGTGGGCTCCGGGCATTCAAAATGTGGCCCGGGAATGGAGTTCTGGGGACTCGAAGACCACGAAGTGGCCTACAGTTTGCTCCGGGCATTCAAAATGTGGCCCGGGAATGGAGTTCTGGGAAATCGAAGAGCACGAAGTGGCTTACAGGTCACCCCGCTCCCGGGCGATTCAGAATGTGAGCCGGAATGGAGTTCTGGACTCCAAGACCACGATGGTGTAACTGATTTTTTTTTTTTTTTTTTTTTTTTTTTGTTTTTTTTTTTTTTTTTTTTTTTTTTTTTTTTGTTTTTTATTTTTTTTATTTTTTTTTTTTTTTTTTTTTTTTTTTTTTTTTTTTTTTTTTTTTTTTGTTTTATTTTTTTTTTTTTTGTTTATTTTTTATTTTTTTTTTTTTTTTTTTTTTTTTTTTTTTTTTTTTATTGGCCAAATTTTTAAAAAACTCCCCGGCACCCTCCCCCGGATCGCGCCCAGACCACCCTGGGGCGTCATGATGCTCTCTTCTGACCCTACTAGAAACCTATCAGTCTTCGCTGTTAGGTAATATTCGTTTTTCTTTGCGACATGCTTTTTTTTTTGCCTTTGGAGGGCCTTCTCAGCGGCCTCTTGGACAGTCGTGGGGGGGTCATTTTGGGCCTTTTGTGGCCCATCTGGGACCCCATTTCGGCTGTCCCAAGCCCCTCTTGGCATGTCATGGGTAGCTGAGCCGTCTTGGGGCCCTCATGGAGCCCGCTCCGACCATGTAGGGATCCTCCAGTGGCTCTCTCGGGCCCCCTGGGGACTCTCTCGGGCTGTTTTGGAGGAGCCCACTTGGGGGCCTCGTGGACCGCGATTTGGGGAGCATTTGGGGCCGACGTGGTCGCCGATGGAACACAAGAAGCGAATATCATAGAAATGTGTATTATTTCCATGGGGAATGCTCGTTTCTTGCACCAGGGAGCCTTCTCAGCGGCCTCCTGGACCGTCTTCAGGGAGTCCTGGTAGGTTGTTTTTGGACCCTCTGGGAGCCCAGTTCGGCCGTTCCGGGTCACTCTTCGCCCGTCATGGAGACCTCAGCCCGTCTTGGGGCCCTCCTGGGGCCCTCTCCGACCACGTGGGAATCCTCCGGTTGCCCCCTCGGGGTTCCTGGGGGCTCTCTTGGGCCGTGTTGGCTCTCTTGTGCTGCTTGAAGCTCTCTCCGGGCCGTCTGGGGGCCTTCTTGGGGGCCTCTGGAGCTGTCTGGGGCTCATTTTGGGAGCCTCCGGGGCCGTCGCGGCCGCTGGTAGGATTGAAAAGCAAATATCCAATAATTATGCGTCTTTCCATAGGAAATGCTTGATTTTTGCCCTCGGAGAGCCTTCTCGGCGACCTCTTGGACCGTCTTGAGTGCCTTTGTGGCTGTCTAGGAGCAGCCTTGGGCTGTCTTCGAGCGCTCGTGGCCCGTCCGGAAGCCATCTCAGTGCGCTCTTCAGCCACCTTCCAGACAACCTGGGGCGCTTTTAGCGCCTCTTGGGCCAGCTGGGGAGCCTGGGGGGGTCTGGGGCCCCTTCTGAACGGAGCCCTCAAGGCCCCCCCGGCCCCCCATACGAACCAGAGGCAGCAGTTCTGGGCCCTCCCCCGGCCTACTCCGATATCTCTTTATTTATGTGTATATATATATATATATATATATATATTTACACTTATATATATATATATATATATGTGTGTGTGTGGGTTCTCGTTTGTTTTGTTAATCCAGAAACCGCATTAAAGTGATCATTGAGGCCCTCTGTGACAGAGGGGGTGTTTTTCGGAGGCCCTCTGTGACAGAGGGGGTGCGTTCGGAGGCCCTCTGTGACAGAGGGGGTGCGTTCGGAGGCTCTCTGCGACAGAGTTGCTCGTCATCCCGTTCCTCGTCATCCTGCTTCTTGATTTCGGATATGTCATGATACCACTGCGCTCATCATCTTTGCGTCTGTGATCCTCGTCGTGTTTTTCCATGCGTCCTTTTCACAATTTCCACCACATTATCCTCCGTTGCCGTTCTGGCCCGCCATCTACCTCGTCACTCTCCTTCGTCTGCATGTCCTTATTCTTTTCCGCTCTTTTTTCGCCTCCCCTCTGGTTCGATTTCCGCTCTTCGTCCACTTCGTTCATTCGTTTCCAACCCCCCTTCCTTTCAAGTTCTCCGCCGTCCAATCACGTCGCGTCGTCCGTCGCCGCTATGCTCAAACCATCCCGCGCCCGTGGGATCGCCCGCGAGCACCGGTGCAGCTGGGCCCGTCGCGGCCTAACGCGCGCCTGCGCCATCGTCTTGCAATGGGCGATGCAGGCGGATACACATGGGATGGCGCGGGAGGATGGTGGGATAGCCGCAGCAGCGGCTGGCGTGGCTGGGAGGACGGCCAGATTGGTCAGCGAGGGGTTGGAGAGACTGGCGACAAGACGGGCACGCGCCAACGGAGGACGCCAAATGGCGCGATGGCCCTGCCGCCGCAGCAGCGGCGGCGGTCTCGTCTCAACGGCCGTCTCGCTTCGCCGCGCTTAGCGTTGTGAGCCCCCGCGCCCCTGGTCTCGGCATGCCCGAATTCGATAATTTCGTGAGGGCTGCCCTCCGAAACTCACCAGAACCTGGGAACACAGTTTCAGGAGAGGGGTCGGGATCCCGAGCCGCGCCTGCGGCGCAGGAGCCCCGCGCCACCGCAGCGGCGGCGGCGCGCGGGCCCCAGGATTTTGAGAAGTTTGATGTTAATTATTTTTTGAGTTATGAAGAGAGGCTCGGCACTTCGTTTAAGCAACACAATCAAGCGTTGAAATGGTGGCGCCATCTGAATGAAGACCCAACTGCCCCGTTCGAGTCAGAAGCCAAGTGGTTTGACAATGCGGAGCCCACCATGGTCGCTGTTTGCGACCACGGTGCGAGGACGAGCTTTGGTTTCAAAAGCGACGAGGAAGTCCCTTGGCGGTGGCAAGAGATGGTGGCGACGCTCAGGGAGGAAGATATCAGGGAGGTCGTGGAGGGGCCCCGCAGCAGCGGGGCTCTGATCGGCTGTTCCCTCGAAGTCCGGCCAAACAGCTACGACCACATGCGTCAGAGTATTGTGCGCGCGCGACAGTTCGCGGGGCAGCGGGTGAAAGTGAAGCTGCCGACGTGGGATTTCGTGTTGCACCGCGACGACGGGACAGGCGTCCGTTTACACCCGCACTGGGGCGACAGGAAGGTCGAAGCTCTGCCCCTCGTCCCCCGCGCGGACACGGTGAGGCCACCAACCGCGGGTTTGGGCGGGAGCGACGGGTCAGGAACTTTTCGCTGGTACAAGGACCTCGGTGTGGAGCGTAAGGTCAAGTTCGACGCCGCCAGAGAGAAGGGGGGGCCGACGCCCTCTCAGGGGCCCCGCAGCAGCGGGGCCGCGGCGTCCAGCACCAGGCCCTCGGCGTCCGCAGCAGCGGGTGGCAAACAGTAGTTTTGGGACCGAATAACTCCCCAGACGATTTGGTTGCGGAGTAGATGGCTCCGCAGCAGCAGCGGGGCTCGAATGAAGGGCGCGTTGCATTTCTGCAGGGGCGCGCGCGTCGGCCGCCGAGATCGGGGGCGCTCGTGCAGGCGCCGTGGCGCGATCTTCGTTAAGAAGTCTTCCCTCTCCTCCCTGTCCCCCCATCCCGCCGCCCTCAACGTCGGCTCCTCGCCGCCCGTTCCTCGTCGCTCCACGCCTGTTCGTTCTCCTCCAATTTCCTCTCCCGCTTCCTCGTTCTCTCCTTCCCATTTTTCCCTCCATCCCATTGCATCCCTGGCGCCCCAGCGAAGTTCGCAGTTCGAAGTTTGAAGTTCGGAGTTCGAAGGTTGCAGTTTGAATTTCGAAGCTTCGCACTTCGAGGTTCGATCTTCGAACCTTCGTCATCTCGTCGTCGTAATCGTCGTCCTCGTTCGTCGTCGTCGTTCCTCGTCGGCGTCGATTGTCGTTGTCGTCGTCGCTCGTTGTCGTCGTCGCCGTCGTCGTCGTGGTCGGCGTCGTCGTCGTCGGTCGTTGTCGTCGCTAGTCGTCGTCGCTGGTCGCCGTCGTGGTCATCGTCCTCGTCGTCGTCGTCGTGGTCGTCGTCGCCCTCGTTGTCGCCGTCGTGGTCATCGTCGTCGTCGTTGTCGTGAAACGCCCCACGTAGGAGGAGCAGAGAAGGGAGTAAGGAGAAATGAGCGCGGTGGAGGGAGGAGGGAGGACTGAACAGGAAGAGGAGGGAGCAGATGGAGGTAGAAGGGATGAGGTAGTTCAGAAGTGGGAGCAGCAGACTGGCGCAACGGGAAAAGCCATGTGAGTGCAGGGAGGGATGGAAATGCGATAAAGTGAAGCCGCAGCCGTTGCAGGTCTGCCTCCCGCCGCGCCCGCCCGCCTCCGCGACTGGAGCCGCGCAGGGGCCTCTGCCGAAGTCTCCGCAGCAGCGGGGACTGCCAGAGGAGGCCCCTTCGCGGTTTTTGCGCCGCTATGGCGAGCATCGCGGGCAAGTACGACGTCGATGACTTCGAGTTCATCACGACGGAGGGCAGTGTTTGGCACTGGGCGACCATGGTGGTGCGGTTTCTCCAGTGGCGCAATCGCTGCCGCCATGCACGCGCCGTTGGAGTGAAGGGCCAGATGCTCGTCGACCAGGCGCGGCAGATGATGGGGGAGGCGCGCCGTGCCGAGGAGAAGGGCAAGATGATGCTTGAGATGTCGAAGAAGACGGTGAAGGACATCCCAGGCAATATTCGGTACTTTTGCCGCCAGCCGCACCAGGAGAGGTGAGCGGCGATCGGAGCTGGGCCGATAGAGGAGGATGAGGAGGAAGAGGAGGGGGGATGAGGAGAGGAGGAGGAGGGGGATGAGGAGTTGGAGGCAGCACGCGCACCCGCACTAAGAGCCGCCAGCCGCGCCCGTCTCCGAGCATGAAACCCGAGCTTGGCTGGAAGGGGGGAGGGCGGTAGCAGAAACAGCGCAGGACAGGGATGGGAGAGGTCACGCATCCGCCGCATTAGCGGCGGTGGTACGACAGTTCTCATGGCGGCGCGGCGGTCGCTGAGAAATGGAGCACGTGCGTGGGCCTGCGTGCGCTTAATTATGAGTGGCTCTCGTCCCCTCCCCTCCTCTTCCTCCATGAGATCTCTCTCCTGGTGCATATCCCCTGCCAGTGCTCGTCCTGCTCTTCTATTCGCCCCCCTCGTCCGTTCCTGCCACCAGCCACATGGGGCGTTCTCAATCAACACCCCATTGAGTGTCCCCAGGTGAAGGTTGCCCTTGTCATGAGGGCGGACTCGCAAGAGCCGAGTGGCTGAAGAACTAGTAGTTTGGGGTCCGAACAGCTCCCCAGACGATTTGGTTGTGGAGTAGGTGGCTCCGCAGCAGCGGGGCTCGAATGAAGGGCGCGTTGCATTTCTGCAGGGGCGCGCGCGTCGGCCGCCGAGGTCGGGGGCGCGCGCGCAGGCGCCGTGGCGCGATTTTCGTTTTGAAGTCTCCCCTCTCCTCCCTGTCCCCCCACCCCGCCGCCCTCGACGTCGGCTCCTCGCCGCCCGTTCCTCGTCGCTCCACGCCTGTTCGTTCTCCTCCAACTTCCTCTCCCGCTTCCTCGCTTTTCCTTCCCATTTTCCCTCCCTCCCAGTCCATCCCTGGCACCCCAGCGACGTTCGCAGTTAGAAGCTGGAAGTTCGGAGTTCGAAGATCGAAGTTTGAATTTCGAAGCTTCGCACTTCGAGGTTCGATCTTCGATCCTTCGCCATCTCGTCGTCGTAATCGTCGTCCTCGTTCGTCGTCGTCGTTCCTCGTCGGCGTCGGTTGTCGTCGTCGTCGTCGCTCGTTGTCGTCCTCGCCGTCGTCGTCGTGGTCGGCGTCGTCGTCGTCGATCGTCGTCGTCGCTAGACGTCGTCGCTGGTAGCCGTCGTGGTCATCGTCCTCGTCGTCGTCGTCGTGGTCGTCGTTGCCCTCGTTGTCGCCGTCGTGGTCATCGTTCTCGTCGGCGTCGTCGTCGTCGTCGTTGTCGTGAAACGCCCCACGTAGGAGCAGAGAAGGGAGCAAGGAGAAATGAGCGCGGTGGAGGGAGGAGGGAGGACTGAACAGGAAGAGGAGGGAGCAGGCAGAGGTAGAAGGGATGAGGTAGTTCACAAGTGGGAGCAGCAGAGTGGCGCAAGGGGAAAAGTCATTTGAGCGCAGGGAGGGATGGCATTGCGATAAAGTGAATCCGCAGCCGTTGCAGGTCTGCCCCCCGCCGCGCCCGCCCGCCTCCGCGACGGGGGCGGCCCGGGGCGTGGAGCAGCCTGGCGCGACTGGAGCCGCGCAGGAACCTCTGCCGAAGTCTCCGCAGCAGCGGGGGCTGCCAGAGGAGGCCCCTGATGCAGTTCCGCATGGAATGGCAGATCCAGCACCGGCCTCCGCAGCAGCGGGGGGGGAGGTTGCAACGAAACTTCGGTCATTGTTTTCGTCGATGTCTGGTGCCCAGGAAAGCGTTTCGCAGAGCCTGCTGGTTGCTCAGGAAATTATGGAGAATGGCCGGATCGAAGAGGCGCGGAAGTTAACGGCCGCCGCCAACCGCCTTGTAGTCATAACGGCTAAGGAGGCGGCTTCCGCAGCAGCGGGGGCATCCGTGGAGCCAGGCGCCGCCGCAGTGGTAATCGAGCCTGGACAGGGTGGCTCCGATGACCCGAGACCGAGATCTCCCTGCACGACTAATTGGCAACATCGGCAGGCTCTGATCGCAGCACGCAAACTGCGTGAAAGCTCCTCCGCAGCAGCGGGGGCCCGCGTGATCAAGACTCTCGCCTTGACCTCGAAGGCTCGGTCGCCAGCGCTTCCTGTCCAAGAGGGCTTCCCAGAGGAAGGCCGCCCGCGCTTCCCATCGGAAGGGCGCGGCCCGAGCCATTCCAAGCCTCTTGTGCCCCTGCTGTACGACGACGAAGACCAGGTGCAGGAGGGGCAGACAGAGGCGCGCGTGAATCTGGCTTTTGCTTCCCTCGTCCTGCGCGCGGGCGCCTCCCTGTCGGATTGGGTCGCAGCTGTCGGGGACAGGCGCGAAGGGGTCGTCTTAGTCTCCTTCGAGCCTGGTGCACGCATCAATCGCGATCGGCGGAAGCAACATCTCGACGATCTCATCCGCCAAAGTGGCTTCCACGGGGAGGTCGCGCGCGAGTGCGTTGGGGCTCTCCTCTGGGTTCCCGAGCGCGTCGAGCAGTGCGAGGTGCTTCGCTGGCACTGCCGCGGGAAGTTCCTGGTTCAGGCCTGGTCGGTGACCCTGGCAGCGGTGGCTCACAATCCGAAAGCAAAGGAAGGCAAACTCTCCATAGCAGTGGGGGGCGTGTTCTTCCGACACCAGACGAGCCTCGCGGGACACCCGTGGCCCGAAAACTTCCGCAACGGGCTGCGGAACCTGGCGTTGTGGAACCGAGTGCGTATTCTCGCTGGGATCTTTGACGCAGGCAGGGAGGATCTTTCGGAGCTGCTCAGAAGTTGCGGCGCGTCTGGTACAGGCGTACTCGGCTTGGCTTTGTGGTGTCCGACAACAGGTTGCCACGTGACGCACCCGCACTACATCGTGATTCTTGGCCCCGCTCAGGTTCGCGAGTGCCCTGCGGGCGGGCAGCCTGATCTGCCGCACTGGTTGAATCAGGTTTCCCAGCCTCCGCAGCAGCGGAGGCTCCTCACCAGCCTGCAGTACCGCCAGTTGGATTGGGCGGCGCGTCCGACCTGGGTCAGGCTCACGGACGCGGAGCGCAAGGAGCAGGATACATATGAATGGCCGCACTTGCACAGGGTGATCCACAAGGCCCAGGATGCGAACCGCCTCACGGAACATTGCCACACATTGTTCGTTTTTATAGAAGCCAAGAACAGGAAGTCTGGCAAAGGCGCCGCGGCCAGGAAGAAGGATCGGAAGCGGGAAGCCAAGTGGGAAAAACAGCGGGGAGAGTGGGCGGAGACAGAACCCGAAGCAACAGCCTCAGCAGCAGCGGAGGCGCACGGAGGCCAGGAGGAGGCGGAGACAGAATCTGAAGCAGCAGCCTCCGCAGCAGCGGGGGCGCACGGAGCCCAGGAGGAGCTTGAGGGCGACGGGCGCGACGCCGTCGACCTCTGCAGCCCCACGCCGCCCCAGGACGAACAGAGCAACCCTGACAGAGGTGAGAGGGAGGAGAAGAAGGAGAAGGAGAAGATGAAGAAAAACAAGAAGAATAACAAGAAGAAAGATATCAGGAGCAGAACCCCAAAGAGGAAGAAGCCCTCGCAGCAGCGGGGGGGCAGCCGTTCCACACGCAGAAAGCGGGAGCAGAGGAGCAAAGCCCGAATGAGGAGAGTGCCCTCGCAGCAGCGGGGGCGCAGCCGCTCCAGACGCAGAGGGCAGGAGCAGAGGGGGCGCAGCCGCTCCAGACGCAGTGGGCAGGTGGAGGGCGGCGACCGCAGGGCGGCGTGGGCAGGGCGGTTCCTGCCCGCGCCGCCCGCGCACCCCCCCCACACAGGTCAGGTGATGCTGAGGCCGAGGGCATGGCGCCCGCTCCTCCCAGGCCAGATATGCCGTCCGCCAGGCATGCCGCCAATGATGCCACCACCACCGCCATCTCCCCCGCGTGGAGGAGGACGCCGCGGGGCCCCCCCGCTGGAGGAGACACCGCACCCTACGCCGCCGCGGCTCGTCCCGAGCCAGCCGCCGCACCCTCCGCCGAAGCGGCTCCTGCCAAGAGAGTCGCAGACGCCCCGCCCTCTGGCAGCGCCGCTCGTCCCGAGGCCGCCGCCGCAGCCTCCCCCGCCGCAGCTCCTCTCCAGGGAGTCGCCGCTTCCTGCGGACACGTTCGCGTTCAACAGTGACGCGTTCGAGGCATTGTCGCGGCGCCGCAGCCCTTCAAGCGACTCCAGCCGACGGCGCGCGGCTGCGGAGACCTCCGCAGCGGCGGGGGTGGTCTCCGCAGGGGTGATCTCCGCAGCAGCGGGGGCTAGCATAATTAAGAGATCTGAGGCCCGGGCTCGGCGCGCGCGCGAGGAGGCAGGCGCTCGCATTGAGCGGCTGAAGAAATCGTGGTCGTTGTCGCCGTGCTCGTCGTCGTCGTTTGCTTTTTGCTGGGGGGGAAAGGAGGGCGAGCAAGAGGAGGAGGAGGAGGAGGGGTCCTGCAGGGGCCAGGACCGACACCGGGACCGGGACCGGGACCAGGGGGAGAGCGGGACCGGGACCGGGAGCGGGACAGGGACGGGGAGCCCTGGACGAGCAGCAGAACCGACCGCGGGACCGGGGCCGGGGCCGGGACCGGGAACGGGGGTGTGACTGTGTTGGTTGAATTATGGGTTCGTGTTCCCTCTTGTGGTCACCGGTCCGGTTTCACGTGGCGGTTCGGCTGCACGCTCTGGGGCCTTTGTTTTTTTGGTTTCTTTCTTTTCTTTTTTTTTTTTTTTTTTTTTTTTTTTTCTTCTCTTTTTCCCTTTTTTTTGTTTCTTTTTATTTTCCATTTTCTTCCCGCCCTGGTCGCTCCATGTGTCAGCTCTTTGTCCCGCCCCCGATCTCTGCCGTGCCGTTTGGGTTCGAGATCGCCAGCCATGACGGTTAGGAAGCCCGACGCAAGGATCGGGCGATGCCGCGTCGGCGAGAAGAGGAATAGGAAACCCGACACAAGGACGGGGCGATGCCGCGTCGGCGAGAAGAGGGGTTTTCGGAAACCGGACCACAGACCTCATTCGAGCAAGCGCGCTGGGGCGGCGGCTCGACCCACGGCAGCGTCGGCGAAGGCGGCCGCGCGGCCGCTAGCTCGGCGCAAGGCGAGCTCCAAGAAACAAGCCCTCGCAGTAGCGGGGGCTGCTGTAGCCCTCGCAGCAGCGGGGGCTGCTGTCTCGGAGCGTGGTGGGTTGTGGGATGAGAAGACTGCTCGGAGGACAGGCGTGGAAGATGACGATGGGTTCGATCAGGCACTTTGGTGCCGCGACCATTGGGGCAACTGGTACAAACTAGGGTCCAAGATGCCGCCAGTCGGCAGCTCCTGGCAAGAAGGCGCCGACCCCCTTCGCATGTAATTACGGGGCGGATGAACGCGACAGTGCCCCCACATGGTTGATTGTACGGTCCTCAGGATGACCGCGACATCCCGAGCGCACAAGGGGAACGCCCCTCCGCAGCAGCGGAGGGATGTCGCGAGAATTTCGCCGAGGGGGGGTGACCTTGGCGGAGGGGCGCACTCGCGCGCGCGCGGGGGAGCGCGGTTTCGCGCGTCGCGTGCGGCATCGCATGCGGTGTGGGGGGAAAACACGACATCTGTGCTGTCACCTGTGTCTTGCTCTCTCCTTTGCTTCGCTTCCCCTTGCACTCCCTCCTGCAACCCCCCGCCCGTCATTATGTCTTTGTAGTGATCATCGCTTCCATACACGCAACTCTCACAGCGCCCCTTTCTCTCACAGATGGGTTCGGGGTGGGCAACCTTTCTCTCACACAGGGGGGGGCCGATGTATCAATGCTTCTCCTGTTCAGGCGGATGTGCGCGTATCGAAAAACTGAGATGGCCGCGTCGACCCGCCGTTCGTCGCCTCTCTCTCTATCTCTCTCTCTCTCTCTCTCTCTCTCTCTCTCTCTCTCTCTCTCTCTCTCATTGTCTCTCTCTCTCTCTCTCTCTCTCTCTCTCTGTCTCTCTCCCTCCATCTGCCTTTCCTCTCCTTCTCCTTTTGCTCAAGCGCGGGCAGGCCGCGGATCCGTGAGGCCCCTCCTTCTGTCCGCGCGCGCGACGGGCGCTCGTGCTTCAAGCGGGGCCCCGCAGCAGCGGGGGCAACCGTCGCGGAGCATCTGTTTGGGAAGCTGCCCCCGCAGCAGCGGGGGCGCCTGGATAGATGTCCGAGGACATCAAGTCAGGCCCCCTGAATGATGCCGCCACGTTGCGCAGCCGCTATGCCTTGAAGGACTCCGAGGGCCAGCGGCTGAAGGCCAAAAATTCCTTGGAGGATATCTGCGTCCACCCGCAGAACAGAGGTGGGACGTGCCCCTCCGCTGCCAGAGTGGTTAATCTCCTGTGTGGCATTCTGAAAGACAGGTTCCTCTTGAACGAGGCGCAGCACGAAGCAGCGGTTGTTCAGGAACTCCCTGCGGGGAAGAAGGCCGATTACGAGCGCCTCCATGGCAAGCCGTACACGGCGCACGCGGACCACAACAAGCAGAAAACGGAGTCCGTGGAGGCTCTACGCCCGGCGTACACAAGCTTGTCAACGTTCAACTACGGGGCGCTGAGCCACTGCGCGCTAACCCTTGGTCTGCTGAGCCTCAAGCACGGCGCAGTGTGGGCCATTCCCGAAGAACACAAAGGATGTGTTTTGGAGGAGTTCCAGACAGGTCCAGGTGGCTCCTGGGATATCCCAAAAATGCGTCGCGCACCGAAGTTCACAGAACTCATGGACGTGCTCGATAACGGTTTGCTTTGCGAGGTGCTCTCGTGGGAAATTCACTTCGATGCCGACTTCGCGCAAGGCCCCGCGATCATTTCCGCGGCCCTGAACGACCCGCAGGGAAAAGGTGTGACCTCTCACGAAATCGAGGTCCTGACGTCCGTCGCTGATTTCGTCGCCACCGCAGCAGCGGCGGGCAAGAAAGCATCGTGCGGATCTGAGACAGGACACCCCGTGAATATCTCGTACGAAACTGTTCTCAAGGCTTGCGCGCAACGACATCCCGAGTACGCCAAGGCCAAATGGTTCGAGGACATGTTTACTTTCGTCATCAACGTGGGGGCCGCATCAGGGCAGTTCATACCGCAAATTTTAGATTATGATCGACGTTGGGTGGATCGCAAAATACGTTCCCTGGCACCAGCCACCTGGAGCGTTCTCAACCAACTCCCCATAGATTGTCCCCATGTGAAGGTAGCCCTTGTCATGAGGGCGTACTCGCAAGAGCCGAGGTGCGGACAATGCCCCGCGCCGGAAACGGCTTGGGGACACAGCGAGGGCAACAGTCGGATACAGGAGCTCAATTCTTTGTGCCCCCGCAGCAGCGGAGGCCCACGGGGAGGAGAAGAGCGCGATTTTGACCGCGGGGGCGGTTCTGACTGCGACGGACACCTTCTACCAGGCGTACGTAAGGGTGAAGGCTAACAAACCTCGTCTGGAGGCAGTTGTGGAGGCCGTGTGCGAGACAGTGCGTCCGCACTATGCTGAAGTACGCGAGGCCTGGCAGAAAATGGAAAAGAACGCACAGAACGAGTTCCCGCTCCCTCCTGCGCCGTGGACCGACAAGTTGCCCGCGGCCCCCGGGGCACCCGCTGGCCCTCGCAGCAGCGGAGGTTGCGAGGGCTCTCGCCCGCAGCCAGTATTGATAGAGTTCAACGAAGAAGACAAGCCTCTGAACAGGCAGATGTCTGAAGTGTCCAAGCCCGTGAACAGCCTGATGGTGGTCCCAGTGAAATCGTGGCACGCTTCGGCTCCGTCTGGCAATCTCGACGCAGACAGGTGGCACCAAGCAAGCATCGCGGAAGTCATGACTGGCTTCCATCGTCACGCGGACACTTGCGCCCAACCCGTCCAGATGCAATATGACGTTCAAGCCAAGAGTGTCATGTGGTGGCTACTGGGGACATCGCCGAGGGGAAACTGATGCTCTTCCCTTGCTGCCCCACCGCGAAGATTTTCCCGAAAGTCTCGAGCAATCCGCGGGCAGTGGAGGTGCTAGTCGGTGAGAAACGTCCGACTCCTGTCGAGAAAATGGAAACATATTGGGCACAACCTGATTTCAAATTACCAGAGCTGGAGCTCAAGCCCGCGCCGCAGGAAGCGGCCTCCGCAGCAGCGGGGACTGCGCAGGGCGAGGCGCCCGTGGGTCCGCAGCTCGACGAGGCGGCCTCCGCAGCAGCGGCGCCTGCACAGGGCGAGGCCGAACAGGAAGAGAATCCGTGCCAGTTTAAGTTCGGAGGTGCCGAGTCCTTGCACTTCTTTTGGGGAGTTGAGAGGATGACACCAGGAGAACTTGCCCGAGCCCAGCTAGTGCAGGGACAGGAGCACTGGAAGTTCAACGTTGCACTTCAACCGCACGAGTTCCAGACAATGACAAAGTGCCAACCAGGCGCCCCCCTCCGCGTCTGCAGCGTGCTTGTCCCGTGCATGCACAACACGGTGCCGCTGGTGCGCGGAGATCGGCTGATGCTGCAGATCACAAAGGAGAAGATGGCCACCGACACCCACAAGGAGAAGCAGGCATGGCAAAAGGAGCAGAAAGAGCAGGAGAAGAAACGGAAGAAGGACGCCGAGGAGGGACGGAAAACCCCCAAGAGCGGCAAGATGACAATCCCTGGCCAGGGGGCCCACTTCGTGTGATCCCGCCGCAGCAGCGGAGGGTGCGCGAAACGGAGCGGCAGCTGACAGCGGCCGATGATCCACCCGTCGCAGCCCGCAGCCGTCAGCTGGAGGGGAGGAGGAAAAGGGCGGGGAGAGGAGGTCGAAGAGGGAGGGGGGAGGGGGGCAGCAGAAACAGCACCAGACAGGGATGGGAGAGGTCACGCATCAGCCGCAGTAGCGTCGGTGGTACGTCAATTTTCATGGCGGCGCGGCGGCCGCTGAGAAATGGAGCAAGTGCGAGGGCCTGCAAATGCGGAAAATGTGAGTGCCTCTCGTCTCCTCCCCTCCTCTTCCTCCATGAGATCTCTCTCCTGGTGCATATCCCCTGCCAGGTCTCGTCCTGCTCCTATCCCTCTATGTTCGTCCTGCCCTCCCCTCGCGCCTCGCCTCCGTCTCCGTCCCCCCTCGTCCGTTCCCGCCTCCCTCCCGTGTCCTGTTTTCCTCTCTCCGTGCTCATCGTCCTGCTCATCGTCCTGCCGTCCTGTTCGCGGGGCGCTCTGTGGGACAGGGGGGCGGTCGAAGCACGCAAGGCCGAACCCCTCTGTGACAGAGGGGCTCCGCGCTTTTCCGCCCGAGCCCCTCTGTGACAGAGGGGCTCCGCGCTTTTCCGCCCGAGCCCCTCTGTGACAGAGGGGCTCCGCGCCCACCCCCCCTCTGTGACAGAGGGGCTCGGGCGGAAAAGCGCGGAGCCCCTCTGTCACAGAGGGGCTCGGGCGGAAAAGCGCGGAGCCCCTCTGTCACAGAGGGGGTGGGGTCGTGCTTTTTCCGCGCGCCCTCCTCTGTGAAACAGGGGTGGTCGTTCGATCAGGACGCCCCCCCCCCCCTGTGGGACAGAGGGTCGGTCAGAGCACACAAGGCCCCCCCTCGAGGGGCAGAGGAGCGGTCAAGGGACAGGGAAGGCAGCTGTGCTCGTTCGGAGAGAAGGAGGGGGATGGGTTGGATGAGATGGAAAGAAGCTCGTGGAGGGAGCATGATGCGGATGAGGAGTAGGAGGATCTGTTCGAGACGAGGAGTCCGCCTTCCATAGCCGTTTTCAGGCGGTTCACTTTTGAGGGGGGGCGACGCCTAGGACGCGCGCGCCTTCGCAGCAGCGGGGGCTTGCGCACGGCGGCGTGAAACGCAAGGCAGAGGACGCGTGGCGGGAGGTCGCTGCCGGGAAAGCAGCGCGCCAAGATGGCGCGAGCATGGGGGTGCTCTGCGTGACGGGCGGGCTGTGCCGAAATCACGAGGGAGCAGCGGGATTTGCTCTGGCATGCGAGGAGCGCTGTGTTGTCTTGGGCGGCGAGATGAGCATAGAAGCCTTCGTGCCCGTCGGAAAGCACCGCCTGTGGATGCTCAAAGTGGTCGGTGGCCACAGTGCCGTGAAGGGCGCCTTGAGCGAAACAAACTTGTTAGAACAATTGTATGAGAAGCTTCGCGCTGGAGAAGGATACAACGTGGATGAAGCGGCGACTTCTGTGAAAGAGGCCCCCGCAGCAGCGGGGGTTGCAGCAGGGTCTCCCGCAGCAGCGGGAGAAAAAGGTCGGGATCCCATGGCGGATCTCCTTGGCACCGTCAAGGCCGCGTCGAAAGCGAAGAAAACCCCTGAGAAACAGAAGGGGTTTCCTCGAGGCACGCTCTGCAGAGTAACCATGCCGATGTCTCCTAAGCCAGACGAGGCCGACACGAAGGAGGTTTGTGTGTATGAGAACAGATATGGGCAACTACTCCTTCAGAGTCAGGACCTGCCTTGGCTTCTGCATTACCTGTACGAGGAGAGCCAGGGCAAAAGCGTCCCCGAACCCAACGACGACGACGAGGACGACGCTTTGGACGAGAAGCGCCCGTGGACCACCAGGTGGTGCCCGTCTGGGATGTGGACACTGGAGGTCAAAGGAGGGCCAATGGCAGGCCGAACTTGGGCCTCCAGGATTCAGGATCTGAACGAGGAGAAATGGTCCACAGGCGTGGCGTTGACGGAAGTGACGACGCCCTTGAAACAGTCCACCCGTGCGCAGCAGAAGCAGGTTCTTCTAGCGTTCTTGGAGGACGTGGTCCAGAAAGCCATCAAACAGGACACAAAGCAGCGATGCCCTCGTTATCCGCTCGCTGGCGCGCGCCGCAGCAGCGGCGCGCTGACCGCTACAACGGCTTTTTTTTTTTTTTTTTTTTTTTTGCAAACAGACTCGGTGTATGCACCGCGCCAGCGGCGCGCTGACCGCTGAGGTGGATGCCTGCGGGTTCCTGTCGACTGGACAGGGGTTAGGGCGCGCGCGGGGGATCGCGAGCCTGCGGCTCTCCAGCGCTCGCGCGCTAGAGGACAAAAGGAACTCGCGGAATCTGGCGAGGACGGGGCGGAGGGGTTGGGACCAGTAGGATGGGGGGGGGAGGAGGAGGAGGAGGAGGAGGAGGAGAAGGAGGAGCAACAGCAGCAGCAACAGCACACTAGCAGCACCGACAGGAGGATCATTGCGAGGATGCGGCCGTTTGCTTGCCCTGCGGCGCTGGGCTCGAGACAAGAGGGCGGCCGCGTGTGCGCGCGCATGGCTTCGGCATCATGGCCGCCGCAGCCGCTCCGCCCCCAGACCCAGGCGACGCTCGCCCTGCAAACGCGCCTCTGCGGGCCGGGCACGACCGCGAGGTCAACGAATGTGGAGTTTTTATAGCAACAATACAAGACTAAAGACCCCGACAGAGTGCTCATGAACCCACGGAAACTACAGAGACCAATATTCGGATTCGGGCACTTACGTTATGCGCCGCAGCAGCGGCGCGGCTTGCCATTATGAATATGGCCAACGCACATGGAAGAATATTCATTTATGCTCGCAGTGGCCGTGGAAAAGCGACCACAAGAAGTGGTTAGGTTTTGGAGTCCGATGAGAAGTAGGAGGATTTGTTCGAGACGAGGAGTCCGCTTTCCATAGCCGTTTTCAGGCGGATCACCAGTGAGGGGAGTTGACACCTAGAACGCGGGCGCCTTCGCAGCAGCGAGGGCTTGCGCGCGGCGGCATGGAACGCACGGCATCGGAAACATGGCGGGATGTCGTTATCGGGAAAGCAGCGCGCCAAGATGACGCGAGCATGGGGGTGCTCTGCGCGACGGGCGGACTGTGCCGAAGTCACGAGGGAGCATCGGGATTTGCTCTGGAATTTGAGGAGCGCTATGTTCCCTTTGGCGGCGAGGAAAGCCTAGGAGCCTTCGTGCCCGTCGGAAAGCACCGCCTGTGCATGCTCAAGGTGGTCCGTGGTCTCAGTGCCGTGAAGGGCGCCTTGAACGAAACGACAATGTTAGAGCAAGTGCTTGGGAAGCTTCGCGTCGGAGAAGGAGACAACGTGGATGAAGCGTCGACTCCTGTGAAAAACGCTTCCGCAGCAGCGGGGGTTGCAGCAGGATCTCCCGCAGCAGCGGGAGAAAAAGGTTGGGATCCCATGGCGGATCTCCTCGGAACCGTGAAGGGCGCATCGAAAGCGAAGAAGGTGGCGGCGCGTCGCCAACCGGAGAAAACCCCTGAGAAACAGAAAATATTGTCTCGAGGCACGCTCTGCCTCTCGCTCCGTGCGGTCGTCTTGGGCGGCGTCGGGCCTCCGCTGACTGATTACATGATGCATATATGTATATATTGTGTATGTATGGTGTGTCGACGTATACGTATGTACATACGTATATGTGTGTATTTATATATATATATATGTATATATAACACGGTCGCAGGGGCGTGGCCCGCGGCCCAGGGCGGGGCCCGAGACTCTGGGACAGGACATAGGGCCTCATCATCGTAGGATGCTCATCATTCTCATCGTCGCCATGATGGGGGGGGAGGAGGGGACAGCTACCAGCTGCGCGCTGGCGCCACCGCCGCTCCCCCGCGCCCGCTGGCGCATCCGCAGTGCGGCTGCGGGAGGGGCTGCGCCTCAATTCCTGCAGAGGCGGCCTGCAGGGACGTTGCACTTTTGGCGTCTAGTACAAACGCCCGAGCGGCCCGCTTTTTTGGGGGGGGGCTCTTGCTTCACGGTGGAAGAGGAGACTATCGTCATCCCCCGTGCCGCGTTCGCCTTCCCTCGACGACGATGTCGACGACTTCCTACATTCTGGCCTTGTTTTCTGGGGAGTGTTCTCGGAGTCGTTCGGGGCGTTCGTTCGTGTGCGCATGCTTCTGAGTTTTCGGCGCGTCGTTCGGGCCGCTCGCCCTGGTGTGAGTCGTTCGGGCCCCTCCTCACCAGCCCATCTCACAGCAGCAACCCTCGCGAAGCATGCCGACGGTCGTGTTTTTTCAGGCGTGTGTCCGCTGGTCCCCGCATATCTCCCTTGTTCCTCGTTCCTCCCGCCCCCTTGTACATCCTCCTTGTGGGGGGGTGCGGCCGTTTGCTTGCCCTGCAGCGCTGGGCTCGAGACCAGAGGGCGGCCGCGCGTGCGCGCGCATGGCTTCGGCACCATGGCAGCCGCAGCCGCTCCGCCTCCAGACCCAGGAGACGCTCGCCCTGCAAACGCGCCTCTGCGAGTCGGGCACGACCGCGAGGCCAACGAATTGGTGGAGTTTTGGTACCAAGAAGACAAAAAGAAAGACCCCGACAGAGTGCTCATGAACCCACGGAAACTAAAGGGGACAATATTCGGATTCGGGTACGTTACGCGCCGCAGCAGCGGCGCGGCTTGCCATTGTGACTCTGGCAGACGCATATGTAAGAAGATTCATTTCTGCTCGCAGTGGCCGTGTCCCAGCGACCATCGTCTGGCGGACGGTTCCGTGGACTGCAATAAGTGGCCAGACTTGCAAGCGCCCTGGCATTTAGTGCAATGCGCGGGCGGGTGGCCCGCAGGAGCGGGAGCCCCCGCAGCAGCGGAGGCGCCGGCCGAGGCGTGCGAGGCCCCTGCTGAAGCGGCAGCGGAGCCGTCGGTGGGCCCTGCTGAAGGCCCCGCAGCAGCGGGGCCGTCAGCGGAGGCGTGCGTGGCCCCTGCTGAAGTGGCAGCGGAGCCGTATGGGGGCTCTTCTGACGGCCCCGCAGCAGCGGGTGCGTCAGCGGAAGCGTGCGTGCCTCCTCCTGAAGTGGCGGCGGCGCCGTGCGCGTGCCCTTCTGCAGAGCCCGCCACAGCGGAGGCGTCCGTAGGTCCTGCTGGCGCGATGGCGCCGAGCAATCGCCGAGGCATCTCAGCAGTGGAGTCTGCTTTAAGGACTCCGCCTGCAACGCAGCCCTCTCAGGCAACACAAGGAGGTGCCCCTGTCGCTTTTCCCCCCAACCGCCCCGCTTGGGTTCGCGACCTCGCGGCACCCGTGCCTTTTTTTTCCTTTTTTTTTTTTTTTTTTTTTCTTTTTTTTTTTCGTTTTTTTTTTTTCTGCTTTTTTTTTTTCTTTTTTTTTTTTTTTTTTTTTTTCTTTTTTTTTTTTTATATTTTTTTTTTTTTTTTTTTTTTTTTTTTTTTTTTTTTTATTTTTTCTTTTTTCTTTTCTTTTTTTTTCCTCTTTTATTTTTTGTTTTTTTTTTTTTTATTTTTTTTGTTTTTTTTTTTTTCCACTTTTTTTTTTTCTTTTTTTTTTTGTTTCTTCCAGGGGCGGAAGTTGCTGCAGTGACCGCCAGTGAACAGACAGCCGCGACAGCAGGCGCTGCGGTTGCCCCTGCAGGCGCCCCCGCAGCAGCGGGGGCGCCTGCAGGGGCACTTTCAGAACAAGGCCAGAGGTGCTTCGAGAAATTGATGAAGCTGTCGCGCAGTATTCGCGGAAGGCCGGGGGGAGGCCGAGTGTGGATAGGATATTCTGCTTTCGTAATCTTTGCGCTGTTGCGGAAGGTGCGCGTCTACGTGTGGGAAGGACGCAACAGAGTCGACCTTTGCAAAGCTGTCTTGCCGCCGTGGAAACTAGAGGAGTTAACCCGCGAGCCTGCGGTGGACGCGATCGCGTGTTGCGCCGTCCTCCGAGACTCGGGGCCACCGGACTGGGCCCCCGTGTTGGAGGAGTATCCTTTGTTTCGATGCAATCATTTTATCGCAGGCGTCTCCACCGACTTTGTGGATTTCACGGGAGATGCTTCGACGGTGGACGGTTTCTATTCGGCTCTCGGTGTGTTCGTCGTGTCCACAGTCGCAGACGGGGACTGCGGTTTGGATTGCATGTTGCAGATGACCCAGGAGGTTTCCGCGCGAGAGTCTCGCAGGGAGCTCCGCCAGGACAGCTGCTCTCTCCGACCACCCTGATCCTTCGCTTCCATCTCTGCTGCCCCCACATGCTCTTCCCCTCCTTGTCTCCCCATTTTGCCTTCATGCCTCTCCCATCCCGCCCTTCTCTCCCCTCGTGCCCTCCCCACCGAGTCTCCTTGCCCCTCCTCCATGCCCGCCCGCCAGGACATCGCGGACTACATCGTGCAAAGGGTGCGTCTGGCGTGGTTCCTCGACGCGATGGTCCTGGCGCAAGAAGTCACGCAGGATGACGTCCAGGAGCTTCGTCGCCTGCAGGGCGCCTTAGACGACGAAGAACTTGTCCCGCAGCCTGGCCACGCCGCCCCTCCGAGAGCACAGGGCGTTGCCGCCGCAGCAGCGGCGGCGCCACCTGAGGACTTGGCCGTGGTGGAAGTCGACGCCGAGGCTGTCTGTCAGGAGCTCGTGCAAGCCATCCAATGGTGGACGGGACTGACAGACGCTGCGTGCGCCCTGGACGTAGCTCGGGAGTTGATGCCCGCAGAGCGGGAGGAGCAGCTCATGAGGTACAGGAACCGCGGCTGCGAGCGCAAAGCCCCCGCCCAGAACAAGAAGCGCGTGGTGGTCCCGTCGCTCCTGTGCTCGAGGATGGAGATAGCGTGTGCCTTCGACGAGCACATGCGCTCTTTAGGCTGGACGCCTGGAGACCGCTTTCCGTATGGAGGGGCGCGTTCATTCATGGATGCGTGGGACTGGGGTTCCATGTCCCGTCTCCCTCTCAGGAAGCGCACGCACGTTGTGCGGCGCTGGCACAAGGCTTTTCTGTCGTCGAAATACGCCTCCGCAGTAGCGGAGGCTGTTCGGCAGCCGCGGGGACGCGAGAAGCAGCACGGGCAGGGGCGCCTCCTGAAGTGGAAAGGGCGGAAAAGGATACCACAACAGGGACAGGGCCCAGCTCGAAAATGCCCTTGGTTGCGGCAAGCTCTGTTTGAACGGTGGAGTTCCATTCGGCACAGTGTGGATTGGAAGATGATCAAAAGTGGACTGCGAAGTACCCAAAGAGAGCCAGCGAAGATAGCAAGGTTCACGCAAAGCATGCTCCAGACCAAAGCGTTGGAGCTCATGAGCGAGTACGTCACGCAGCAGCGGCGGATCGGGCAGCGACCCGCCGCCGTGGAGTTGAGGTCGCGCTGGTGGGCCTCCTGGCGCAAGGAATACGGCCTCAGCACGCGGTACCCGAACAGGAAGTACAAGGGCCCGCTGCCCGTCTTGGAAGAGCGCCTCGAGCGAGGCTGGCTGAACGTGTTTAGGGCGTGCGCCGCGTGCGTGCTACTCAACGAGCAGGATCCCGAGATGGAGAACTTCGACCAGTCGCCTTTCCACCACAATGAAACAGGATCAGCTGGCGTGAGGACCCTCGCAGTAGCGGGGGTCGAAGTGCCACTGGTGGAGTGCCACGGCGCGGTGCGGGAGCGGTGGACGGCCACTTTCATGACAATGAGCGACAAGGATCGACTGCGGAGAGAAGGCCCCCCACCGATGGAGTGCATGTTCAAGGCGGAGGGGGGAGGAGAGAAGTTGAGGCCGCGCCTGCTCGAACACCTTCGGCGCCGAGGGTTCGGCAGATGGGTGTCGGCGATCACCAGCACCAAGGGGTCTTACCGGACGCCGTGCGTGCTCGCGTACCTGGACCGCCACCTCCCTCATCTGCCAGAGCCTCCGCAGCAGCGGGAGTGGAGAATTATGATGGCGGATGATCATGGCCCTCGCTTGTCCCCGCTTGTGAGTAAGCTATGTTGGTCTCGAGGGTACGTGTTCATCCCTCACGGGGGCGGCGTAACCCCAATCCTCCAAACTGTGGACACACATCTGAATCAACACGCCAAGCGCGAGTACATGAAGAGAGAAGGAGCCGCGCTGCTGAGAGCCATGAGGCTGGGCCAGTGCGCCCCACAGCTGGACAAATTAGAATGCATTGACTTGATGTGGAAGTGATGTCCCAAATGAGTCTTCACTTGGCTGCGGCAGACGGGTGCTGGGAAACTGGTTTCAAGGCAAATCTGTGGGATGCGGACTTGGACGCGCGCATATGCAAGGAGGCAGGCCATTTCTGGAGAAAGTTGGGGATGCGTGAGAAGGTCGCCGCCGCAGTAGCGGAGGTCGAAGAAGAGGTGCAGGCGGGGCGCCTGAGATGGACTTACAAAGACATCATGCGATTGGTCCTCCCGCGCCCTCGACGCGGCCACTGCGACGACGTGTTCGCAAACCTTGGAGACGACACGGCTCTGGACGAGGGCGACAAGATTTGGCATGGCATGGAGGGGGCGGAAGACGCAGCCGAGGGTCTCCGCAGCAGCGGGGCCACTGAGGGTGGCAATTCCGTCGACGCCCTCGAAGGAGATGAAGATGATGGGAGCGAGGACGACGACGGGTGGAGCGCCGCTGGCGAGTTTGACTACGAATGGGCCAATCAAAGTCTCACCGCAGCAGCGGCGGGGGAGAGCGCGCTGGAGGCACCGCCTGGCCCGTCGACGTCTCGTATGGAAACTGCGGAGCAGACGTCTGAATTGATGAGAACGTATTCGTCGATTGCTGAGGAGTTGCGCAGCTGGGGCGACATCGCGGGGGCCACGTTCATGGAGACGCAATTACGGAAAGAACGGAGGCGAGTGCGTGTAGTGTCGAAGGAAGATCCTGGGGTTCAGCGAGCCCTCGCAGCATACGAGGACGCCCGCGAGGCGACGCTCAGAAACGAGAAACGACAGCGGGATGTCGAGGCGCGGCGCAGAGAAGAGCTAACCCGCCTGGGGGGCGACGTAAAGAAAGCGCGCAAGCTGCTGAGGACACAGCAAGCCAAACTCTTAGACGCAGAGGCAGCCATAGATATCAAACACAGGATGAAGCATGTCGGGTTATCCGAGCTGGGCGCGGGCCTTCGCAGCTGCGGAGGCGTGGCGGGTCGAACGTCGAGGTACGACGCGCTGAATCGCCTTGCGATTTTGGGTTCTGGGCTTTCTGCAGCTCAGCGATCAGATTTTGACTGGTTTCGGCGGGAATGGGACGCCGCTGGCATGGGGCACTTCGGTGGAAAGTGGCCGGAGACGTTTGCCACATGGTTGCAGAACGTCATAGACGAGTACTTGGGGGGCAACCCGAGAGCTTTCAGCATGTTTGTGCACAGTGAGACGCGACGCCGTCTGTCTGGCTCCCTGGCGCTTGCGTTCCCTGCAGCTGGGGGCCTCTGAGAGGCGCGGCCCGCCGCAGCAGCGGCGAGGCGCGGGGTGTGAGTTCGGGCAGCAGCCACTGCCCTCCCACCTGCCTGCGACTGAGGTGCCGCGTGCGCGCGCGGACGTAGCGCAGGCCTTGCGCAGAAGAAACAGGGAGGAGGGGGGGCGGGGGAGGAGGTGAGAGGAGGGGGAGAGCAGGCAGGGGGAGAAAACCACGCGGGTGTCGATCACTCCGCCCCTCCTCCTGCTCTCCCCCCTCCTTCTCCCTGATCTCTCCTGGTCATTATATCATTCCTCTCTCCATCCCTCTCTCTCTCTCTCTCGTTATCGTCGTCCGTCTCTCTCTCTCCCTCTCTCTCCCTCTCTCTCTCTCTCTCTCTCTCTCTCTCTCTCTCTCTCTCTCTCTCTCTCTCTCTCCCTCTCTCTCTCTCTCTCTCTCTCTCTCTCTCTCTCTCTCTCTCCCTCTCTCACTATCTCCCCGTCTCTCCCTCTCTCTCTCTCTCTCTCCCTCTCTCTCTGCCCGCCCTTTCCTTCCCTATCCGCCCCGTCTTCCTCCTCTTCGCCCCGCCCCCCTCCTTCCACCGCCGTTTCGGTCCCAGGAGTTCGGCTCTGACGGCCGCCCCCCCTGCAACGCGGGGGCAGGGAGCGATGGCCGCGGCGACCAGCAGCAGCAGCAGCCCATTGGGCCCCGCAGCAGCGGGGCCTCGGGGCCGACTGACGGCAGTGTTCACAGCGAAATCTGGGAAGGTTTGGCGACCTGTAGGTGGTCAGGCAGAACCCTGGAAGGGTCCTTGGGCCCTTGTGCCAGAGGGCACCCCCGCAGCAGCGGGGGCTGCGCCGCCTGGCGTCTCAAGCTCAGCAGCAGCGGCGCGATCATAAGTTTCTACGATACGCACCCGCCCAGGCGACTCCGCGGTGGATCCGAGCGATGACGAAGAGCCTCAGGAATTTAGGGGCTGCAGGCCGCCCAACGACGTCGAGCGGCGCAACTGCGTTCTTCGCGACACCGTCCCGCCAAAGATCTTCTGCGAAAGAAGAGCGGCTGACGTGAACAAGCCACGGAACGACAACGTGGGCAACCTTTCCGTCCTGTTCGGGAACTGGGGCTCCATGCCGATCGAGACCAACCACGCGGGCCAGCGGCGGGGACTTGAGTTGCAGCTGCGGCATTGCCCTGCTCTCGTGGCGTGCTTTGCGGAATGTGAGGAGCAGATGGAGTCAATCCTGCAGCGGCCAGGGAGACCACCGCCGCTGCAGGCGGACGCCCCCGCAGCAGCGGGGGCGTCAGCAGCGGAGGGCCAAAGCAGCAGCAGCGGTGGGCCGTTTGTCGCCCCCGCAGCAGCGATGGCGACAGCAAGAGGAAGTCGTGCTGCGAGTGTTGGCGATTGCCAACAGCTCCAGAATCGACCAGAGTACGAATACTTGACCCTGCGCGGGCGTGAGGACAAGTCCTTGTGCATCGCTGCGCGCGCAAATCTGTGTTACGAAATGCGGCTGGTCCACTGGGAAAGGAGTGTCGACGGCCACTACAGAACAGCAAGAGGGCGCAAGATGGAAGCGTTCTCGAGGATCATGGTGGTTGAGATCTACTTCGATCAAACCTACGCCCACTTCGGCTCGAAAGTGCGGGTGTGCGCGGTGCACCTCCACCGCGACACGGCGAAAGGTTCCAAAGGCTTTAACGAGGCTCACAAGACGTGGTGGCGGAGGCTGGCGACCATCTTGCAGGACAACAGCGTTGACATCCTTTGTGGGGATTTCAACGTGGCGCTCGCACAGACGCTGCCGAGTCTTCGGGGTCTAGGCATGCGATTGGAGACGGCAGCAGCGTACTTCTGGCGCGGATTGGACGGCACTCCGTGCTTGGACAGCTGCGGCATCTTCGTTCTCAACAGGCCTGGCGAGTTCACCCTGTGCTGGCCGCTGAGCGCCGTGCACGACAGAGACGAGACGGGGTTGCTCTTCGCACGCAAGTCGGTGATCGGTGAGATCGGGTACCGTAACAGAAGCAAGGCAGAGGCCCCCGCAGCAGCGGGGGCCTCCACCAGCCCATCATCGCAGCCGACGTACTGGCACCACAGCCAGAACGGAGGCCCTGCTACTACCAGAAAAAAGACGCCCGCGAGCACCTCCATGATTTACTGACTCAGTCAGAGGAATGCCAACGCAAGATCCATGAGAAGGAGCGTGAGAAACTGAGGCGCGCCGAGGCTGAGGCTAGAGGGGGCCACCGCTTCTCTAGTAATCGCGAGGTGACCCTCTTCCGCGCGTTGCAGAAGACGTTCCCGCCAGAGACCGTGGAGGTGGAGGGGCGCTGGCACGGCGGCGCCCACTACCCTCTCCTGTTCCAAATGCGCATGGCCAGCGTGCGTTCGCAGGGGAGGAAGCAGGAGAGAGCCAGCGAGAATAAGGACAGGCGCGCCCAGAAACAGCTGGCAGCTGCGCTCAGGGCGCCGCTGCCGCCCGAGCAGCACGGACCCGAGCGCCAGGCACCAGAGCAGCGCAGCGAGAGGGACGAGCAAGACGAGCGCGCCCAACAGGCGTGGCGCCCACCAAGATGGGCAGACGAAAGCGCGGGCGACGGCCGCGACATGCCCGCGGCTGGCGATGGAAGGTCGCGGCGGGGGGTTGAAAGGGGGAGGGAGGGAGAGGGGCGGTGGAGCACGGGGAGGGCAGGAGGGAGGAGAGGGAATGAGGAATAGGCTGAGCAGGACGAGGGATGACATAAGGAAATGAGTGTCGGGAAGGGGCGGGAGTTGACAGGGAGGGGACATAGAAATAATTATTTATCACCCCCAAGGTGGCAGCCGACCCCGCAGTGCCCATCTCCAGGGCCTGCGCCGCTGGAGCAGCGAGGGCAGCGCGGCGCCGCCATCTACATCTCGGACGCGATCGCTGCCCTCGGCCACGAGCCGCCAGGGCCCCCGCAGCAGCGGAGGCCACAAACGCCACGGCAGCAACCAACAGACGGGGAGTGGCGCAGGGATGAGTGGTGGCGCACCAAGGAGGGCGAGGAGCGCGAGTGGCAACAGCCGAGCGGCGAGGCTTCCTCGCTGCAGGACCGCATGGTCGACTCCGCCTGGCGCGACATGCAAGGTGCATTCGGCAGCGACCAACGCCCCAGTGACTGGTGGAGCAGCCGCAGTGGGTGGAGTAGCGGCCAGGGGCACTGGGAGGTCGCGACCACGACTTGGAGGTGGGTCGAACCCCCCCCCGAAACCAATCCCGGGGAAAAGCTTAGTTGAACCATCGCACAGGAGCCGCCCCTCCGCAGCAGCGGAGGGAGGCCTCATCGGCCGAACGTCGACCCACCGCAGCAGCGGAGGCCTTGCCAATGCATCGTGAGCGGCG